>CM023486.1:98266836-98311836 GCA_013339685.2 Hyalomma asiaticum
TTTGAGAAAAGGCGCCCCGATCGAATCGAACTGAACTGGCTGGAACAGAGAATGTCGTATTTTAGTCGATTTTGATTAATTCCCAAGGCTATAGACTTGGTATTTTTGAGAAAAATGCGCCCCCGATCGAATCGAACGAAACTGGCTGGAATAAGAGAATGTCGTATTTTAGTCGATTTTGATTAATTTCCCAAGGCTATAGACTTGGTATTTTGAGAAAAATGCGCCCCCGATCGAATCGAATGAAACTGGCTGGAATAAGAGAATGTCGTATTTTAGTCGATTTTGATTAATTTCCCAAGGCTATAGACTTGGTATTTTTGAGAAAAATGCGCCCCCGATCGAATCGAACTAAACTGGCTGGAATAAGAGAATGTCGTATTTTAGTCGATTTTGATTAATTTCCCAAGGCTATAGACTTGGTATTTTTGAGAAAAATGCGCCCCCGATCGAATCGAACGAAACTGGCTGGAATAAGAGAATGTCGTATTTTAGTCGATTTTGATTAATTTCCCAAGGCTATAGACTTGGTATTTTTGAGAAAAATGCGCCCCGATCGAATCGAATGAAACTGGCTGGAATAAGAGAATGTCGTATTTTAGTCGATTTTGATTAATTTCCCAAGGCTATAGACTTGGTATTTTTGAGAAAAATGCGCCCCCGATCGAATCGAATGAAACTGGCTGGAATAAGAGAATGTCGTATTTTAGTCGATTTTGATTAATTTCCCAAGGCTATAGACTTGGTATTTTTGAGAAAAATGCGCCCCCGATCGAATCGAACGAAACTGGCTGGAATAAGAGAATGTCGTATTTTAGTCGATTTTGATTAATTTCCCAAGGCTATAGACTTGGTATTTTGAGAAAAATGCGCCCCCGATCGAATCGAATGAAACTGGCTGGAATAAGAGAATGTCGTATTTTAGTCGATTTTGATTAATTTCCCAAGGCTATAGACTTGGTATTTTTGAGAAAAATGCGCCCCCGATCGAATCGAACGAAACTGGCTGGAATAAGAGAATGTCGTATTTTAGTCGATTTTGATTAATTTCCCAAGGCTATAGACTTGGTATTTTTGAGAAAAATGCGCCCCCGATCGAATCGAACGAAACTGGCTGGAATAAGAGAATGTCGTATTTTAGTCGATTTTGATTAATTTCCCAAGGCTATAGACTTGGTATTTTTGAGAAAAATGCGCCCCCGATCGAATCGAATGAAACTGGCTGGAATAAGAGAATGTCGTATTTTAGTCGATTTTGATTAATTTCCCAAGGCTATAGACTTGGTATTTTTGAGAAAAATGCGCCCCCGATCGAATCGAATGAAACTGGCTGGAATAAGAGAATGTCGTATTTTAGTCGATTTTGATTAATTTCCCAAGGCTATAGACTTGGTATTTTGAGAAAAATGCGCCCCGATCGAATCGAATGAAACTGGCTGGAATAAGAGAATGTCGTATTTTAGTCGATTTTGATTAATTTCCCAAGGCTATAGACTTGGTATTTTTGAGAAAAATGCGCCCCCGATCGAATCGAATGAAACTGGCTGGAATAAGAGAATGTCGTATTTTAGTCGATTTTGATTAATTTCCCAAGGCTATAGACTTGGTATTTTTGAGAAAAATGCGCCCCCGATCGAATCGAATGAAACTGGCTGGAATAAGAGAATGTCGTATTTTAGTCGATTTTGATTAATTTCCCAAGGCTATAGACTTGGTATTTTTGAGAAAAATGCGCCCCCGATCGAATCGAATGAAACTGGCTGGAATAAGAGAATGTCGTATTTTAGTCGATTTTGATTAATTTCCCAAGGCTATAGACTTGGTATTTTGAGAAAAATGCGCCCCGATCGAATCGAATGAAACTGGCTGGAATAAGAGAATGTCGTATTTTAGTCGATTTTGATTAATTTCCCAAGGCTATAGACTTGGTATTTTTGAGAAAAATGCGCCCCCGATCGAATCGAACTGAAACTGGCTGGAATAAGAGAATGTCGTATAGTATTTTCATTATTCCCCGCTGATAAAATTGATATTTTGCCAAAAGCGGTTCAAAGAATGTGGGTTTTTTGATCTTTTTTGGATAAATGCAATGCTATAGCGAATTTTGAAAACCGGACCCATCAACGAACGAACTGGCGTAACAGTCGTTTTTTGTCGATTTTCATTAATTTCCCAAGGCTATACTTGATATTTTGAGAAAACGCGACCCCTTTCAACCGACGAAACTGCGAATAAGCATATCTGTATTTTGCCCCATTACTTAAAAATGTTAATCCCAAGGCTAAAAAAGAAACTATGTATTATTTTTTGAAATTTTGACAACGCCCAGAAGTCGCACAAAATGCGTTTTCCCGCATCGTAGAGCATTCCTCTACTTATTGCGCGCCTTCCTGAATAAAAATACGGTCTCTCAAAATTTGCCCAAAATGCCAAAAAAGGTAAGACTATAGTATTGGGTTTTTTGTGAAATTTTGACTCGATCAGAAGTCGCACAAAATGCGTTTTCCCGCATCGTAGAGCATTCCTCTACTTATTGCGCGCCTTCCTGAATAAAAATACGGTCTCTCAAAATTTGCCCAAAATGCCAAAAAAGGTAAGACTATAGTATTGGGTTTTTGTGAAATTTTGACTCGATCAGAAGTCGCACAAAATGCGTTTTCCCGCATCGTAGAGCATTCCTCTACTTATTGCGCGCCTTCCTGAATAAAAATACGGTCTCTCAAAATTTTGCCCAAAATGCCAAAAAAGGTAAGACTATAGTATTGGGTTTTTTGTGAAATTTTGACTCGATCAGAAGTCGCACAAAATGCGTTTTCCCGCATCGTAGAGCATTCCTCTACTTATTGCGCGCCTTCCTGAATAAAAATACGGTCTCTCAAAATTTGCCCAAAATGCCAAAAAAGGTAAGACTATAGTATTGGGTTTTTGTGAAATTTTGACTCGATCAGAAGTCGCACAAAATGCGTTTTCCCGCATCGTAGAGCATTCCTCTACTTATTGCGCGCCTTCCTGAATAAAAATACGGTCTCTCAAAATTTGCCCAAAATGCCAAAAAAGGTAAGACTATAGTATTGGGTTTTTGTGAAATTTTGACTCGATCAGAAGTCGCACAAAATGCGTTTTCCCGCATCGTAGAGCATTCCTCTACTTATTGCGCGCCTTCCTGAATAAAAATACGGTCTCTCAAAATTTTGCCCAAAATGCCAAAAAAGGTAAGACTATAGTATTGGGTTTTTTGTGAAATTTTGACTCGATCAGAAGTCGCACAAAATGCGTTTTCCCGCATCGTAGAGCATTCCTCTACTTATTGCGCGCCTTCCTGAATAAAAATACGGTCTCTCAAAATTTTGCCCAAAATGCCAAAAAAGGTAAGACTATAGTATTGGGTTTTTTGTGAAATTTTGACTCGATCAGAAGTCGCACAAAATGCGTTTTCCCGCATCGTAGAGCATTCCTCTACTTATTGCGCGCCTTCCTGAATAAAAATACGGTCTCTCAAAATTTTGCCCAAAATGCCAAAAAAGGTAAGACTATAGTATTGGGTTTTTTGTGAAATTTTGACTCGATCAGAAGTCGCACAAAATGCGTTTTCCCGCATCGTAGAGCATTCCTCTACTTATTGCGCGCCTTCCTGAATAAAAATACGGTCTCTCAAAATTTTGCCCAAAATGCCAAAAAAGGTAAGACTATAGTATTGGGTTTTTGTGAAATTTTGACTCGATCAGAAGTCGCACAAAATGCGTTTTCCCGCATCGTAGAGCATTCCTCTACTTATTGCGCGCCTTCCTGAATAAAAATACGGTCTCTCAAAATTTGCCCAAAATGCCAAAAAAGGTAAGACTATAGTATTGGGTTTTTGTGAAATTTTGACTCGATCAGAAGTCGCACAAAATGCGTTTTCCCGCATCGTAGAGCATTCCTCTACTTATTGCGCGCCTTCCTGAATAAAAATACGGTCTCTCAAAATTTGCCCAAAATGCCAAAAAAGGTAAGACTATAGTATTGGGTTTTTTGTGAAATTTTGACTCGATCAGAAGTCGCACAAAATGCGTTTTCCCGCATCGTAGAGCATTCCTCTACTTATTGCGCGCCTTCCTGAATAAAAATACGGTCTCTCAAAATTTGCCCAAAATGCCAAAAAAGGTAAGACTATAGTATTGGGTTTTTTGTGAAATTTTGACTCGATCAGAAGTCGCACAAAATGCGTTTTCCCGCATCGTAGAGCATTCCTCTACTTATTGCGCGCCTTCCTGAATAAAAATACGGTCTCTCAAAATTTTGCCCAAAATGCCAAAAAAGGTAAGACTATAGTATTGGGTTTTTTGTGAAATTTTGACTCGATCAGAAGTCGCACAAAATGCGTTTTCCCGCATCGTAGAGCATTCCTCTACTTATTGCGCGCCTTCCTGAATAAAAATACGGTCTCTCAAAATTTGCCCAAAATGCCAAAAAGGTAAGACTATAGTATTGGGTTTTTGTGAAATTTTGACTCGATCAGAAGTCGCACAAAATGCGTTTTCCCGCATCGTAGAGCATTCCTCTACTTATTGCGCGCCTTCCTGAATAAAAATACGGTCTCTCAAAATTTGCCCAAAATGCCAAAAAAGGTAAGACTATAGTATTGGGTTTTTTGTGAAATTTTGACTCGATCAGAAGTCGCACAAAATGCGTTTTCCCGCATCGTAGAGCATTCCTCTACTTATTGCGCGCCTTCCTGAATAAAAATACGGTCTCTCAAAATCTTGCCCAAAATGCCAAAAAAGGTAAGACTATAGTATTGGGTTTTTGTGAAATTTTGACTCGATCAGAAGTCGCACAAAATGCGTTTTCCCGCATCGTAGAGCATTCCTCTACTTATTGCGCGCCTTCCTGAATAAAAATACGGTCTCTCAAAATTTGCCCAAAATGCCAAAAAAGGTAAGACTATAGTATTGGGTTTTTGTGAAATTTTGACTCGATCAGAAGTCGCACAAAATGCGTTTTCCCGCATCGTAGAGCATTCCTCTACTTATTGCGCGCCTTCCTGAATAAAAATACGGTCTCTCAAAATCTTGCCCAAAATGCCAAAAAGGTAAGACTATAGTCTTGGGTTTTTTGTGAAATTTTGACTCGATCAGAAGTCGCACAAAATGCGTTTTCCCGCATCGTAGAGCATTCCTCTACTTATTGCGCGCCTTCCTGAATAAAAATACGGTCTCTCAAAATTTGCCCAAAATGCCAAAAAAGGTAAGACTATAGTATTGGGTTTTTTGTGAAATTTTGACTCGATCAGAAGTCGCACAAAATGCGTTTTCCCGCATCGTAGAGCATTCCTCTACTTATTGCGCGCCTTCCTGAATAAAAATACGGTCTCTCAAAATCTTGCCCAAAATGCCAAAAAAGGTAAGACTATAGTCTTGGGTTTTTTGTGAAATTTTGACTCGATCAGAAGTCGCACAAAATGCGTTTTCCCGCATCGTAGAGCATTCCTCTACTTATTGCGCGCCTTCCTGAATAAAAATACGGTCTCTCAAAATTTTGCCCAAAATGCCAAAAA
Source organism: Hyalomma asiaticum (assembly GCA_013339685.2). Taxonomy (NCBI): domain Eukaryota; kingdom Metazoa; phylum Arthropoda; class Arachnida; order Ixodida; family Ixodidae; genus Hyalomma; species Hyalomma asiaticum. The sequence goes on from CM023486.1 coordinate 98,272,373, forward strand.
AGGTAAGACTATAGTATTGGGTTTTTTGTGAAATTTTGACTCGATCAGAAGTCGCACAAAATGCGTTTTCCCGCATCGTAGAGCATTCCTCTACTTATTGCGCGCCTTCCTGAATAAAAATACGGTCTCTCAAAATTTGCCCAAAATGCCAAAAAAGGTAAGACTATAGTATTGGGTTTTTGTGAAATTTTGACTCGATCAGAAGTCGCACAAAATGCGTTTTCCCGCATCGTAGAGCATTCCTCTACTTATTGCGCGCCTTCCTGAATAAAAATACGGTCTCTCAAAATTTGCCCAAAATGCCAAAAAAGGTAAGACTATAGTATTGGGTTTTTTGTGAAATTTTGACTCGATCAGAAGTCGCACAAAATGCGTTTTCCCGCATCGTAGAGCATTCCTCTACTTATTGCGCGCCTTCCTGAATAAAAATACGGTCTCTCAAAATTTGCCCAAAATGCCAAAAAAGGTAAGACTATAGTATTGGGTTTTTGTGAAATTTTGACTCGATCAGAAGTCGCACAAAATGCGTTTTCCCGCATCGTAGAGCATTCCTCTACTTATTGCGCGCCTTCCTGAATAAAAATACGGTCTCTCAAAATTTTGCCCAAAATGCCAAAAAAGGTAAGACTATAGTATTGGGTTTTTGTGAAATTTTGACTCGATCAGAAGTCGCACAAAATGCGTTTTCCCGCATCGTAGAGCATTCCTCTACTTATTGCGCGCCTTCCTGAATAAAAATACGGTCTCTCAAAATTTGCCCAAAATGCCAAAAAAGGTAAGACTATAGTATTGGGTTTTTTGTGAAATTTTGACTCGATCAGAAGTCGCACAAAATGCGTTTTCCCGCATCGTAGAGCATTCCTCTACTTATTGCGCGCCTTCCTGAATAAAAATACGGTCTCTCAAAATTTTGCCCAAAATGCCAAAAAAGGTAAGACTATAGTATTGGGTTTTTTGTGAAATTTTGACTCGATCAGAAGTCGCACAAAATGCGTTTTCCCGCATCGTAGAGCATTCCTCTACTTATTGCGCGCCTTCCTGAATAAAAATACGGTCTCTCAAAATTTTGCCCAAAATGCCAAAAAAGGTAAGACTATAGTATTGGGTTTTTGTGAAATTTTGACTCGATCAGAAGTCGCACAAAATGCGTTTTCCCGCATCGTAGAGCATTCCTCTACTTATTGCGCGCCTTCCTGAATAAAAATACGGTCTCTCAAAATTTGCCCAAAATGCCAAAAAAGGTAAGACTATAGTATTGGGTTTTTTGTGAAATTTTGACTCGATCAGAAGTCGCACAAAATGCGTTTTCCCGCATCGTAGAGCATTCCTCTACTTATTGCGCGCCTTCCTGAATAAAAATACGGTCTCTCAAAATCTTGCCCAAAATGCCAAAAAAGGTAAGACTATAGTATTGGGTTTTTGTGAAATTTTGACTCGATCAGAAGTCGCACAAATGCGTTTCCCGCATCGTAGAGCATTCTCTACTTATTGCGCGCCTTTCCTGAATAAAAATACGTCTCTCTTCCCAAATGCAAACAAATAAGACTATATTTTCTTTTTGATATTTCCAGATAACGATATTCAAAAATGCGCCCGGTCAATCGAACAAACTGGCTAACGAATGTCGTATTTTAGTCGACTTTTGAATTAATTTACCCAAGGCTATAGACTTGGTATTTTTGAGAAATATGCAGCCCCCTGATCGATCGAACGAAACAGGGCGGGAATAAGCGGAATGTCGTATTTTAGTCGATTGTGATTAATTTCCCAAGGCTATAGACTTGGTATTTTTGAGAAAAATGCGCCCCCGATCGAATCGAATGAAACTGGCTGGAATAAGAGAATGTCGTATTTAGTCGATTTTGATTATTATCCCAAGGCTATAGACTTGGTATTTTGAGAAAAATGCGCCCCGATCGAATTCGAATGAAACTGGCTGGAATAAGAGAATGTCGTATTTTAGTCGATTTTGATTAATTTCCCAAGGCTATAGACTTGGTATTTTTGAGAAAAATGCGCCCCCGATCGAATCGAACGAAACTGGCTGGAATAAGAGAATGTCGTATTTTAGTCGATTTTGATTAATTTCCCAAGGCTATAGACTTGGTATTTTTGAGAAAAATGCGCCCCCGATCGAATCGAACGAAACTGGCTGGAATAAGAGAATGTCGTATTTTAGTCGATTTTGATTAATTTCCCAAGGCTATAGACTTGGTATTTTGAGAAAAATGCGCCCCCGATCGAATCGAACTGAAACTGGCTGGAATAAGAGAATGTCGTATTTTAGTCGATTTTGATTAATTTCCCAAGGCTATAGACTTGGTATTTTTGAGAAAAATGCGCCCCCGATCGAATCGAATGAAACTGGCTGGAATAAGAGAATGTCGTATTTTAGTCGATTTTGATTAATTTCCCAAGGCTATAGACTTGGTATTTTTGAGAAAAATGCGCCCCCGATCGAATCGAACTGAAACTGGCTGGAATAAGAGAATGTCGTATTTTAGTCGATTTTGATTAATTTCCCAAGGCTATAGACTTGGTATTTTTGAGAAAAATGCGCCCCCGATCGAATCGAACGAAACTGGCTGGAATAAGAGAATGTCGTATTTTAGTCGATTTTGATTAATTTCCCAAGGCTATAGACTTGGTATTTTTGAGAAAAATGCGCCCCCGATCGAATCGAACGAAACTGGCTGGAATAAGAGAATGTCGTATTTTAGTCGATTTTGATTAATTTCCCAAGGCTATAGACTTGGTATTTTTGAGAAAAATGCGCCCCCGATCGAATCGAATGAAACTGGCTGGAATAAGAGAATGTCGTATTTTAGTCGATTTTGATTAATTTCCCAAGGCTATAGACTTGGTATTTTTGAGAAAAATGCGCCCCCGATCGAATCGAACGAAACTGGCTGGAATAAGAGAATGTCGTATTTTAGTCGATTTTGATTAATTTCCCAAGGCTATAGACTTGGTATTTTTGAGAAAAATGCGCCCCCGATCGAATCGAATGAAACTGGCTGGAATAAGAGAATGTCGTATTTTAGTCGATTTTGATTAATTTCCCAAGGCTATAGACTTGGTATTTTTGAGAAAAATGCGCCCCCGATCGAATCGAACTAAACTGGCTGGAATAAGAGAATGTCGTATTTTAGTCGATTTTGATTAATTTCCCAAGGCTATAGACTTGGTATTTTTGAGAAAAATGCGCCCCCGATCGAATCGAACTAAACTGGCTGGAATAAGAGAATGTCGTATTTTAGTCGATTTTGATTAATTTCCCAAGGCTATAGACTTGGTATTTTTGAGAAAAATGCGCCCCCGATCGAATCGAACGAAACTGGCTGGAATAAGAGAATGTCGTATTTTAGTCGATTTTGATTAATTTCCCAAGGCTATAGACTTGGTATTTTTGAGAAAAATGCGCCCCCGATCGAATCGAACGAAACTGGCTGGAATAAGAGAATGTCGTATTTTAGTCGATTTTGATTAATTTCCCAGGCTATAGACTTGGTATTTTTGAGAAAAATGCGCCCCCGATCGAATCGAATGAAACTGGCTGGAATAAGAGAATGTCGTATTTTAGTCGATTTTGATTAATTCCCAAGGCTATAGACTTGGTATTTTTGAGAAAAATGCGCCCCCGATCGAATCGAATGAAACTGGCTGGAATAAGAGAATGTCGTATTTTAGTCGATTTTGATTAATTTCCAAGGCTATAGACTTGGTATTTTTGAGAAAAATGCGCCCCCGATCGAATCGAATGAAACTGGCTGGAATAAGAGAATGTCGTATTTTAGTCGATTTTGATTAATTTCCCAGGCTATAGACTTGGTATTTAATTAAAATCGAGTAAAATACGATATCGTTGAATTTGGTCCAGTTTTGTTCGATTCGAACAGGGTCGCATTTTTCTCAAAAATGGCAAGTCTATAGCCTTGGGAAATTAATTAAAATCGAGTAAAATACGATATCGTTGTATTTGGTCCAGTTTGTTTCGATTCGAACGGGGTCGCATTTTTCTCAAAAATGACAAGTCTATAGCCTTGGGAAATTAATTAAAATCGAGTAAAATACGATATCGTTGTATTTGGTCCAGTTTGGTTCGATTCGAACGGGGTCGCATTTTTCTCAAAAATGGCAAGTCTATAGCCTTGGGAAATTAATTAAAATCGAGTAAAATTCGATACCACTGTATTTGGTCCAGTTTGGTTCGATTCGAACGGGGTCGCATTTTTCTCAAAAATGGCAAGTCTATAGCCTTGGGAAATTAATTAAAATCGAGTAAAATACGATATCGTTGTATTTGGTCCAGTTTGGTTCGAATCGAACGGGGTCGCATTTTTCTCAAAAATGGCAAGTCTATAGCCTTGGGAAATTAATTAAAATCGAGTAAAATACGATATAATGGTATTTGGTCCAGTTTGGTTCGATTCGAACGGGGTCGCATTTTTCTCAAAAATGGCAAGTCTATAGCCTTGGGAAATTAATTAAAATCGAGTAAAATGCGACATTCTCTTATTCCAGCCAGTTTCATTCGATTCGATCCGGGGCGCATTTTTCTCAAAAGTACCATGTCTATAGCCTTGGGAAATTAATTAAAAGCGAGTAAAATACGATATAGTCGAGTAAATACGATATAGTCAAGAACTTCCATTAATACTCTCTCGTTGCTCTTGACCCACTCCCGGATCAATGATCAGTGACTACGGCGTTTTTCGCGATGATCCAGATGACTTCCTGAAATGCCTTTTTTCAGATGTAAGCCTTTTTTTTTTTTTTTTTAGTCGAAGGCAAAGCTTTCATAAATACCCTGGCGTTTATTGTGAGCCCCTCGTTCAGGACGACCGAGACGACTTACCTGAAATGATTTCCAGAGGTGAATTTATTGCTTGGCGGATGAATCCTTTTTCCGACAAAGTCTATGGGGCTCCCATTTATACTCTCTCCTTGCTTGTCGGCCGGTCGTTGAGCAATCATTACGTTGGTTGCGACGATCGAGACGGCTTACCTGAAATTCCCTTCGCGGAGGGTAGAGGACATATGATCTTTCCTTGCCTGGGATCAATTCAATGCCGTCTGCCAGTGTCCAGCGTTATTGCATTCAATTCTAAAAGACGAAGTTTAGGCGTCCTGCAACCTTAACATTTTATGCCATGCTCTATCATACTTTACTAATGTAATGTCCGATAGGGAAATGAGGTCAATAAAAATACACATGATGGCACAAAAGAACTAGAAAGGAAAACTTGCGGTCACGCGAACTTGAAACCAAGGCTCTACGGTTGCACGAGTGTATTTATTTATTTATTTATTTATTTATTTATTTATTTATTTATTTATTTATTTATTTATTTATTTATTTATTTATTTATTAGGTTTAACGTCCCAAAACCAGCTGTGATTATGAGAGACGCCGTATCCACGAGTGTAGATGCCGGGCGCTCTTCCTATGGCGTCAGCGAACCCTCTTGTGGAAATGGAATAAATGCGTCTTGAATACTTTCCAAAACAAGCCAAACCTTTTCTCTCGCTGCGCTTTTGTTTGGCAGGTGTGGTGACACCGTCTAGGACAGCCAGCGTAGTGCAGCTCCACGTGCATGCCCCTCGTCAGGCATGTTCACAAGACTGCGCTGACCGGCAATAACCGTGACATCAAGAAACGATCCACTGAAGACTCCGGTTTCGCTTGCAGAGCTTCACCGCTTGCAAACGGTTATGCTTTATGGCAGATATTTGTAGTGCATTCGGCGCTGCACAGCAGCGAGTCCGAAGAAATTATCCCAGTCGCAAGTCGTTGGACAACTTTCGCTTGCGTGCCACTTATCGCAAATCCCTCTGCGGTGTGTCACTTTGACCCTGAGGCCTGATGATAACGTATTCACGCGCCCAGAGTACCCAACCGATCTCTCCCAGGTCCCCGATATCGCCAAATTTCCTGCCGTTTATGCGGATAATACGGCATTCAAATGCTTTGTCGCAGAAAGGTCTCACTTTGTCTGATATCGATTCCTAAAACAAAGGGATTAACCACATATTTTTTTTCGAAGGTTTTGTGAATCGTGTAACATGTAACACTAGCAGCACCAAAAAAATGAGGACTAAGAAGAAAACTAGTACTACAGAACGAGCGCTCGTCCTGTTGCGTTCGTTTCCTTCCTAGTCCTCGTTTTTTGATGCTGCTAGTGTTCCATGTTACACGATGAACCAACACCTGCTCGCCCAAACCAACAAGTTGTTGCTATCCCAGTCTCGTGAATGTTCCGCTCACGAATAATTGGGAGTTTTAGGCGGGTTCATAATGCATCTGTCTTGCACGCCTTGCGCAAAACATTACGGGCAGTGTACAAAATCGACCTTTTTCTTGCGGGTAGTCCGCGCATGCGCAGCGTCAGTGACAAAACGTGTGCCATGATTTCTTGGTTATCAGTGGGCGGCGAGATAGGTGACACCTGGTGTATTATCGTCCTTAAGTACGAGGGCGATGTCGTATGCCTCCGCGATACTGCTAAGCGGTGGAGGATTGCGGAGGCGCGACCCTCCGGTTTTTGATTTCGGGGATCCCCACTGGCAGCGCTTTTCCCAACATGAAAAAGGTCCAACAAGGCACCCTCTTTCTGATTTCTGAGTTAGCGTGTTGTCAACTCTACACAGCCTTTTTTTCCCTTGAAAAGCTACAATACCCCGTAATTAACAAGTTCGACGGTGTATTAATAAATCGGCTCGTTAGTGTCGTTGCCACTTACCTTTATCATTTAAATATAACAGGCCTCATGTAATTAGGTGTCTGCCGAAAAAACGGTTTCTCCATCCAATGTAATTAAACTGCAACGCAAGACCTGGAGCTTCGTTTAAGCTTCGATACTTCTCAAAATTTTCGAAATTTGTGAATTTGAAGAAAAACTCTGTTCTTGTTCTTTTGAGAGTCTTTAAACTACTGATATGCATATATGTACCTTACGAAATTCGGTGAGCCTAATCAATATTCTTCTTCCAAAAGGGTAAGTAGCGCTAAAATCGATTCAGATATCAAAGAGGAAAAAAAAGTGACTTATTTAATTTGAGCGAGGTAAAACAGCGAACCAGTGCCTTTTTCGTTTCTTCTTTCTCCCATTACAGCGAGGCGTCGGCGGACTCAAGTGCTCTCAGAAAGCCTTCGCAATAGAAGAAGAGTGCATTAGTTCAGTCAGCGACGCTGATTATCACACTGAAATTAGATCTTGTGCTTATCTGCATAAATTATCAGTCGAGGCAGAACTTTATTTCGCGAGCTCTATGTTCAAACACATCTGTGTCCAGCAGGCATCTGACTATCCGAAGTAATGAACGTTTCAAAATTCTCATTGTCGAGCTGATTTCTGCGTTCCGTTAGCAATGAAAAAAAAAAAAAGAGCTAACCAAGTTTGCGATGCGACAACAGAATAAACTGCAGTCCTGAAATTGAGCTAGTTTGCGTCCTTAACTCCTTTTATATTTGTACCGCATTCCTTTTCTTTCCCATGTAGGGTAGCAAGGAAAATTAGAGACCGGTTGCTTTATGTTTTTTTTAACTTCTTCCCGTTTCGCGTATAACACATTTTCAGAAAATGCTTTCTTCGCTTTCCCGTCCTCTGTCTCAACACAGACAATTGCTCCCGACTTGTCAGTTTAGAAACGAATTATTACTCAAGTTCTTATAAATAAAACTGAAGGTCCTTGAACGGCAGCACACAACGATGGACGTGGAGTCCACTTTCCGTTAGACTACGAATCGGTCTGGTACCAAACGCGGAAAAGTACTTCACACAACGTCGACGGCACGCAACTTCGCGCTACTGGCTGAGCAAGAAACAAATAGCGGCAGTGATAACTTACACATCTTCGTCCTTCGACTTAGCTACCATCTTCGTGCAGACACAAAAGAAACCGCGTAAGAACAATGCAGTATGAGCAGCGCAATCGAGCGCGTTTCCATTGCGCCATGCGATTGCTGACTGCGTTAAGGACTCTTGTCACGGACGCGCCGTCGAATAGATGATCAAGGGATGGCTTGACCATACTTGTGGTCCTTCAAGATAACGTGCGGGCCTTCTTCAGGCGCGAACTATGGTGCACTGTGGCTCACACACGCAACAATACAACAGCTACACCGTGCTTGTCACTTCCTCGATGGGCGCCATTGTAGACCGGAAGATCAGCGGCTCGTGCGAGCAGCGCGCGACGTGCATCTTTTTGGGCGACACAACCACAGTTCGATCTCTGACGTGCACGCACTCGCACAGCTGTCCCGGCGTCGGCACACCGCACATAGCGCACACACCAACCTCCGCGATCACGTTATCGTTGACGATGCGTTCGGAAAACTGAGGACGTCCGACCACCACGTCGGCCACTTCGTCTTCGGCGCATTCGGCGTCCAACGAGAGTCCTGCAAGCGCCTGCTGGTCCAGGAAGTCCACGGACGTCGCCCACGACATTGTCCGCTGGTAGCACAGCAACGAACCGCGGCAGGTGCATGGCGTGTTGTTGGCCACCACGACGTCTTCTGCGGCGTCCGTGGTGGGACTGGCTCCCTCGAAGCTGCCCTTGTTTGGGCTTTCCCCGCCGCTGTGGTAACGATGGTGCAAGCGGCAGAAGTGTCCCGCCGACGTGACGCTCTGGGGGCGTTCCCCGCAGCACGATGTGTCGTGCGAGTGGCTGCTGTCTTGACGCTGGCGCTGATGGAGCTGCGCGGCATGGTGGTGGCACAGCAGGGACTCGGTCGTGGCGGCGTCCGGCAGAAAGAAGAGGCTCGTGGCGCCCGCGAAAGTGCACGCGGCCGAGAAGTAGAAGCCCGCCTTGGGGTCCTCCCGAGACTTGCTGATGTAGCCTGTGTTTGCGTGCAGCCCGCATTAGCGCACACTACATATCAGAGATCAGTGCGAATTCAGTTACTTGTACACGCACAGAAGTGATAGGCTAATCAAATGCGGATGCAGAAAGCCTTAGCATGAGGTCTAGAATTCTACAATGTATTTGACTTCGTCAGGGTGACAACTAAGTTAAAAGGAAAGAAAGTTGGGCCATTTGGGAAGTTAACGTGCTTGATGCAGGGCTAAGGACTTATATTAGGTTCTTGTTGTTGCTACGCTACGCCCTGTAAGCTGCAACAAGCATGACAACTACTTTACTTGGCGTAGTTTATCAAGCAAAACTTGTTGCTTGGCGAGTTGGTGCATGCATGTGATAATTGGTAGGCGCTAACATCTGCACGTACAAAACCGAGAACACTAACCTCGTTAGGATCATTCGTGTTCTCAGGTTTGCAAGTGCGTGTGTTTGCGCCTACTCATTAGTATAAATAGTTCATAAAGGCACCACTGACACCAGGCCGAAGTGTTTTCAGTAGAAACTTTACGATTTCATAATACTTCGCCAGATACTGATACCGGGCCTTTATAAATCCCTTATGTCAGGAGATAAAGTGCACTAATTTCGTTGAAAAATACAGTTTGCGACGGCTTTACGAAAACTGCACTCGCTAATTTGGAGGCGTTCCAGACCGACGTATAATTCAGAAATGTGTTCGATTTGGATACGCTATTATATAGCAAAAACAAGTGAACCACTTGTTTATGCTATATAGTTGTACACTGTGTTAATTATGTACATATTCACTGCATCTCATTTGTTACGAGATGTAATCGACGTCATCTTATTTTGGTTTTTTCGGCTGTATATTGAGCGCAACCCGAATTTTGATATAATGTGCACTTTGTTGTATATGTTTTTGTAGACGCTGTATGAATTGAACGGGGCAGGGCCTCGTCAGGCTATTTCAGCCTTTAGTCGCTGTCTCCGCAGGAAATGCCCTGAAATAAAATGATTTTGATTTAATTGATTTGATTTGATTTGCTTTGATGCATTATCTGTGCAGTTTGCTGAACTTTTTGTTTTCCTATGTGAATTACAAAGCAGAAAGCTTTCGAGTACCTGTTTCTGAGCATTTGAGAGTTTCGACAACTATTTTAAAAATGAATGCGTTCAGTAATATATAGGCTACCTGCAGTTACAGCCTCTTAGTTTTCTTTTCCTCTTAAAGGTTACAAGCTTAATGAAATTCGGTGCAGTGATTTCTAAGAGAAATACTTACCCACGTAAACATGCAGAGTGGACAAATTGTTTGCTGAAAGAACCACCGAGCTGATTTGACCGGAATTTCGCTAATTTAAGAAACAAATGTAAGTTGTAGTGATCTCCGCAGCAAAATGTTGGTTTATGCCTTGAAATCACTTCGATATGTCTCTGAAATTAAGCAAACTGTAACATATTATCAGTACAAAATTTATGAATTCGTTAATTCGCGCCCAGAACATATATTGAAGTTCTGCAAAACTGCATCTGCTAGAGCAACTCATGCAAAACAAATGGGTATGTCGAATAATACCTCGCACGAATTGCTTTACGACTCTCAGTGATATTGCAAAAGAAATAATAATAATAACACCATCAAATGAAGAAGGCTTACTTCCAAATTAATGATAAATTTCGTAGAAGTGCTTAATAAGTATTGCCTCTTTAAATGTATAGGTGCTGTTCACAAAACTGCAATGTCGCTTTTCGTTGTTGAATTACAGGGCTACAAAGATCAGTTTGGTTTTACAGCTTAAGCTGTTATGGGCTCATTCCCATCACCGATTTCCGTAATGGGTGGCGCTTTACAGCTTTTCGACCGATACAAAGGGTTGACCCGCAGTGTATCATCATCATCATCAGCAGCAGCAGCAGCAGCAGCAGGGTACACATAGCTTTCTATGTAACCCAGTTTGCTTTGCACCTAAAGGATATCTAGCCATAGCGTGCTGCGCCATAATTCATCATCAGCAGCAGAAGAAGCAGCCTTTCTGTGGCTTTCTTTATGGCCTGGCTACCATGGACACTTCCATAACTTCGACTTCCGTGAACAGAATACCATGAACATTTTTCGCCATAGTCTTGCTGTGGTCTTATGTCGACTCTATGAGCATCCATAGGAAAGTACTTTTCACACTGCAAAGCGTACCTGATAGTACCTTAACAAATGCGCGCAAAATTTAACTGCTCCTTTCCATGCTCTGTACTTAGCAGTACGCGCTCTAAAGCGATTTGCCACGAGCTCTTGAATGCCGCTCTTCCAACGTACGCTGTGACCATACTGCGTCATCCACGCAAACCCGGAGCTAAATCTGTTTTGTCCTACTTTATCTGCCTCTTCACGTGTTTTCGTCCGGCCGATATTTCTTCGGTACTTGACCGCACTAACAGTAGGATCTTTACGCACCTGTAACGGGCACTCCTACCAGCACGGGCAGGCACTGCGCCCATTGGACGAAACCCCAGGCACGGCCAAAGTGCCTGGCCCTGAGCCGCTCGAAGACGAGCATACGCAGCGCGTAGGCGACGCCGCCGGCGCTGGCGCCGTACACGGCAGCAAACAGCGCGTAGCCGGCGAAACCGTTCAGTGCCCCGAGTGCCAGCATGGCGAGTCCGGCTCCCAGCAGCGACAGCTGACACAGGCAACGCCGGCTGAGGACGCATTGGGTCGGATGCCGCACCAGTAGTAGTCCTGCTACGCCAGTGCCGCCAGCGGAGGCGAGACCGAGGAGGACCTGCAGAGCCCACGCTCCTTGGACGCCCTCCGCTGCGCTCAGAGGTACCTGTTTGGTGCAGATGAAGAGGGTCGTCACTTAACTCGGAAATGAGCCGTGGTCGTATACACCATTCCACATAGACGAGGCGGAAGACAATACAAAGAAAAGTGCAATATGCAATATGCAGTAGAGGACGAATACTTCATGATAAACGTGATTGAAACCGCAACGTGGTTAACACCGCAACACCTAAGCATGCAGCTGGATATACGCCTCTACTGACGAAGAAGACAACTTGCGTCAATGAGTCGGCTAAACAAGTTCGCTATAATTTTCCTGGTGTCAGTGCCGACAAAAGTCAACGTCTACTTTGTGTTCTCCGGAAGACTATGGATTGGATCACGTGCTCGCAGTGCAGCTTGATGTTGTACACGCCTGTGAGTTTCCATGCTGAATTACTGAATAGATGCGCAACATGGGAACGCATATGCCACAACAACGTGTAAGGCGCTGAAAGCAGAGAGAGCACTAGTTAGCTGCTGAACCTACTTCAATGCGTTCAAATTTGCAGAATATCCCCGTCTTGCCAATTCTGCTGGTAATTAGTGAATCTTAGATACCCACCAAGCGGATGAGTGCGGGATCATTAGTTAGTGCATAATAAGTCCGACAGGCAAGACCAACGGGAGCACAGAAGTAACGAGCATGCGCAATACGCAGCATCTTGTTGACAGCACCATCTTACCTTTCGATAATCTCTATTTTGCGACACAATCAAAATCGGCCCGCGTTTGGCTTACAGCGGTTACAAAGTCAGTGTGGCAATGACATATTTTGCCCAGAACATGCCGTACAACACAGCTCCTCAAGCTCAACTGCAAATCATTTCAGCGGCGACACTGTACAAATTCATTTCATTGATCTCTCCACCCTTGGCCACACTTGGACCTTACGCCACAAAACCTTGCACCTTGAACCACACATCATCACCTTGTACCACGCATCATCACCACGTCTTCGTCCTGTTGATTGTGCAGCGTTCACAAAAATATTACCAGGAAGAAAAAAGGGCTGAGTTCTTCTCCGATCCATGCTTTCGTAAGCATTGCACGATCAACAAGATGAACACGCTCTGAAAGCTGGGTTTACAGCATGAGCTCATTGACGTCATCATGGTAGTACGCAGGTAACAGCACGAAAAGGAGATCATGCGCTGAACGACAAGCCAGTAAATATGTGATGACGGGTACCTATAACGCAGTCAGAAATTACTTTCGTGGCGTCGTATTCAAGCGCGGCGCATAGGCGCTTACGCATGTGTGCTTACGAGGCAGAAGAAAGGCGTGTAGAGTCCAGCCGCGGCAAGAGCGGCGGTTACCATGACGACTCTCAGCGTGCGCGTGCGGAGGGCGGCGAAGTCGAAGAAAGGCGGCTTCTCGGTGCGCGGTCTCTTCTCCTTGATCTTGCGCCGCTGGTTCTTGAGGTGCAGGATGGCACGGCGTTGCGGGTGGTACAGGGACGCTGACCGGTAGAAGGCACCCAGCACGAAGTTCAGTGACACAAGGCCCGTTGCGGCCTGAAGACCGTGGCGCCAGCCTAGGGTCCTGCACCCCAACGAAAGCCATATGCGCTTACGTATGTCTGTCTAGAGAATTATAGAGCATTGTGGTGCATAACACACTGGTGAAGAGATAGAATATGACTTGAGAACGGGAAAGTAGCACCGTTTATGTAAGCGAAAGCAGAAACCTCTTTATACATGGCATTAAAGTATACTGATTCAACTGCAAGGTCTCTTTTTTTTTTTTTTTTCGGGAAGGACAGAGAAATTCTGCTTTTCATTTCACCTTAATATAGATCCTCGTGAGCACTCTCGCCAAGGGAATAACAGCATCAGGCTGAGTGTTGTTGCTTCAATCGACTAGAAAAGGCACAGAACAAGGGAGACACCGTTCGCAGAGCAGAAAGCTCAACGCCACGAATGGTCAACACCCTGCGCAAGCTATAGTGTGAAGCCCCACCCAAAATTGCTCTCGGCACGTATCTGATAACCACGCTTAACAGCTCACTATATATAGTTCGCGCCACAAGAGGAAAGTAAAAGCAGGGACACTAGGTGTTGTTTATACCACGCATGCCCCGAATACCCAAGCCTGCCTCGTTTCTAATCTCTGGCACGTGCGTGAGGAGGCCTTGCGGTTAGAATGAAGACGTACTTGCCGTTCACCGGAGCGTCCACGATTAATGAGTACTCATGGGCTATCTCTGACGTTCTCTGTGCTGTAGATGTACCTATCACTAGCAGCTTTCTAAATGTACAAAACACTCAATAAGACAAAAAAAAATTGTCCAGTATGGACGCCTCACTCGAGCAACGCCGCTTAACGAACTCTTTCAGGCCATTCCACTGTGTGGATACAGCTTAAACCATTTGAGGGCCTTTGCTTTCCTTTTTGATTCCCGCTGCCGTTCCCGCACCCGAGAGAATTCAGCGCTTAGGGAACCAGATAAGTTTTCTTTTTCGCTCGCGACATTCAACGAGCGGTCATTTTTAAAGCGCGCGGGAAGCGACGATTCCATTAGCGAGACCGCGACGTCCGTCCGGTCGACGCCCACATATATGGCTGCTAGAACGTGCCGCTGAAAACGAATCTGATACGGCACAGCGGGTTTGCTGAAACGCCGCATTACATCTTTTTTTCTTTTAATTTTCAGCATGTGGAAAGGTTGCCGAGTGATCACGTTAACAAGGCGAGCGCTGTCGCACGCGTCGTCACGCTCTGGAGCTCAAACAACGACCGCACGACGTGCGAGGGCAGTACGCGCGTGGACGTTGAAGTGTGGAAACTGATGCGACACGTTTCGCGGGATATCGCTCGCTTGACCGCTGTGACAGTTTGGTTCCACCGGGGGAGACTTGGAATGGGAACGTTTGGAAGAGGCAACTCTAAGGCATGCGCTCAAACGTCAGCATTGATAACGGGGAGGTGCACTGACGTCGTCGAGGTTGTCATTTTGTTGTGCAGCAAGCCCACTGAGATGTGCGTTATCTCAATCCATTTACCTCCGGCAGCACAATGGAAGCTGTTTCCCTTTCCTATCTATCTATCTATCTATCTATCTATCTATCTATCTATCTATCTATCTATCTATCTATCTATCTTTTTCAATCGCTCGTTTGACTCTATTGCAAAGCCATTTACATTTTCCTGCTATAACTTACCAGAACGTTGCCTCTTCTTTTGCCAAACCTTTTCTCTCACTACTCTCATGCACAGTAAGTAGTAACTTCGCGCTGCAATGTTATAGTTTAACGAAGAACACGTGATACTAGCTCAAACACAAATGGAGACATATCTCTTAAATTAGAAATGACAGCCTCACCCGAGCACCGAGTGAAAGAACGCCGCCATGGCTGCTGTGCCCAGTCCGGAACCGGCACAGGCGACCACCTCGGCGCAGTGGCGGCGACGCTTGAAGTACTGACCCAGCACCAGGCCTCCGGCGTCCCGCGCCATGCCCAGGCCTAGGCCTAGCACCAGACCCTGGCTGAACAGGCCTTGGTGCAACTGCGATGCGAACGACGAGAAGAGGCAGCCCAACGCCGCCACTAGACCACCCAAGACCGCCGTGAGGCGAACGCTCTTTCGCCTACACCAGGCAACCACCACCGGGGACACGAACAGCGACGAGGCCAGGGACGCTGAGCCCAGCCAAGCTGCAGTGGAGAGATGACCGGGACAAGACGGTAAGGTGCAGCGCCAAGGATGACAACCGTGGGCTAAAACTACCAGTTGTCATGTGAACATGCTCGGGTGAATAGCGTGAATCAGTGTGTTGCCATTAGTACGAGTTTGTCGTCTTTCCCTGTTTATTATTTTCCTGAGTAATTCACTAGGAAGTGTACCCACAAGTGTGATTCTCTTAATGGCAACCACAATCCCGAGTCATAAGATGTGGTCTAAACGGCACAGTACACTACCCAGAAGGCATGTTAAGAATAGAAGTGCGCCGTTGAACAAAGAAATACAACATAACACTGTAGGAGAATACACGCAACCACTCGAAACACTCCTTCCAAGTTGCGCGCTTCTTCGCTAGAGCTCCGCGTGGAACCTTGGGTTGGTATATGGTGATCAAAAGGTTGACAGGCGCTCAGGTACTTCTATAACACGTGAAAATGCTTCATGTGGGCATTCCGATGTACCTGAGAAAGAAATCGCTGCGCGAAGATGGTCGAACAGCGAAGCTGTTTTAGTGACACCGAATGTTACACCACGCAAGTCAAAATTTCGTAAGCAGCCTATATCGTCATTTTTTTTAAACTCGGCATCTCCAGCGCACATCTCTAGATGACCCCTACGGCGACAACACACGCCTTCCACAAGAGAGTCCCCGACAAAAGAAAATCCAAGCCACATTCGCGTGGCTTACTTATATTCGTATCTGTCAAGCGTGTTGTGTAACGTAGTGATTAAAAAACTTGCCTTCGCAGCTTGGGGGCTCCGATTCAATCCGCAGCACGGGCAACAAAATTTTTTTCGTCGTTTATTTCTTTCGTTCTTGTCTTGTTCCCATCTTTAATTCTTACTATCTCTCTTTCTTTTCTTCTTTACCACCTTTCTTTGGTAGGAGATCCAAATCCTTCATATGGTTCACGCATATTCGGATTTCGCAAGCGTGGTGTGAAGTGTTGTGGCTTTAAGACACTTGTTTCCTGAGCTGGGGTCCGCAGTTACAAAGATTATAAGCGACAGACTCCACATAAGCAGCTTTGCTGTAAAAAAAAAAAAGAAAGTGCTACGTTCGACGGGTTCTGCCGTTATATCTTGCGGCACATATCAAAAATATATATGACTGACGTTGCTCCAGCTCCGGTTCCCCCTCGCATGAGGCTAGTGAATACGGCCCTGGCTTTCTGGCAAACTTGAACATTAAAGGACGGTAAGAAAGAAGCGTAGACTAGCTGATAAAACATTTTCTGCCGTATCCTAACCTTGTTTCAGTCGTTCTTTTTCTTTTTCGGAGAGTTTTCAGGGAAAATAAACAAAACCACATTTTCAAGGCAGGGGAACCGTGTTCGCCGTTCCACGTCTATGTATACACTACTCGAGGGAGCATGCTATTAACGAGTGCGTCGTCGTAAATTACAGGGCTGAAGGCGGCGTGCTCGTATCCGAGAAGAAATGCGGCATTCGTGGGCGGCGCACGACTCCAATCTGATTATAGCTGTCCAGTCCGGCTGTGAATGGAACAACTAGAGCACGAATGTTGAGACACAAAAGACACGTCTTACCAATGTATGACGCGAACAAGAAACAATGCACTCGCGGAAACATGTTACATTTATCGTGGAACGAAAACACTCCGTCACCTGCTGACAGCAATGCCACTTCATCATTTCCAATGAATCCAATTCATCGTCCTTTTTCTTGTTTAAATTAAATTCTTCCTCTCAACACAAAACAAGTCGCTAATGTAACCCGCTATAGTGAAACGAAGCTTTGTGCCCCGAGTGAGCATTCAAATAAAGATACAGTGGCGGTGAACATGCTATATCTAAAGTCTTGATATAAAATATTAGAAAATTTTCCCGAGGCCACGTTTCTTTCGTTTCGATTACTCAAATGCTTGTTCGTGTAATCACACATACACAACCGGCAGAAAAGACTTGGATAAGCAGAAACGTGCACGAGACAGAGAAACTATGTGGAGCGACAAAAGCGGATACATTTATAGTCGTACGCTGCGAAGACGTACGAGGAAACCTTGTTACCATGATTAGGTAACTCATTGCACAACTCAGTAAAACAGCATGCTTTTCTGCTTCGCATTGCATTTTCAAGAGCTCCGTCTGTGCACAGAATTTTCGCTGGTTTTGGCAAGAAAAAAGAAAACGGAAGGAAAGGACAGCAAGCCTTTAGTGTCTTCTGTTGGGTTTTGTGGCAGCTACAGGCATGATTCAAAATAAACTTGGATGGACGGGGACATGCAGTCGTAGATATGATTGCATAAAAGAACAGCGAAAAAAAAATCGACAAACGAAGTAGTAGAAAGGCGTACAGGACAAACGTTGGCCCCGAACTGAACATTTAATGGACGGAACAATGAGACTCGTTCGCACCGCGTGTTTTACGAACCAGTGGTAAGAAGCATGCAAAAAGAAGCGGGAAAATGTTATAAAAATGTGGTTGATCCCTCTGTCATCGGAATCGGTATAACACGAAAGTGAAACTTGCCTTCACGAAGTTGTGGAATGCATAAACGGCAATTTGGTGAAGCGAGGGGCAGGAGGTGGCTTGGGTACTGTGATCATGTTACATGAAGACATCAGCGACACCGCGACACGGCACAGGGATCCTCGACAGTTGTACACAAGGGAAAGTTCTCGAACGACTCACATTGCAGCGGAGACACTGAATCGCACGCTCCAAAGCCCTGCGAAAACCTGCCATAAACAAGGAGCGTCCGCAAACGGTGAGATTTTGCAAGCGAAACAGAACGGTTTGTCAGCGGATCACTTTGGGAACACACAGCCCATTGCAGCGAAAGGCCAATCATTTGCTTGTCGACGGCCGTCCATGCGTTCCTGAAGCAGTGCGCGTCGCAACACACCTGGCCACGCAAGAGAAATTGCGCTCGTCCGAGGAACGCACCGTCACGACGCCGCCACGCGCCTAACTTCCGCGGCGATTGAGGCGCGAAGAATACCAAAGCGCTGATTGTCGGCGCGAATTAGCACGACAATCTGCTTCGCTCTAGATGGCGGTACCGCTGCTGCGAACCTAAGCGAAGCAAGAGTGCAGCATAAGGGAGGCAATGTTAATTTAAGAGCAATTTTGCTTGTTAAACACTATAGTTCACTGTACTAAACACTTTTACTTTAACCGGACGACAATTACATGCACCTTGTAATGCGCTGTAGTGAAGATATGAGGCCCATCTGTTCCTTACATGAGCAATGTTGCGGTGGCGTATCGGTATAGCTTCCAGCACCTGTCGTCAGATGCCAGATGGACGTGGGTTCGTGTCCGAGCGGGTGGAACTTTTTCATGGTAATTGTATATTCATTTTTTCAGAGATCCACTTCTGTTACGGAAGTACGTCACTGATTTCTTGGTGGACCCCGGCATTAAACTCTTCCGTGTTAAAATAAAAAAAGATAACTCGAAAAACACGGAAGAGAATGTCGGACGTTCGGTCCCTCTTTCCCCGCAAGGAACGGCCAGTTCGAACCTGTCGCCTAACAGCCGTGAACAAGAGGGCAGACGCAGAGGAAAACTGTGGCAGCAGCAGCGCATCGGCAGTCTGTCCGAGGCATGCGTCACTCAGCTCTCAATTGCACTGCTTTCCAAAAGCAGAGGTACAGTCTGTTTCATACTTAGGGGAAATCTCGGAGCGCCTTAAAACGCGTTGCGTCCACGATACGGTGAGCGCTGGAGTCGGCCAGCAGCAGCTGCTTACGCAGGCGCAGATGCTCTATGCGTGCATCCTTTAACTGAGGCCGCATCCCGTTGGCCACATGGTTGCGTCGCGTTGCAAGGTGCTCCGAGATTTCCCCTAAGTATGAAACAGACTGTACTTCAATTTGTCATGGGAGTTCTTTTTATACACTATTTTATAATTCCTTCCCTAACTCTTTCCCCGCCACGGTGGTCTAGTGGCTGTGGTACTCGGCTGCTGATCCGAGAATCGCGGGATCGAATCCCGGCGACGGCGACTGCATTTCGATGGAGGTGAAATACTGAAGCCCGTGTACTGTGTGATGTCAATGCACGTTAAAGAAATCCAGGTGGTCGAAATTTCCGGAGCCCTCCACTACGGCGGCTCTCATAACGATAGCCTGGTTTTGGGACGTATAAAATCCCAGAACTCAATCGGTTCCATGCTTCCTGTTTTCTATTTACTTGTCTCTTCTAGAAGAAACGGCAAGTCATGGATCTCATGCATAGCGTGGTTTTGGTCATTAAAGGTGTCAGTTGGCAGCGCTCCTTGTGTATTTTTACTTGGAGAGCATTTTTCTTTCGTTCCATCCTTTAATTAACTCAAGAAGCCAACACTTCGTTGTAACTCTGAGCGCGCCTTCCGCTATTTTCGTTGTCGACTGAAGCGACTGAAGCGTCTCCTGAACAACACAGCAATCTGCCGTGTTGTTCAGGAGACGCTTTTCTTTCTTTTTTTCCAGACAGGAATAATCAAACGGAAATCGGATGCTACAGAAAGCGATTTTTTTTTTTACGCTTTACTAACGGCGTGGTTTCTGATGCACAGCTTGCCTGTGTAAAACAAGCCTGAGAGGCAAAAACTGCAAGCTCAGCATTAAAAGGAGAACAGTGTCTTTACTCTCAGAGCTACCCGCTTTACGCAGTCGTTCCGAATCACAGGCCAATATAACTAGATATAATCGGCTAGATATTGCTACATTATTGCAGACTACACACGCTGCCGCTGTTAACCTTATTGGCTTTCAAATACTCGCCTAAACCCATTTCTGTAGAGGCTACAGTATCGCTACGAGAACATCACGTTCTGTTTAGAACACCGGAAAAGGAGCCGAAATAAACAAATAAACAGAAGGAAATACAAAAAAAAAACGCAGAGAAAGTCTATCGCCTATTGTACAGTCTATAAGTTCTTAATGCGTGCATTGCCGTCGACGAACTATACTGAGCGTCTATTCGTTGCAGCCGGGCGCTCACATCCAAGCTGTCAGCGAGCTAACTTTGTGCGCGTACACAGGCCTCACCTTCTCCGTTTCCACGACCAACTCCTACAGAAAGAGGAAGTATAGATTCAGGAAGTGCTCGTCTCCAAGCACGCGTGAAGTGAATTTAAAGCTGTGCGAAAGATGCAGCTGGAGGGCATTATCACTTGTCGCTTGTTCTGTCCGTTCCACTGACGCTTCAAACTACATACAAGAGCGAATAGTTTCGTTCTTTTTTTTTTCCTGGTGGCCATAAAAGCAAGCTCATGAAAAATGTGTGTCTGAATTTCGTTCCTGACCTTTTAAAAAGTTTCTTAGCCAGCGCTTTCTTCATCTCTAATTTTTTTCTCACACTTGCCTGTTATAGCGTTCGACTAACACTTACTTGGAAAACGATTTTGCGAAAGGCAACTTCGGGGCGTATTTTTCTGTCTTCGTGTACGTGTTCAGCGGGTGAAAGCATGACTGGAAAAGGTGGCTTTTCAAGAATTTATATTTAAGAAAGATATTTATTTCTAGTTCACCGCTGAACAGGCGGACTACGGGTAACAAGAAAAGATACGGCTGGATGTGATAGAAGCTGCAAAAGAATAGAGAAAAAAATATCTATGAATATTTTAAACTGGGGCACCGAAATAGAACGCAGTTCCGAGCCATTGCTTCCCTAGAGTTACTTTCACCTTTGTCCGTTGTTCTTTTGTGGGCTTCACTCCAGTTATGAGCGCCCACTGTTCTCTACCGAAGCAATTTTTGGAAGACAACATCGACGACGTGCGAAGAGATATAGCGATGGCGTCGAGGAAGCCGTCGTCTCTGTCAAGCGAGTAACCGCATTCGGAAATAACAACAGACATCGTCCTGTACGCCCTGTCACGATAGCTCAATCGTGAATGCTTTACATGTATCTTTTTATTTGCACAATAACTTTGTCGTTAAAGTAAGTTATATATACTCAATAGGAATTTAGTATTGCCTGAAGTTCCACACTTCTCTATCTGTTGCGCATGATATTCAACGTTTTCTGATTGACACATACTTGCGATTGACACATATTTTGTACATCACATCGTGCCTTTCCAGTGCTCTCCTTCTGGGTTCAATATAACCATTGAATCAAGTGTTTTGTGGGGGTTTATTTCATCCTGGCTTATTTCATCCTGTCACTTTTCTATGCTCATTTCGCAGTTAAGTCTTGTGAAAAAGCGAACGATTAAGTTTGTCGACGCTCTTAATAAAGTAGAACAATTTAATCAGCTAAGCACATTGTTCTAAAATCTACAGAAATCAGTGGACAACTAATGTGGCAAAGTTAGCGCTTCCGCAGAGCTAATCAACGTTCACTTCAGACTCCTGCGCGTTGTATGCTAAATTCTCCAAACTGCTCATCGTTTACACTGCGAGCTAAAGCGTCTCTGCACCACTGTCATCTTCTTAAGATGTTATCCAACAACGTCCTACAACAAGACTTCGTATGCTTGACTACAGGCTTGGCAAAACGATAACACTAATTCAAGGTTCCCACGCCTTCAGATATGACCTTGCGCTCAGGGTCCTGGCGCCTTTACTTCAGCACCTCAACAAGTCGTCTTCAGAGAGCTTGTCTTGCGGTGGTCATCGTCAATCAATAAAGGTGTGCGCGGCCTGTCAATATTTACAAACAAAAAGTGACTTGTTAAAAGTGTACGAAGACCACCCCATTGCTGTTACGTGCACAGCACAGATGTAACAAAGAATACATCAAAGATGTGCATGATGAAGCGTTGAATTTCTAGGTGATTCCTCCCCTCTTCTTTTTTCTTTTTTTTATTTCGACAGGCAAAATATAAGTTACAAAAAATTCCTTCCCGCACTTGTCCCACTTCTACAACATCAGGCTTACACATTTGCGCGGAGCAGCTGCATGACCAAGATACAGGCGCCCATTTAAAAGAAATGCGACAGGCACATCGCATAATTCTAACGCGGATTTAAAGGACGCCAGTTATCTTACAAAGTGCTATGCGTGGGAGTAAGAGCTAAGTGCACCTGTATATAAACCAGCATACAAGTCCCATCACTCTTACGGTAGTCCTTTTTAGTTCTTAAAGAAGCTGGTAAAAAAAAAAAAAGGCCAATCCTCTTTGGCTCAACAAAGACCATTCACCTTATAAGCCGTGTTTACAGAAAGGTCTATGCGCCCTCACAGATGCAGCCGTCTAGGGCCGCCGACACTTTTAAGCAAACACCTCCTAGGATCCAGGGAGCACTCACGTGATTTACGAGGCATTTCGCGCACCGACAACGCTTGCACTGCCGGGTACACGATGGAATGTGTTCTACCTTACCTTGCTAGCTATAGGAGGAGCTTTGCTTGCTCTGCGACGAAAGACTCGCGTAGAATAACGCTGGGCTACAGCTCGATAGAATGCTTCCTCCTGCAAGGAATGCGGTGGGGTTTGAGCTATTCCTGTAGCACCCATTAGAGGCCGTCGAGGGGAAACTGGCGATCTCGGGACTTCGACACGTCGCCTATACACGCAAAGTGCACAGGGCACTTAAGAAAGGCTCTCTACCAGAAGCTCGTGTGGGAGCGATGTGCTTTGTTTGTATATTGATCTTATGAACGGCCAACGTGGAAGCGGATAGAAGGTTCCTGTTTGCCCTGTGAGCAGGGAAATCTCAGGTGAGTAATGGCGGTACATACTGCGCCGATCATACGATGACTGTATTACTAAGCATCAACCCAGCAGGGTTGCAGCCACTCATGGGTGGCTTTGCTGCTATGACGTAGACTCTGAATGTATCTTTCAAAGATAGATTCAGTGCCCGGGCGCGGGTCTTTGAAAGACACATTCACATCTTTCAAAACACGCAGAACGCATCTTTCAGAGATACATTCAGCGCTGGGGAGCGCGCTCGATTCCCGGCTATGACGACTGCATTTCGATTAGAAAAAAATGTGGGCAGCTTGCACTGTAGTGGTGCAAGGCTTAGACTAAGAGCGGAGCTTGTGGCCAACCGAGCTTCTTCCGGCTCCTACAAGCTCAGCTAAGGCACGTGATTTGTCACGTCACAAGCTGTTACATTGTTTTGGCGGGAACGTGTCTCGTGGCAAGCTGTCACGTCATCTCACGTGATTTGGGTCACGTGTCTAGGTTCTAATTGGCTTGGCGGGAAATATCAGGTTGTGACGTCCTCCTCCTCCTTTCCGTCGCCGCCTTCACGTCGTTCCTGCCACACCTCCCTTGCTATACTATACTATACTATACCATAATATACTATACTATACTACACTGTACTATACAAGGCTATGCTATACTTTACTCTTTCCCCTCATTCTCACCTTGATTTCCCTTTGCCGCCTCCTTGCTATACTATAACAATCTATGCTGTGCTATGAAACCCCTCCGCTTTTGTGTAGTAGAGGGCTGAAGGCATGAGCGCAAGAGAAGCAAGAATTTCGCGCGCAAATGCCTTGCATTTCATAGACGTGCACGTGCACTTCGTCATGATATTTCGTGATGATGATATTTTTTCCGGACCGGAAAGATTATAGCCGGTATAAGAGCTCCGCTCTTAAAAAAAAGCAAAATGCGAAAACAGCCGCGTACTTAGGACCACTACGGGGTTTCGGCAAATAAAACCACATAATATTTTAGAGATAATTAAGCAGGTTTTTACAAGGATGTTTCGTCATCAATGCTTCCTGCGATTGCCGTCATCGTGATGTCAATATTAAGGGAACTATAAAGCAGCGCACGACGAGGCTCTAGAGAACATGTCAACAACGGTGCGGCTCACTTATGGAATGCGGTACACTTATGGGCAGGTGTATCTCGCGTTAGACATTAGGCTGGTTCAGCGCGGTTACCTAGTCAGATCATTTATGCGTTTGAGCCGCATACGTACCTTAACTGACAAAACTGAGTTTCGCATAGCCTAGATTTTGCCATGTAGTCGAATCGCTTTTCTCAACAAATTCACAGAGGTGCTCTTGTTCGTACTGATCAAATAAACTCCTCCGCATTTCGGTGACAATCAGTAGCGGTTATAATGTCGCCTGCTAACATATTAAAACGTCAGAGCGTGCCCCCAGACGTCAGAGATGACTGCTGAAAATGAACAATTAAAGTACTCGAAGAAATCCGCACTTCTTTTTGCATTATGGCACCTTGTATCCTGCTAAAATTTATTCGTTCTGTCAAAATTTTGTTCCCCCAGAAAATGAAGATAAATAACACGGTATGTAATTTGTCCGTCCACCTTCTTATACGAAAGCATAGTCTTGCGGGAAAGCCAAACATATGCAGGCCGTTAAAAGTAAATGAGTGCCAACTGTGACTCCAGAAAGACCAGCTAAACAAAACACAAGAACAGAATGCAAGAAAAGTAATCGCCACAATGTTTATTCACAGCTACTAGTCGTTCTTTCATGCATAACCCTATCACATAAGATGCAGGGGCACTTTTTTTTTCCCGTTATTCGGACAGTTCTCATAAAGAGCTTTAGCGCACAGAGCATCTAAGCAGCCACAGTTCGTGTAATAGGACACCAGATTACCGAAAAGTCGACCTTTGAGACTACAGTTTAGTAAAGAAAAACAGAGTGGCCTGCCTGATTGCATTCGCACGACATACCGGTTCCTTGAAAGTTCAAGAACGAACTAAGAACGACAAAAAGAGGTGTACTCGGTAGGAACAGGGTGTTATATACATACACAGCTTCAGTTTGTGCCCGCGTTTTCTATAGCTCTCGCTCGCTGCGCGAGGCGCCGTCAAAGTACTCACGGCGTTTGCAATTCAACTCAAGCACCACTTCTCATGTGCCGACTGCATAATACTTCGTTCTCTTCCAAACAAAAAATAACAATAAGTGGAGGCGATTGCTTCTTTCACTGCTTCTCTAGTTTTGAACTAGCTCATTTCTTACTTCGTTTTCTTTGTTGTTGTTGTTTTTGTTGTTGTTGCTGTTGCTGTTGTTTCTAAAGACCCAAGAAAGATTTATGCTGGTATGCTTTGAATCACTTGCAGTGCATCAGTGGAGTGACACAAAGGGCGTATATATTTGTCACTTCGCGGCTGATTCCCCAAGCTATGGCGAGGCCTATTATCACGTTTCTATACATTTCTATTTGTATAGTTCTGTACATTCCAACCGATCCCTCTCTCTCTCTCACACACCATTTTTCCGCTGCACTTCCTGACCTCGAATAGCTTTCGTTATTGACTTCATGCATGTATTTCTTAACGTCCCAAACTTCTTATTTACTGACGCGGTTATTGATTATGTGTGTTTACACCAAGTGTGAACGATTCAGGGTAATTTCATTCTACCATGAGAGTTATTACAGCTTATCGAGTAATGAAACGCACTTAAAACTAAAGCTAAATGTTCAAGCACTGAGGTTGTGTGCGCGCCTGTGTGTGTCTTTAAAACAGTATAGCAAAGCGAAACACTGTAGCCGAACCGTGCTATTTGTTGCGACCCCATACGCCTCGAACACCTTTTGGACACGCTTCTAGCCTAACCTGTCCCAACAGCATTCTCCGTGGCGATGTCGCGCCGGGGTGTCCTTCACGGGTGTTAAGTATACTGCACGAAGAGCCATCAAGGAGCCGAGGAAAAGAGAAGCAGTAAAAAGAAGACGCCGAGATTACACCGAAGGCGCGAAGATGATTAATGACGTCGGCCGTCATAGCCAGCCGGTGGGTTCGCCGACAAGCGGGGCTTGCTCGGGAAATGCTTCGCTTGACGAAAAGCTCGAAGGTCCCATCAACGACGCGTAAGTCAAACATTCCCGCGTGAAAATAGGCTCTACAAGAGACCAAACGTCCTTTGTAGGTTTCTGGGGACACCAAGGCGTGAGCGCTACAATAAAGGTACATATCCACCCTCCTAGAGGACGCTGATAGAAAACTTTTCTCTTTCTTGGGTAACGGAAGTCATTTTCCTGAGTTACGGGTGGTCGAAGCCACGGCTGTGGCTACAGCGCTCGATAGGCGCGCCAACTGTGTCACGTGGTGAGAAATGCAACGTGCGCAATGAGGGCACTCAGTTGGTCATTTCTGCGTAACGCTTTGGAGAACAGAGGACTAATAAAAGTCAGCAAGCGAGGAGTAGTATGACCGTTAATGCGTCATTTCTTTCAAGCTAAAGAACGTCATCTGTCAAATTCTTTTGAGGGACATCGCTGTGACAACGAAATAATAATAATTTGTGGACCTTTACGTCCCAAAAGTATACGTGATTATGAGAAACGCTGTAGTAAGGGGCTCCGGAAATTTAGACCACCTGGGGTTCTTTAACGTGCACTGACATCGCACAACACACGGGTCTCAACATTTCGCCTCCATCGAAATGCAGCAGCCGCGGCTAGGAGTCGGTCCCGCGACCTTTGGATCATCAGCCGAGTGCCATAGCCACTAGACCACCGTAGCGGTTCACGTGACAATGAAAAAAAAAAAAAAGGGGGGGGGGGGGATAGTGGGGAGGCGGGGAGCGGTTGTGTTCTGTATAACGAGTGCTTCCCACATTTCCTCCTATCTCCGGAACACTAGCATCCAGTTCAATCCGTATTAGGACAACACGTATACGTCCATGCTCAAAAAAAAAAAAAAATGTAAGACCGCATAGGTGTCAGAAAAATAATTGGCCACACATAAAGTAATATCAGACTTCGGTTGCGTGTATATGGCGTTCTCTGCAGACGAACTTAGGCCTCCTAGATACGCCTCAGAATACAAGAGATTCAATACATCCCCATGGTACGTTGACTGCAAGGAGACGGTTTAGTTCTAAAGACAAAATAGTGCTATCAGTTGCATGAGCTTCTCAGGAGATAAGAGTGATGTTCAACGTTCAACGAATAAAAATGGAAAAGGAACATCTGCGAGTGCCATGACAGCCATGGCCCGCTTGGCCCGCTCGGCGTGTGAGAGGTAACGAGGGGGTAAAAAAACCTGAATCAGGAAAAAGAATGTATATATAACTGATAGCGCGCACATCTGTTGCTAAATATGATTAGCTAATAAGTTTTCCCCACTCCGGAAAAGAATTCCATACCTAAGCAGGCCATGCCAAACGCTGTTCAGAATCCTTGTAGCATCGTCTAGCCAAAAGAACTACTGACGCTGTACAGGCAGCACTTCTGACAAACTTTCAACATTTGCGTGCGCTTTCTGAACCAGTGCAACAAGAGCGGCACTTTGGTATTCCTTTCACACATTGCAGTCGTCACCACATTTGCACATCCTCCCTCGTCCGACGCGGCCCCAAGAGAACGAATCTGGACCAGAACAGGCGCGAGCCACAAGTATGAAAGTCGAATGTAATTGATCTGTATTTTTCTTAAGATAACTCAGCAGACTCATATAGTGATTACGAAGAGTTATATTTTGGACGGTCTTTTATTATCAGCAAGGTACTTCGCTGCGACATCTTAGCAAATCACAAATGAAGATCGACGTATTTAATGTTTTTACACAGTCCGCCATAGCTGACCTTCCATAGCTGACCTTTGGATTTTAGAGCATTTTATGACAGCACGAACGCTGTGCTCCTCTGCCTTCGGTGTATGGCATTGAAGTTTTTAAACATATTGTTCTGCGAACAGCTCGCAAATTTGAGTACGGATAAGAAAATTCCGTCTCCTCTCGTCTTTGTAGACTATCTGTGGTTTCTTGGCAGTCAGGGTGTTGCCATGCGAATCTCGACGTCGCGGGATCGAATCCAAGCTAACGAAGGCCATATTTCGATATTGTCCAAATGCAAAGACACCCCCGTTATTAGACTTTAGAAATGCAAAGACAACCGCGCGATTAGCCGCGCTGCGGCGTTTTCATAAATAGTAAATGAATTATTAATATGAGTCTCGAACGCGTCCTCGCACCTTTGATGTAATTTAAAACGGGTGCCACGCGATCACGTGGCAAAGCGCAGTGTGTGTCTACTCGTCTCGTCCCTTGTACATTTGCGCTTTAGGTGTTTGATATAAACCGACAAGCCCAACTTTATACGCTTCTAAAGCAAAAGCAAATGCCTCAAAAACAGTTAAGTCGTTTCAAAAACTACAGGCATGCTTATCACAGTTCCCTACGTTTCAGTGAATGTCCTTACGCCAGGCAGGAAGTGTCATAAGTTACAGAAAACTTCAACACAAAAAGACGCTGCGACTTCGCCAACAGCGACATCATTCCTTGTTCTTTCACCACGCATTTCACCGCTCCTATAATTAGGCACATGGGATCGACTCGCAAATGAGCACGCGTGTTTCTCGCACCGCCGACGTCGCTTCATAAAATTCCAACGCGAGCAACGTACCAGAATACCGGTATGCAGAACGTGCATCGATGCACGACACCGCAATATTGTTGGCCAATTTCACGGGTGCCTGAAAAAAAAAAAAAAAAGGCGGAGCGTGTCTCAATTTTCGCTTTCTCTCTTCTTGCCCCTGTACAAGATTTCATCGGGTCTACGTTGCCGCGTGCCGCTATCCAAGATGAAAGATTCAATTTTGCGCCCGAGTGCCCCGCATTCTTATTACTTCACGGTAGACAGGTTCTGGAAAGTATGCATACGGATGAGCTCGCGCGCCTCTTAAGAAAGTTTTCTAACAAGCGACAAAATTTTGAAAGTGATGGTATCAGAATAAAAGCTGTTCGTGAGCATCATCAATCCTTTAAAGCAAAACTAAATCAACCTCTGGCCGCGTCCTTCCCCCTTGTTCCTATATTTTTTTTCACTCTCTCTCTCTCTCTCTCTCTCTCTCATGTATACAACACTTTGTCAGATATACCTATTTCGAAGTTAGCTTCATCGCACCAACTACTGCTCGAACTCTATATTGATCATGTTCTACGTGACTGCACTTCAAGAATGGGGAAGTTCCACGTCACCACATATTTTTTTTTTTTTTGGTATTGCTACAAGAAGACTACGAGTGCGCCACAACTGATGTGTTTTTACGTACAAGAACCACGATGTGATTATAAGGCACGCCGTAGTGGAGGATTCCTGAATTTCTGACCACCTGCGGTTCTTTAACGTGCACTGACACCGCACAGTAGACGA
This sequence comes from Hyalomma asiaticum, assembly GCA_013339685.2. NCBI lineage: Eukaryota > Metazoa > Arthropoda > Arachnida > Ixodida > Ixodidae > Hyalomma > Hyalomma asiaticum. The sequence goes on from CM023486.1 coordinate 98,301,711, forward strand.
GCTCCTACGATTTTCCCCTCCATCGAAAAGACGACCGCCACGGCCGGTATCAGGTTCGTACCTTTAGCCTTCAGCAGTCGAGCAGCATAAATTTCCCTGCACCAACGTGGCGGGTCCACCAGAAGGAATCATTGCAGGACACCAAGCTTTCGAGGCATCGCGGCAGAGGATTACTGATGAGGTATTGCAGTGTTGCAGTTCTTACGAAACAACAAGCTGCATGAACGACTGCGGTACTCACAGTTGTCATCCTGCGCTGTGAGTAGCAGTGGTTTGTTTGCATGTGATTTGAGGCTCTCATTATCTCTCTTTGCATTTTTTTTTCGCTTCCCCGCTCCCGATTGAAGGTAAAAAACCGGGTATTTCTTCCGGTTAATTAACCGTTCTAGCTTGTAGCTTGTGACCGCCGCTGCTGACATGGAACCCGCGCCTCTATAGAGTCAGTAGTCAAGCACTGTCCACTAGACCGCCGTGGCAGGCACGAGCGCATCATCAAGCTTCCTACAACACTCACTAGAGGTGAATGTAGCGCAACTGTCTACGTGACCTGCAAGTATGGGGCAGGTCATGCTGCGTAAAAACGGCGAGTATAGTGATATAAGTTTGCCTTAGCATAGATATTATTGATTTCAAAAGGCGCTGCGACTTAGTTATGCTCAAAACGATAACGGGTCATAAATGGGGCATTACGTAGTGGCAGTGTGAGTGCTTAGAGACTTCTTGCCTTCGTGAGTTTAAGAATTACATCACTGCTCGGCAACTTACGAAAAACCGAGATATATGTCGTTACTATATAGTAGTGAAAATTCTTAGAGCTTGGAGGGAGACTTAAGTACATTGCAAAGGTGGTTTGTACCGACTAATTTTCGTTCTGGAACTCTACGGTCGTTAACTGTGCCATTGTATGTCCAATATCAAAAAAAAAAGGAAATGACGGTCAAAAATTTTATTCTTTAATTTCACGCCGAAACTCGCTGAAGATGACGTGAGGAATCGCATTCCTTTCTTTTGCATTCTCACCACAACGGCTTAACCGAATTTTCTGAAACACGCAATGTTGAGTCTCTCGCTTCCTTAGAACAAACACAATACCTGTCCTTATTACAGATACATAATTACGCATGCATGCGCCGTCAAAATCTATGGCCTCAAGCTAGTGCAGGAAGTTCAAAACGGGGTCGCCACCTGTAATTACATTCTGCGCGTTCTCTGGCTCAGCAAGGACCTTCTACTCGCAAGAGTGGTGCTTTTTGTATGGTTAAAAGGCAATTCCTAACACAAGAAAAACAGTTTTTCACCTTATTGTCCCTGTAAGCACAAGTAACATACACAGATATACCAGCGCACAATTTATATAATTCCTGAGGTATTGATACCTTACGTTAATAAAGATAGCAGCGCCGCAGTCCACTCTGCTCTTTGTTGCAGGAATGTTCCTTTCCTTAGGAGGAACCGTATATAGAAGACAAGCGAAACGATTACGCAAACTTAATCGAGCAACGTGGCTGCCTTTCATGTTAACATTACTTCGATTGGGAGTTTCTCGCTTTCCACAGAAGCTATAAGCTGCAATGAGGCCTCGACACACTTGCACTTGAGCAGGACAGAATGAAAAACGGGAGAACACTGAATGATTATGCATCGCATCCCCATGCAGTCATCGAAGAGCACGCCTACTTCATTTCCGAGCATTTAAAGAAATCAACTGCTAAAGAAATCATATGAAAATACCGTTTTCAGGTTACTCGTTTATGCAATCATGCGTAAAAGGGGTCCGCCAATCACGATTTATTTATTTATTTATTTATTATTTATTTATTTATTTATTTATTTATTTATTTATTTATTTATTTATTTATTTGCATACAAGAAGCCGACTGAAACCATGTATAGCTGGTGGTCAATATTCTTTATTTACTGATTTAATTATTTATATTAACCTCTCTTTCTATCTTTCTTTATTTTATTTTATTTTCCTCTTTTTTTTTTTTTGCATATGAGAAGCTGCTTGAAACACACGTGGTCGCGCGTGGACGGCAAATTTATGTGCGCATTACAAAATAGGCCGCCTAAATTCTCGCTTAAAAAGTCGATTCCCGTTCCGAAAAAAAAAAAGGGGGGGGGGGGGTGCAAGCAGATGCGAAAGAAAAGAAATTGTATAAGCTGACACGACTTATGAAATAAATAAAAAAGAAAACAAAAATAGAAAGGTAAGGCAAAGCGAGCTTTCCGTCCGCGCGAAACAAGCGCGGTAATCAATAAAGCAGTTCGAGCAGATGCGCCCCAGAAATTTGGCCCGTTTTGTCCCGAATTCCACCGCGATGAATATTATTTATGGCGGCCTCTCCTCGGTGAACCATTTACGACCATAAGTGAGAGTGTGTGTGTGAGAGAGAAAGAGCGACAGCTCGTTCAGCTTCCAGCGCCATCTATCGATTCTCGTCACGCTTGACGGGGTAGACTCTCTCGTGATACGAGCTACTTTCGGGAGAGAGCGGAGCGTGTGATAAGGAAGAGGGGGAGAGGGAGACAGAGAGAGAGAGAGAAACAGACACTAAATCACAACTATGAGATTCATGACGCGCAAGGAATTCTACAAAAAACGCACATACTGTCGCGAAAACTTAACAACTGCCTTAGCTGTTCGCTACGCTTTGGGAGTCGGGAGTGCGCTTCGTGAATGTTATAAGCACTGTGTACGGCACGAGTTTTGGAAAAGAGCGTGATGTATGGACTTATCAGTACGCCTTTCCCGAAGTACTTCATGCGAACCGTGGATTCCCTAGAAGGCTTCGGTGCATGTGGACCCTTCTTCCCCCTGCAGTTTAGTTCATTCCTGCGTCATGTTTATTGAATGAAGCTTCGGCGGGATTCCAGTTCTCAGCAGCGTGCACTTGTATGAATAGTGTCAGGGACAAGCATTTGCATACTTTTTTTTACGATATTTTTTACTTGTTCCTAACTTTGTCGATTTCCTCGCGTCCGATGATCTCCCACTGCCAAAAGGGATTTCATTTCACGTCAAAAGAGTATCGCTCGCATACAAGCAGTATAACCGAGTCATGTTGCCGCTCTTTTTATGTTCTCCGTTCGCTTGAACTTGCTAGCGACTACTAATACATCTAACTCTAACGTTGGAGTTGACTCGTAAACTCTGACAACGACCTGTAACTGAAGTTACTTTGTATAGATGGCGGTAGTAAAGAATCAGCTTTGAATGTGTTTGTGAGGAATGTCGACAGAAGTGACACGAAGCCCAGTTAAAGGTAAATCGCCCCTGAAATGATTGAAGCTGGGAGCAGGTGCTTTAGCATCTGTACTGCACGCAACGGTGAAAGGAAAACCTGCAGAAAGCGACACTGCAACATGGCGGAACTGGCTACATTTGCACGTTAGAAAGGGACATTGAAGTGTTGTTAAAACTGTGATTTCGCCTCGGTAAGTACGAGCCGTCGAAATCGCAGTTTAGTAAATTTTCGTCCTTGACTCTCCGCGCTTCTGCCATTCTTCGAAATGGATTTCCCATTCGCCAGAACTCTCAGACTAATGCGGTGTGCTTTACGCGACGGGAAGGTATCTAATAATACGATAGTTTCAAAAGGACCGTGGATGAAACAAGAAACAATAATAAACATTAAATTGTGACTTTCTGGTAAACGTTTAGAACACGCACAAGCGGTTATGATAAACGCCGCAGTAGAAAAAGTATCGAAACAATTTTGACAGCCCAGAATTATTTAGTACAACCGAAACGTGGTACACGACCGTTTCTTCATTTCGTTTCAATCGTGATGCATCTAGCAAAGCTGAGACTATAACGCGCGACCACCTGCACGCTCATCAGCAGAACTTGCCCCGCAAGATGTTCACAAGGGAACGCAAACGTTTCAATTACGGCTCTTGCTCCCCGCAGCTTTCCTTGCGCTGCATTCAGGCTCGCCCATTGTAGGCGGGCTTTTACGGTATGTGCGCGGTAATACGTAGGTATACGTAGGACCTTAAGGCACGAGTCTCCAGTTAAGTGGCTCGTACTGTGCTGGAGGGCGTATTTTGCCAGCAGCGTCGCGCTCTAAACGCATACTGTCCACTTTGTAAAATTACGTGCAAAATTATAAGCCTCCTTTTCGTACTTTCATTCATTCTTTTTCCTGTTACTCCCGAGCAAGCTCCCAAAGATAGCCTTACTGTGAAGAACCACACATCAATTGCAGTCGACCTTAGCAAAATGTTGTGCTGCATGCTACCGCGCAGTCGCGGGCGGAGACAGTACACCGGCAGCACGTAACGCTCCTCCGGAGCTTATTCGTCAATTTGAGCCCATTAATTCCGAAGACAGCTGCAATTATCGCGAACCGCACCAGCTTCTCCCGGTTAATTGTGGCTCGCGGTGAGGCACTAATCGACGGGCCGGCTCAATTTCTCACGGTGATCTACTGCCTCTAAAGCGGAGTGAAAGCAAACCGCTGGGCTTCCTTACAAAGTTGCCTGCTTGATATCTTCGCGGGACGCATTAATTAAATTGCTCCGGGCTATTGCGAGTCCTAGCCAGCCGGTCCTGATGTCTCATTCGGCTAGACTATGCTGCCTCTATTTGTTACTTCACTCTCCCCATTAGGCCGAGTCAGGTAAAGAAAGCAAAAGGAGATAATGAAGTAAAGAAACCATTATCGTTCTTTCAATTTATCTTTCGTAGCATGGGCAGTTACGGGCGCGTCGCTTTACGTAAACCCATAATAATGATAGCGCTCAGTATCGTATTCCCATCGGTCTCTATCAAAAGGTGCGTAATCTTCCGAAATTACCTTTTTTTTTTTTTTACTCGCCACAGATTGCTCGTTCAAGGTAAAGATCTGTATACTGGTATTACTTAGAGTTAACAGGCATTGCTTTTTTACGTTCGTCAATTTCTCGAGTATTAGGTAGCGGCGGTAAGGCTGAAACAGTCTTGTCAAGCCGAAGTTTCCCGTGCTTACACTCTAAAAACTGCAGCCGGTTTCGCAGGGGTGAAACGACCCAGCTACTCTTGAGGGCATCGTTCTACTCTAGCAAAACGTCGGATGGAGTGAAATGTCCATACCACTTGCGGCATGAGAGAGTAAAATGCAATTTCACTCCTCCTCTACCCACGTGATCCTCGCGTTCGCAGCCGCAAACATGGCGGCTGGGGTGGGAGCGGACGACTGAAGAAGACAACAGCCGCTTTTTGAAGTGTTTTTCGATAGAACTATAGCAGCGGCCTTCCTACGACTTCCACGTACAAGCTTTCGCGTACAAACGCGTGCAGTGTACGTTTAATGAATGATGCCTTCCTCGACTACGAGCCCCAACCGACGGGAGTCATAGCGAGCTGCCTCTCCTGTGTTCTTCCCCGATCGAACGGCCGTACCCGTGCTATGTGAAACCCGCCAGCCTACACGCCTCGGATTCTTCGCTTAAGTGTGCCAAACGAAGAGGAATACACCTTCAGCGACACAGTAAGCTGTTGTGATCGTCGACGGCTGGTCTCCGACGACTCACTGGATATAACTCATACATGTAAAGAAAAAGGCTTCGCTACGACTTCGGCATCGAGCCGTATGACGGCCATGAGCGCGTCCACGATGAAAATACCGTGACTGCGATCCGTCCCGTTCGCAAGTCTGGTAAGTACAGCATAATACCCTAAACACTTCTGATGGCAGAGACTATATTTCATCTGTGTGCAGAATAACGAACAACGAGGAGTGCATATTTTGTGATCGCCAGCGGTTGTTCGCCGTACAGACGTGCTCGACGGACTCGTAAGGGAACGCCGTCGGAATGAAGCGGGTGGTAGCGGAGCACCCGGGTGCCGCTTTTCTTCGCTGGCGTTGATGAAATTCAGCCGCTATTATGTTCGTACTCGCTTCATCAGGTGCATTTTACATCGCGAACCAGCACTGCGAACTCGCATTTGCCCGTAAAACGGAATGCCAGCTCATGATAGGAATGCGTTAATCTAAAAGACATTGTATATGTTCCGCGCTTTTAGATTAACAGATCTGTGTGGCGAGCGGCTACCTATGAGCCAACGCTAAATATACACCTGTTCTGTGAACGCTTTTTGTTTAATTACGCAGACCAGTACCTTACCACTGGCGCTACATAGCAGATCAAGTATAGCGGTTATATATACGGGACTTCAGTGTAAGACGGTGTATCGCGAGTGTGTTGTGGGCTTTGTGCTTTGCTGTGGTTGTATTATTGGCGTGTATGTGCGTTCGTGTCATGTTAGCCTGTATGTTCTATGTTCAGTGTGATGTAATTAAATGCCTGCTAATTGTAGCATGGTCGAAAAACGCATTGGTTGTTTTTTTCTTTTTTTGTCTCTGCTACTCCCTCTGGGAGTACTAGCACCCCGCTTGGTGGGGTAGTAGAGCTCTCTTCAAAAGAGTCTTCGAATCCCCTTCGGAGGCGTCCTACTACTCTCTCTTGGCGAGAGTACCGGTACCCTGCAATGGGGTTGATCTACTCCGAAAAAAGGAGTTAAATTTGGGACACGAAAGTACTCCCCCAAAGTGAGTGCCCAGCACTCCCTTTGTTTTTAGAGTGCCACGCCATCGTTTTGATTGATTTGATTTCTGTGGGTTTACGTCCCAAAGCCAGCACGCCAGCGTTCTGTTCATTTACTTTATTTAGCTATTGATACGGCGATCTCGTACCAGGTCATATCAGGCTACCCCGCCACGGTGGTCTGGTGGCTACGGCACTCGGCTGCTGATCCGGAGGTCGCGGGATCGCATCCCGGCCGCGGCGGCTGCATTTCGATGGAGGCGAAATGTTGAGGCTCGTCTACTGTGCGATGTCGGTGTACGTTAAAGCATACGGGCCTCAACATTTTGCCTCCATCGAAATGCAGCCGCCGCGGCCGGGATTCGATCCCGCGACCTCCGGATCAGCAGCCGAGTGCCGTAGCCACTAGACCACCGTGGCGGGGCAGTACAGGATTCTTGAACGCCTCAGAGGTTCGACCTGATCAGTTCAGGTAGCGTCCTGGTCACACGCGAAAATGCTGCAATTTGCGCGCTGCCCAGACAGAAAATTGACCCTGCATGCTATCGTGGTGTCAGGGTGGGCCTATTGCTTTGAACGGGTGCTTTTCGTGTGGGCTCCTTATTCGGATGGGAGCGAACACGGAAGGAAACCCATCTCCTTAGATGCGCATTTGCATGCGACCTTTCCGTACAGCGTTTGCGCTAACAACTGCCGGTCTTATAACACCAAAGCATGAGCACCGGTGCATGAGCGACGGCATGAGGAAGCAAAGCGATAATCGAAACCCATTGATTAATGTGATACGTGCCTCTTTGGTTGCGTATATAATTAATACGATACGCAGCGGTTCACAGCCCTACCACCCAATGAGCGTGGCAAGCACATACTCCTATACTCATCAGTGGGTTTGGCCTATGTGAGGATTCACGAACTCGCATAGATCGGCATCAGAAGAAGCCGCACCCACATTCGCACTGCCTTGAGCAGCGGAATGCCGATTAAGCGTTGTTTTATCACACGTACATACGTATCCTCAGTTCTCGCTTTGGGCGGTGCGGCTCTGCTGTTAGGCCTGGTGCATCGGTGAATTGTTGATGATAATGAGGGTGGCCGTAAAAGGTGACGAGCTTTACGGCTGCTCGACCGGTGCAGTGGTCATCTCTGCATGCAGCATCAAGGCTTCCTGCACAGCCGGTTGGTTTAGGTTAATGTGGACGGGAGATCTTAATTGCTAGCTGTTTGTGCAATTGCATCCAGAGCACTGGAACGCTTCTATGGTACTCCATTTCCCTGCTCCCTTCCCCAGATCAATCAGTTTGTGCATGGGAGGTTCTCGAAATAACATAAATGCGCAGTTTACAGTCGGCGTTTTTGTCAACCGAAGGTTATGTGTCTCATTTTCAGTGAGGTTACGCTGGTGTGACACTTGCTAGCTTCGCATCAACGAAATGCATAACCGAAACACATAACAACGAAACAACAACTAATTTGCTGAAAGAGGAGCGCGCCAGTTCCAGCTGCGCGTTTGAAAGCAAACTGCCAATTCCCTGTTGAGCGCACTGCAATAATACCTGGAGCACATTTCCGTCGGAGCCTCCACAAATGACCGCCAACGTTATTTTACTACGTTCAACAAATGTTGCACGTCACCTTTAGCTATGCTTAAGAAAACGCGAAACCGCCCTCGTACGGAACAGACGATTCTAGTAGACCACATCTTCTATACAGGTACCGCACACATACAAACACCCCGCCACGGTGGTCTAGTGGCTATGGTACTCGGCTGCTGATCCGAGGGTCGCGGGATCGAATCCCGGCTGCGGCGGCTGCATTTCGATGGGGACAAAATGTTGAGGCCCGTGTGCTGTACGATGTCAGTGCACGTTAAAGAACCCCAGGTGGTCGAAATTTCCGGAGCCCACCAATACGGCGTCTCTCATAATCAGAGCTGGTTTTGGGACGTTGAACCCCACATAACAACAACAACACATACAAACACAGAACAGGCACGTTGAAGCGGGCGCTTATACGAGCTGATCTCGATTCGCTCGAAACAACGTATGGGGGAGATGGAAGGCGGGAGGAAACCGCTTCGTTGGATACGCAGAGATTCGCGCCATCCCGTGCAACCAAACTGTCTCGACGCCGGGCTGTGGCGTAATTAGCGGCGCGAGCGCCATTAAGCGAGCGCTTATTCATTATCGCGCTCTCGCTGGCTCGAACAGGTCCCGCCTGTATGCACTTATCGAGTCGTGCACATGCAGCCGTGCAGTTTACGGAAACCCGTTTCGACCATTACCGCGAAGCCTCATAGCGTTCAGAGGCCGAAAAAAGTACGCAGCTTCCGCTAGGTCGCGCAAGGTCAGATAACAGCGAAGCTGGCCGATAGTTTACTGAAACAGGTCACTTGATAGTCATGTGATATTTTGGCAGGAATATGTCACGTGACATTGGGTTACGTGATTTTCGGTGGGAGCATGCCACTTGACATTGCCACAAGTGATTTTGGCGGATACACGTCACGTGAAATTTTGTTACGTGATTTTGGTGGGAACATATCACGTGATCACCTTAAAATCGTGTAACGTGTCAATTTCACGTGACATGTCACCAATAAAATAATGTAACGAAATGTCACGTGATATGCTCCCGCCAAAATCGCACAACGCAAATTCACGTGAGATGTTCCCGCCAAAATCACGTAAAGAGATGCCACGAGACGTGTTCTTACCCAAACCACGTAACGCAATGTCAAGTGACACGTCACGTGAAATGTTCTTGCGCGGGTCACGTAACTCAATGTCATGTGACATGGTTCCGCCAAAACCACGTAACGAAAAGGCCGAAAAATCACAGGGACCCGACCCGAACAACGCGGATCCGATCCGAACGGCGGAGGTCGCATTTTCAACGTGGATGAGAACGCTAGAGGCACATGGGCTGTGAGTTGATAAAATGCTGAATGCGGCGCATATGCGAACGGCTCTTAAGGCATGCTCAAGTATTCCAACTCTCTGACAATGGTTTGCTGATACAACAGTGCGTTCAGTTTCAATTATTAACCGTACAATATCGCGCTTATCCCGGTGTAAACTACGGTGATAAGCGCGAGATTGTAGTGTGAGGTAGGAGTGGTATATCTCATTCCGCTGTCATGCGGTAATTGCTGCATAGACCAAACGGGGAAGTGCATTAACGTGCGGCTGAATGAGCACAGGAACAAGGTACAAGGCGTCGCTGGGGAGGGGTTTCTTGCAATGCATTGCAATACATGCGCATGTCGCCCCCTTTCCAAACAAACAGCTTTTTTGTACCGTGATGAGCGCGAGATTGTACGGTTAATAATTGGAACTGAACAAATTATTTTGGCTTATGACTGTTGTATCAGCAAACCATCCCTGTCATTAGCCTCCCTGTCATTAGCCTCATTTATCATTTTTCATTTTTTGTTTTTATGCCTTCACACGTGTATTCTAGGAAGGCTTCTTGTCACGTGTTGTTTTGAGCGTATAGGTAGGAGTGTGCCCGAAATTAAGGTTTCATTGTTGAAAGAGCTAGATTAGACAGAGCCGCAACATCAGGTTACGTTTAGGCAAGTAACTACATACAAACA
>CM023486.1:98997986-99495010 GCA_013339685.2 Hyalomma asiaticum
AAAATACGGTCTCTCAAAATCTTGCCCATAATGCCAAAAAAGGTAAGACTATAGTATTGGGTATTTTGTGAAATTTTGACTCGATCAGAAGTCGCACAAAATGCGTTTTCCCGCATCGTAGAGCATTCCCCTACTTATTGCGCGCCTTCCTGAATAAAATACGGTCTCTCAAAATTTTGCCCAAAATGCCAAAAAGGTAAGACTATAGTATTGGGTTTTTTGTGAAATTTTGACTCGATCAGAAGTCGCACCAAATGCGTTTTCCCGCATCCTAGAGCATTCCTCTACTTATTGCGCGCCTTCCTGAATAAAAATACGGTCTCTCAAAATCTTACCCAAAATGCCAATAAGGTAAGACTATAGTATTGGGTTTTTTGTGAAATTTTGACTCGATCAGAAGTCGCTCTAAATACATTTGGCCGCGTCATAGAGCATTCCTCTACTTACTGCGCGCCTTCCTGAATAAAAATACGGTCTCTCAAAATTTTGCCCAAAATGCCAAAAAAGGTAATAGTATAGTCTCGGGTTTTTTGTGAAATTTTGACTCGATCAGAAGTCGCACAAAATGCGTTTTCCCGCATCGTAGAGCATTCCTCTAGTTATTGCGCGCCTTCCTGAATAAAAATACGGTCTCTCAAAATCTTGCCCAAATGCCAAAAAAGGTAGGACTATAGTATTGGGTTTCTTGTGAAATTTTGACTCGATCAGAAGTCGCACAAAATGCGTTTTACCGCATCGTAGAGCACAGTGGCGCACCGACGGGGGGGGGGGGGGGGGTTGTTGTAACCCCGCCCCTGAGGCCGATCTAACCCCATCCCACTCCGTAACTGCTCCTATGTCCTAGAAGAATGTGGCGCTAATGTCTCTGCAAAATGCCAAAAAAATAATAAAAATAATCATCATCATTGATGTTACTATTATTTGGCATTTTATTTACTTTTTTTACACACACGCAACAACTGTGTAATGGCATGCCCGGCCCTTCGTGAAAAATTGAACCCCCCCCCCCCCCCCCCCCGGGAGAGATCCTGGGTGCGCTACTGGGGCGTAGCGAAAGATGTCCTGGCTCGCGCGCCTCAAGCCACGCGCGACGCACTTTTGCCGGGGCCGGTGGTGTTGGGCCGGCTGGGCTACTATTGAAGTATTCTAAAAACAACCTTCTACGAGTCAGGGGAACCCAGCTGTTCGCGCCGCCGAAACGGAAGCTCATCGTACTTCAAAGCGCGATCGAGTTTCTGTTAACAGTCGGTGACGCACTGTGTGGAAGTGCTTCGTCGGCGCAGCAAGCTATATTTGCTGGTAAAGATCGCAGATATCTAATTCTTTTGCTCAGCATATCGCATCATTAACACACGCGCGCACGGCTGCGCTCACATTTTGCATTAGGAAGTATGACATTCGTCACGAATTTTTTTTTATGACTGAAATTTAGGGACACGGGGAAAAGAACAGCACAAACTGCATTCGTAGGCATTCCATGTAAGATCTTGGAGGACACAAATATCGATGGGACACTGACGTCTCTACACTGAAGCAGCGCAGATCATGAACAGCGCGCTGAAAGGACGGCGCCTCCTGAAAAGCGAGGCTGGTGCAGCGGCAGTCGCGGAGTCGATCGGCACTGCGTGCGTGCCAGTCGTTGCCGTAAGATAAAGATGAAAGCCGTACGGAGAAAAACGAAGTAGTTGACGATGTCCCCGCGCGTCACTTCGAGTACACAGCGTTGGTGCCCGTCGGCGTCCGTCAGCTTCGTGTAAGGATCGACATCGTCGCACGTTCGCGCATTTGCTCACATAAACATCGTGCCGATACGATTAACTCAGGCTGATAATCTTTCCGCAAGGGACGGCGGCGACTATGCGCCTAGAAATTTAGAGAAAACGAACCAAAACGCGGTCGAATCAACGAATGTATGAACGGCGCTGCAGGGAACGAAACAAGAAGTGGTCCCCATGGTCCTCCAGCATGCCCGTCGCGCCGACAGCGGGGCAGTCGTGACGTCACGTGCAAGCTATGTATTCACCTTCACCTCCCTTTCCCGCCCATTGCTACACTATACTGTGCTCTATACATCAGCACAAGAGAAGTGCGCTCGCAAATGCACATATTTCACGATAGTTTTCTGCCCGCACGTAACATCAAAAGGCTGGCTTAAGGAGCTTTGCTCTTAAAAAGCATGGAATAACTGCTAGGTGATGTTCCTCAGCAAAGTGATGTTCCCCCGTCCTTCCCATACGTTCCACCTTGGCTCTGATAATATTTGATATCCAGGAAGAGCATTTAATGGGAGCCTGATGGCAAATACATAAAAGTAAGCCATCTACGAGCTGGACACAGTTCTATAAAGAGCTTAAAAGAGCTAGTCGAGCGTTTTTTTCCTGCGAACTCCATTTTTTTTTTTTCAGGTCAATTTGGGATTGGGTACGACATACAAATACACCTGAATTAATAGTCGCCAGTGTGTATGCATGATGTGGTGTGAGAAAATGCCAGTAAGGCATCCTATCTACACCTGAGGCTAATTCTGAGAACTGAAATTGAAGGTGCCAAGGCTGCAAATCTGTGATTTTGATGTGTGTTTATGCCATCGGCTAGAATGAAGCACTGGCAGGCCTATAAAGATACCAATGCTACCATTTGTTCATGTCAACAAATAATGAATCCCTGTTATTTGCAATAGCCAGCTGCACATGCCGCAAGAAGCTCCCACATTTTGTATATATCCGCTTGCTATCTGTTTTCCTTGCTTGATTATGTGTCCATTTGCATCTTGTTCTGATAAAGGCAGGACAAGAATGATGAATTGGTGAACATCTTACCTGTTGATCTTCATAATGATTCATAGCCTTTGCAGCCGAGTGTCAAACCTAGAGAATAGGGCCCAGGGGAATGTCACTGTAGCTGCTAAGCTACGACAGAAATCAGTAACTGAAGTAAAAGCTGCAATTTCTATGCACTGGTAACATTTATGCGGCCAGCATGTCTGCAACTACTTGCATCTTGCAGGAGAGAAATTTTTGGGAGTGTAATTTCACTTTAACTGATGCACAGAAGAAAACCTGTTTGCCCCTTGATATGCAGAAGTGGGTTAACTTCCTCCCTTCGCATATATTTGTTTGCCATAGCAAACAATTTCACCTTGTATACAACTCACAAACAGGCAGCTAGAAATGGGATTATGATAAAAGGCATTATGTTATGTTGCACTTCCTTCATCCAGACTCCAGCACATTGTGTCCAGTTCTCAATATTTCAATTCCATTCTACACTCAATGTCACTGACTCGCCTGCAATCTAGTCGAACATTATTCAGAATCAGACGCAAAAGGCAAAAGGTTTTTGAACTCTTTTTATATGCAAAAGAAAGTGTTTTGATTCACATGTGAATGTGCATTGCATTATAATTTACTGGTGATGTTGAGTAGAGCAGGCAGTGTGAACACACACTTGATCCACAAAAATAGGCGACATCGTACACGAAGGTGATGCATAGATACAATGCATGGGTGCGATGGCTGATGAGATGAGGTGATGCATGATGATCTTGTCGACGAGGGTGAACTTGGTCCTGAGTGTCTACGGCTGAAGGGCTCTGTTGCTAAACGTGTACTCCTTCTCCTCTTTCTCACTATGTCCCACCAACTGTGGAGTAACACCCGCCAGAATCCTCTGAAAGACAAAGGCAAAGCATCATGAATTAATCATCTTCGTAATCAATCTATTTCGTGTTATTATCATCACTCCACCTGACTTACAAGCCATGTGAAACCATCTATATATAGCAGGCATAAATGTGATACAAAGCAAAACTGCTCATGAGAAACTATCGACAGTGCATTCTCCCTCAAGTATGTGAGAAAACATATCAATGCCACTACTGGTGGCATTGCCCTCTTTCTTTATGAAACTATCAGTAGTGTTATCAAATAGTGTTGCAAAAGTTAAATCTACTTATAGATTTATATAATGAATATACTGGATACAATGTAAGAAACAAATGATTTACTATATCATAGTTTGTCTCAGTGTTGTATTCTTTTGTTATAGCCCTGTTCTGGACATCTTAGAATTTTACCAAATTGTTAACTTCCATAATGGTGGCATTTTAAGAAAATCAGAGCAGCCCATGGGTCAAATAAGACCAAATAAGATGGTAAATTTGACAACATGGTGAAATTCGACTATTTACATGCTAGTGTCCAGCTCGAGGAAACAATGAGAAAGGGACAGAATGCTCCTTCACATCCTGTTCTTACATCTAGTATTTCAAGCCCAAAAAACATTTCTCAAAAAAGCAATACCAAATATGCTTGTAAACTCATGCTTGTCAAGGGCTACACGATAAATATTTTTAATGCATTGGTTTGCATGTGACTTTTGCACTTGCATGTCGCTATTGTTTGCAACACTTCTGCTCCGATATAGCAGGTACTATGAACACAACATTTAAAATCCTTACATCATTATTTTAAAGCTATCTTATATAATCTTAAATTGACATCGATGTGCAAATGTAGTACTAACTGTGAAATAAAATAAATGATCTGCCTTTACATGCTACCACTACACTGTAAACTGTTATCTGCTTCTGACTATAACTGGATGATAAATTATGATGTCAGGCCAGAAGTCTTATAAATTAGTTAGCTTCCAATTTTGAAAGAATCCGTTGCCTTACCTCCTTTAGGGAGCCAGGTGTTGTTAGAAGAAAGTAAATCATGTATGCAGGAATCATGACCATTGAGGCGAGCGCCATGAACCATCCTAGCATCTCTCCCCACCATGGGTATGCATATGTCTTTGCATACACAATTGGCTGGTACTTGATCACAGAGAACAGGAATATGGCCTGCACAGTGAAATGAAGGAGTGCATTAGGCTCCAGCATTATCTTGAATCAGTAATGGGAAACTGTAGCATCAGTAACTAAATACAAACAACAATAATAAAAATGGCACGCAATAGGCACACAGCAGGTCCTCTGTTCGGCGTTTTCCTAGTCATTCAAATGAAGTAGGAATCTTTTCTTCCTTATATATAGTCAAACCTTGTTATAACAAATTCTGTACTACATGAAAATAGCCTTGTTATATCTGATAATTCGTTATATGTACACTTGTAGCACTGTTCTAATGGCAACAGTGCTTTTTATTTAATTCGTTATAACTGTGTTCGTTACATCGCGGTTGGACTGTTTTTTCTTTCAGGTGTAGCATATGTTTGTAGGCAGCCCATATCTGTAGAGGGACAGCCCCGCATATTTGCAAACAGGCAAACTTTGCCTTAAGTTGCTATAAATTACAATAGAAGAATAGAAGAATAGAAACAGAGTAAAATCTTGTATAAATAAGGAAACACTCCCAGCTTGCTATAAATTAAAATAGAAGAACTGTTATTTTGTTCAAATACGGAAATACTCCCAATTTCCTCTCTCAATGTATACTGTGTTAGAAATAAATGTTTAGGAATTGGGACTAAAAATTACAGCTTAACGCAGCCAAATTTCTTCGGTAATGTTGCACCTCACCTGTGATTTAGCAAGCAGTGTATGACAGAGAGTTAAGAAAGAACTAAATATTTTGTTTGATGCTTACCACACACACTAGTGGAATAAAGATTGACCAGCTCAACCGGAACAGGGCACTAGGGCGACGCCCAAGCATTTCTTTGATGTTATCAGAGATGTTGGCTGTACCTATAAAAATGAAAACAGAGGTCTTGTCAGCTGACAGGAGTCCAATGAGGGCTAAAATTTATAACGAAATACTAATTGCATATATGCACTCACCATATATCCACGATAATGCGACGGCCTGGAAGAACACTATAAATAGCAATGTGATGCCAGTGACAGCATAGTTGTCCATCAGTTGTAGAAGGTACATGCCACCCTATAAACATAAAAAAAGTGAAGAGTATGTCAACAAACATTATAGACAAAAGTGAAACTTCATAATGCTGCAGTGAAAGCGTCTCAAAAAGTATGCAAATGAGCCTCATATAACAATGCTTCACTTGACACAAGAATACCCTTCTTATATGGGATATCTGTTATACAGTTGAAACCTTTTATAAGAAACACCGACGTGAGAGACATTTGGCTATAACAGACAATGTCTAGTAACATGGTTGGCTGCTCTATCTCTCCCATTAGTTGGACCTCTTTTGTAACAGACATTCTCCTGAGGACAACTGCTTATAAAGGGCAAAATATCACTAAGTTTTGGTCTATAGTCTTCCTTGTAGCAGATATCCTGACTCTAAATATGGCGCTGTTGGCTGATGAGTTCATTGAGGCAGCTAGGAAAATGATAACCAAGTGATGTTACAAGGTTGTGGTTGAAAAAGACATGAATTCTGTTTTAAGTCACACAGTCCACCAAACAAATCTCCTAGCATGAAGATGAATGGCATATAATGAAAACACTTTGCAACATCTGTAGCCCCTTTTTATGGTAAGTTCAGTTGTAGTGTGCCCACATTGAAAAAAGGGTTGATCAGAAAATGAGAACATGCCACCCTGCTTATAAGAGACCACTCATATAGGGACAGAAAGTACTCCCTGAGGCATGTCTCTTATAAAGGAGTTGAACTGTAGAGGCATATTTGTTGTGTTGTACTAATAATTGGCAATTGGCAGAGTGTAGGAGAGTCTTTTGCCCTGCAGTGGATGTAGACAGGATGATTGGCTAATAGCAACAAATATTTTTTATATATGCATTGCATTATTTATGTTAATTTGTTATACCCATTTTTGTTATACAGTACTTCCAGTGGACAATGAAGGCAAATAATGTTTTTGAATTACTGCATTTACACCATCTTAAGTTGGCTCGAATGTAGGTTGACCCCCTCAAACCACCTGCCAAAAGAGGAAACTGACTGGTGATATGCATTTTGGTTTCGGTTGTAAGTCAGTCCTCAACTGTGAATTTCAAATTTCAACAAATGGGTCGAAATATGGTACATCAAACAAATCTCATGAGATCAACGTGGAGACTTGCTGTCACAATGCTAGTGTCACAAACAGCACCAAATAGGTAGCAAAAGTATCTTGCGTCATGCACCTTGGAAAGCTGTAGCTGACCTTGAACACTAAGCACACACAAAGACAGCTCACATGAAACAGCCAGCCATGTTGGCCCGCCCAGCCTTTACTTCCGGCACATATTATTTGAACAACAGTGTGCACGGGCCACTTATGAGGTCAGCTACATAACACATAAAAGTCTAGGCCTTTTCTATCCCCCTACTGGGGAAAATCAAGTCAGAATTCTTCTCGGGTCATCCACGCATGCTTTTTTTTGTACACACAGCATACCATGAGCAAGGACCTGATCGCAATTGAGCTTTTTATGGGCGAATTTTACAGGAATTGACAAAAGTGGTCTCCACATGCATGTGGATTTCAAATAATTGCTTGCTACATTGATCAATCTGTGTTTCAGTGACTTACCTGAGTGACCATAGGAAGCCCAAGGAGGAACTGGAACACGACCATAAGGAACGTGATGAGCTTGCGTCGAGAAATCAACTGCGGCCATTGGTCGATTACACCAGCAACTATTGCTTCAGAAGGGCAGAACTGCATAAGGCAACAGACAAAAAGGAAGTTAACAGCTCGTTCATGTGCACTTCATCTGCTCAATTCAATGTTTATCAAATGTGTGTATGTATATCAATGTATATCAAATATGTGCCCACCGTGTCTAAAAGGGCTGTTTAAATGGCTATCTTAGGAAGACATAGAAGTAACACTGTACTTTCACAACTTAGGTAGCCGAGTCTTTGCTACGTTAGGGTGATAATTACTAAGTAAGAGTAAGATAGAGTGGAGATAAACAACACAGCAAGTCGACCAGTCATCACAAATTGAATGGCCAGTCCAATAAGCAAAGCATGCCTTTTGCTTCATATTTATTCCCTGTGAACAAAAACATCTAAGAAAATCTCGCCAGTGAAGGACAGACGAAAAATTAATTAGGACGTTCTGAACCAGCTTATGTTTAGGGTTCTATACAGCACCATTTCAGAGTGGTTGGCATTTTTCTTGCACATTTTGTTAAACAGTACTAAATTTGACAGGAAGAGCTGCATAAATGATATTAAAAAACATGCGTGCTCAGCCAGCCC
Organism: Hyalomma asiaticum; assembly: GCA_013339685.2. Classification (NCBI taxonomy): domain Eukaryota; kingdom Metazoa; phylum Arthropoda; class Arachnida; order Ixodida; family Ixodidae; genus Hyalomma; species Hyalomma asiaticum. The sequence goes on from CM023486.1 coordinate 99,006,120, forward strand.
CTGCCACTGGCCATTGCATGCGTTTGATGAATTGCGCACACAGGAAGACAGCTTGCCTCAAGCCACTACCCTTCTGAGCTAACACTCACACGATTTCCTTCAGAGCCACGAGACATATACAGAGTGTGGGGTGCAATAGCACATTCTTGCACTTGGTCTTCATAAAGAACATCGTGGCGACCACATTATCAAATATCTACTGGCAGTGCCATCCTAATTGCCGTGACCGTAAAAGGGAATCATGTGCACACCCATTAGGAGCACTTCAATTTATATTATTACAGCTCAATATTTAAACTTGCTCATTACCTCTGAAAAAATGAAAGGGGAAAGGACAAGAGCTCATTTTTATTGTTCAGCACAACCTCATGAAGCTAATAAAGAGGCCAAGGAAGGCATAGGAGAATTTACTTGTAGTCCTTAGCTGTAGTATAGTAGTTGTGACATAAATGGGAAGGGATAATATGTCATTGCAGATTTCCATTTACCCTGGAAATCCATTTATATAGCCCACACGTAGAATCGTAAAGCTACCACAAACAGTAAAAGAAAACGGTGCGATGTCCACCAACACAGGCTTACCTGGCTATTTATTCCTAAACAAAGGAGCATAACGAAGAACAGTATGGACCACACTGTTGAAGCTGGCATTCGGGTAACAACCTCAGGATACACAAGAAAAGCCAAACCAGGTCCTGAGGAGGGAAACAGAAACAGTGGAAAAAACTTAGTTAATTAAGAAGTGATAAAATATGTGTTTGTGCACCACTGCTTATAGCATGAGTAGGCCCGGAAAGAAATCTTGATTTACTACTAGCAACACAGTTGCAGTAAAGGTGGAGATGGATACAGAAAGCAGAAGCAGAAGCTATATATATAATCAACTGCCATTGTAAATAGAACCTAAGATGTTCACATGATACCTATAACGTCCCCTTGGTACATGCAGCAACCTACAAATTTAGTTACAATTAAGGCAGACCCTGTATTCAATTTCATCAGAGTTTGTGCCTCGTGCAGAAAACCTATTGCGCTGGGAATGTTAGCCAGCACCAGTCATTGCATGATATCAGATGTGCAGAATCTTGTAAACTACTAGCATCTGGCAGTATATAAGTCTGGGAGCAGTAAATTCTCAAAATATGCCCTTGCAGATTACATAATATCTCAAAGCAGCTAGTGCTGAGACACTCCCTGTGTAAGTTACAAGTAGTTTTCGCAAATAATCACGTCACATTCAAGAGATTCTTGCACCACCATACAACTGCAATGCAGAGTCATAGTAAAAATGCTTCTCAAGTTCTTCAAGCAATTTGATAATCTTGTACTGGCCTTCAAATAGCGTCATATTGAGTGCTTGAGGTAACATTTTTGTATTAGCTTTGCTTTATTACACATAAGAAATGTACTCACGGTTGTACAAAAGTTAGAAGATGTAAAAATGTTACAAAAAGTTTCTTACCTGATTTGACTACATCACCCACTGACTTTTCGGCTACATAAGCCATGTGACCAAGTACTGAGAATATAACTGTTCCGGCTAGAAGACTCGTCAGGGGATTGATGGAGCATACTATTGCCGAGTCCCTGCAAATAGTAAAAGAAAGCAAACAAGGTAAATCTTGAAGCAAAAGTAATCTGGCTTAAATTTGCTGACGTAGACGACATGAATATGATAATAAACCGATGATGAACAATGACATAAAATATGTGATATTAAGGTTAAGTCGATGCAAATGCCAGGGGAAATTTAAAGCATCTTGTGATTGTCAGACAAAGCAAGCAACTTGGCTTGAATGTGCAATGTACACACATCGGCAAAGTTAGTGCATAATGTATTTCGCAAGATGTTGCAAACTTTAAGACTGCAGCTGACAACTCACATCACGCAAAGTTTTCTCTCTTGATTTTTCAACATGAAATCCTGCCGATTTTAAACCAGCAGAAGGCAAATTTTTACTGTAGCTGGGCAGAATATAAAGTATGCAGTAAGGACTATACTCCTGTGTGTCATGCCCATCACCTTTATGTTTTGTTTCCTGCCCAAGACACAGTTATATGAAACCATCCCTCATTTTTAATAACTTCAATGCTAATATGGCATTAAGAAGCATATTAATGTCCAGACAAGGTATGACATGCATTCTATGCCTTAAGATCAGCCTTTCAGTGTGAAAAATAATCTGCAATGTTGAAATGTCCGTACCTTTATTTGGCTTGCATGTCAAAGAAACACATTCAAGTGAAGCTCAATAAAAATGTAATAAACAATGCACACATCACTGTACTATTAGCAATGATCACAGTACACATCCAATAGCTGAAGCATTAAATCAATGAAGATGATGAAATAAACTGCTATTGAGGCATATGCAAATTATGTAGACTCAATGAACTAATTCGACTGACACTGGTCTGCATAAAATACCATGCAGACTAAATACAAGGGATGTAATACACTACAAGCTCTTTTTTTCGGTGGTTGGGAAACATCTTATGTAAGGTAACAAATAATCCATATCAATGGTATTATTACACATCGGTTGACTTCCATGGTACTTAAGCATATAGTGAATTGTTTTGTTTTATCATTGTACTAGTTCTTGTAGTTTTTTTGCTGGACCCTGCTCTGCTGTACTTAAATGAATGCATATTTTAACATAAGGAGCGTCTTTCTATTTACAATCAAGCACTTATGTAAACATTATTGGATGCACTATTACATGCGTGGCTAATGTGACATGCCTGTGCTGTTCTATGCTGATGTATGTGCTGAAGTATTACAGAATAAGCAGTAGCTAGCATGACACCACCACCCATATCTCTTACAAGTTGAACTTTGTAATACATATGTAATACTTTCATTATACCATCTAATATGCACCACAAGCAAGTTTTCATTGCCATTTGATATTGGAATGCAATGTTTAATATTTACATTGTTAACTTCAGTAACTTCATATATCAGAGCTCTATGTCAAGATTCTGAAATTGACCTTGAAAACAGAAGAAAAAGCCAGGTATATACTTTGAAAGTGTTAGTTATGTAAAGCAAATGAAAAAAGCACCTGAAAAAAAGAAAACGAAATACATATAATTCCTACAGTTCATTTCTACAGTTTACAATGCATCTTTTAACGCATACTTGCCGTCCACCACAGATGCTCCGGTCCAGTGGAAAACAATGTGAACGACTAAAATGACTGCATTGTTATGTGCAATGGAAAGCAGCAAGTCATGGTGAGAAATGGCAAGCAAGGGAGATGGAGAGAGCAGTCAAATATATGATGGTCGTTCGAAAGATCGAAGTGCACCAAGGTGAAAAAAGTGGGCATGGACTCTAACCTGAAGAAATTCTGGTGAAACTTGTTGTAGCTACCTAGCGTCACCACCGAGCCAACGCCAATCCCAAAAGTATAGAACACCTGAGTGCCTGCGGCAATCCATACCTGAACGGAGAACGCACCAGAAGAGGAGAAAGAAGAAAAAAAAAATGAAGAGCATATTATAGCTTGGTAAAAATAAGCTGCAACAATGACAACAACATTTGGCACTCATTGAAGATGTGCAAGATCATAGGGGACGGCATGGATTAGTTGTCAAGCATACTAGTGCAGCTTTTGGGGAATGGGGGATTACAGGGAAAGCTGCCTAGCCAAAATGCCACCAGCAATTTCACTCACCTTTGGCTTGAGCAATTGACTCCAGTCCGGTGTGACATAAAACAAGAGCCCATCGATTGAGCCTTGTAATGTGACGCCTCTCACAAGCAGCACAAAGAGACAAATATATGGAAAGATGGCTGTCACCCAGACAATCTGCAATGGACATAAGTTACCCAGTCAAGAAGAATCAAATGAGAAAACGTATGAGGAAATGTGTTTAGATCATAGAACTGGCACTGAATGCTTTATACCACACGCAGCGAAATAATCTTGCTTTTCGGCTAGTAACACATAATATTGCTACAATTAGGAAATATTCGTGTATGAAGTTATAAGAGGACTGCAGTGACACCGAGGTAGATAGGTTTAATCAGCCTGCATGAAATAACATTTTTCTTCACAGGCACTCTCTTGTAGGCACCAGCTGCCTATTCCCACTGCTCAGTAGAATTTGCTTTTGTGAGCTTGAAGTATACCTTTTGTTTGATGTCAGTGAATAATCTTAAGCTTTGCTACTAATTTTCTAGTAAATATTTTCTTCTGACAACACTGCTTCTTTTACATAATTTTTTCTTGTTTGTAAAGTCTGATTCCGAGATACCATTTATGTGTTTCACAGTGAGAAGTCCCACTTCATAAAGATGTGTTTCTGCATACAATGGAAACCTGATACACTAAATACATATCAAGAGAATCCAGGAATATTCCGGTATATTGGCAGTTCTATATAAGAGTTACAGCTACCATATTCACACGACTGTAAGTAAACCCATTTTGTTTTAAATTTGACATACAAAGTTGGGGAGTCAATTTACAATCGAAACAGAAACCATACAGCCACTCAGGTTTTTTGTTTTGTTTTTTCTTTTGATTTGGGGTTAGGAGGGGGGTCGACCTTGACCTACATTTGGGTCGACTTACACTCGCACAAATACGGTAGGTCGCATGCATTAAAGCATAGTGATTAGTTCTTTCTGCAAATAGTATGCTTTGCAACACTATGTAGCTGTAGTGCTCCAAAAATTATCAAAGAAATTTTATCATTTTGAACACAAGCAAATAAAATCCTTCCTGCATGAGCCATCAAACCATACTTTAGTCGATTTTCTACTAAATGATGTTACCTTGCCACTTTGATGAAGACCTCTCCAGATCACAATATACACAATGAACCATGACAGGAACAGGTAAAGGGCAAGCTCCAGACGCATATTGCCCATCTCATGCAGCCCTGATGAGATGCCCAGCACATGATTTCTAAATGCAGTGGAGGACAAGGAACAGGAAAAAAGAAGAACAACAAAGGTAAGTATTTGTTAGTGTTAACCTCACAATATTTGAATTGTCATGGCGAAAAGTTGTATAGAAACCATCTGAGTTACAAAATTTGTACCTGAGCCTTTGTACATGGTTTCAGTATAAATCTTGACACCGTATAGCTTAATGCTTTAAACACTTATAAGACACTGAAATTCTATGGTTTTTGGAGCAACAACATTTATGTGCACATACTTTAAAATGCAGTGCAACAAGGATGGTATGTACAAGGTGGCAGTGATGTTCGTTACAACTGTGGAGATTATGATGGCTAACCTTCGAGCTGAACGCACTATGGAAGATGCAATGAATGAAATTCATGTAAGCACGTGATTTTTGTATTAGAAGTTACGTTACTGATTGCTGTGCACCAGTAGTATACAGCCTGGCATCTATTAATTTTTAAGCTCAATAATAGTGCTTCTAAAGAGACATGTAAACAATGTTCTGCCAAAAACAAAAGCTGCAATGACCAAAGTGGCTAAATTTGTGAATAAGTAATGCCCTCATTACTTGCGTAGGGCCAACCCTTGTACAAGGCCTGCACTGAACTGCTGAGATTGGAAACCTTAGTACTGGTTAATATCTTTCAAGCGAGTCCTATACTAGATGGCACCAACTGTACTTCTAGATGGCACCAATTATACTTATAGTTGGCACCAATTGTACTGCTGATGATGTGACATTCTCATCACCATGTTCAGCATTTGGCACTAAAGTAATAACAACCTTGGCTAGAGTCACACAGGCCGCTCTTAGTTTTGGCCACCAGCCTCAATGACGAGTGGAGATGAATTTGTCATGATTCTGGGCTTTTGTGATATTGCAACAACGAAATTGCTTTTACTGCTTTATTCCATTTGTATGTACAGGCCAATTATTCACTAACTTTTGCAGCAACGTCTCTGTAAAAACGTATGTCACCATTCAAGTGCAGTTTCATGTTTCGATAACTATATTAAAGCCTTCTTTAGAAAAAAAGAGCCAGGCCTACACGGAACCGCAGGACAGTGACAGCGTAAGCTGGAGGAGCTACCTTCTTAGAGGCCACTTTAAACGCTTGAGGAAACTAGTGCACGTAGAAGTGGTAGGTATCCCCTGCGCCATAACTTATCAGTTTGCCAAGTAGGGAAGTACCCACTATGCCATAATTACCAGTGCCTCCGTAATGGGTTCAGAGCTACAAAGCATGCAGCCCTGTGTTCTTTCAAATGATTCCTTGAACTCATTATGCAATCCATTTTCCACATCATGTAGTGGTGTATTACTATTTTTCCACGTAACATTACGTTTGTTAATGCGATTCCTCGGCAGACGTTATACCTGTTTAGGTCTTTTAGCAATGATCTTTCAACCACAGGCGTAGCTGAGTGGTAGAACACTCGGCTGCCACGCAAAGGGTGTGGGTTCGAATCCAGGCAGAGGACAAGTTGGAATACTCCTCGGTCCTGGTTATATTTTCTAAAATTTGCAGCGATAGTCGTTACGGACACCGGTGGTGGCGGCGGCGGCGGACAACTATGGCGCAACAACGACCCTTGTTGTGATCTCATAACAGCTTACACTCTAAAAGCCATCACAAAATAACTGCCGTACCAGCCTGTACACCCATCCTCTCCAAAAAGAAAACATGGGTCCTACGCAAGCAAATATGGCAGTAGTTGGCTGCTCCTTTTCACTGCAATATAACACTTTAGTTATGTGTACCATTTTTCAGAAAATACGCGTTGTGAAAGCTCTAAAAGAATTTAGGAGCCAAAGAAGTAATTGAAACAGCAGGCAGCATGTATCATAAGGAACTGAGTAACCGTACAAAAGAAAGAGCAAACTGTGCAGTCACGGGTCAAGGTACATAATGCAGAATTTGTAGCTTAAACCAACTGTGTCGATAGAGGCAGCTAACATGCATGGATGGAGCACTACTCACTCCCAGAATTCCACAATCGGGGTAACAGATTTGTTGTGCGGTGCTGCATGCGTCTCATTGTACTCCCAGCAGTTCTCAGTGTTCCAGTGGTTGCCACAGTGTTTCCAAGGTAGCACTTCAGTGAAAGACGAGATCAAATAGAATAGGATCCATGCCACGATCACCATGTAGTAGATGTTGGATAGCGTCACGATGGTTAGCGACGCAATCCCGATACCTGCAACAGTGAACCAGAGAGGAAGACATATTCCATTAGACTACAATGCACGCTATGCTTGACCAGCCTGTAAATGTGAACTTGAGAAGTAATGCTCTAGAAACAAAGTGTCATCCTTGTTTATGGTATTTAGAAACATGTAAATATAAGTTTTATTCAGCATATATAGAAAAATGCTGCAGACTCTCAGTTTCTAAAACAAGTGGTTCTAAACACTTGAGTAAACTATAAAGCATTGTATATTATAATTTACATTCTGACTAACAGCATGACAATGCAATGGTTAGAGAACCGTACTAGTACAGTAAAATGTATAGATGTCAGGACACTGCAGACTGTAGAAAGAAAAACAGAAAGCATGTAGTAAATTAGAAGCAGTACAAAGTTAAGCTAAATGCCCATGAGCTGTAATTGAGTTATCCAGTTGGTTTTAGTGCATCAGAGTGAACAAAGCACACAACATCTCAAGCAAGAACATACAAATGCACACAAATTTTCTTAAAATATAATCCGTATTGTTTGTCAACGTTCTTGAAAAGACACTTTCTGACAAGTAACATCACACTGCAAACATACCTTTGAACATGGGCACTATGCCCCAGATTCCTATGCCACCACGGCTCAGGTACTGGCCCATGGCTACTTCCAGGTAGAACATGGGAATTGCCGTTGTGATGAGGCAGATGAAATATGGAATGAGGAATGCACCTGCATAAATAAAAAAAAGAAAGTCACCTGGTTAGGAAAGTGCTCAGTGAGATTTGTCACCCACAGTTTCCGCAGGTGCATTTGTGCACATGGCACTGCTTGTCATCAATAACCAAATTGTCTTGTAGACCATATGTTAAAGTTAGGAACTGTGGTTGCTTTTAACTAATTAGTAGAAATTTGGGCAGCTATGCACTAGTGATGCGAAGACTGAGGATACAGCATAGCTCGTGGCATTCCCCTGCTCCTTTCCGTTCTCCTCACCCTCAATTCCATTTCCCACTCTTTGCTATGCTATACTGTAGAGGACTACACTATGCTTCAACCTCTCCCCTCCACCTCACCCTCACATCATTGCTATTCTTTACAGCTCCCTTTCTCACCACTTGCTATACTATATTGTACAGACCTATGCTATGCTTCGGCCCCTCCATTCCTCCTTCCCTCCTCCCTCTCAGTTCCCTTTCCCACCCCATTTATTACTGTACTACAAAACTGCGTAAAATCATGAAACACCTAGCCATGTGACCTGTTCCTGCCAAAACCGCACAGCTTCTAGGTTACGCTAAGTCCATCAGAAGAAGCTAGGCTGAACACTAGCTCCGCTGTTGTTTCCAGGCTATACCATACAAGAATATTCTATACCCTCTCCCATCCTCCTTTCCCTCCTCACCCTTACCCCATTCCTCCTCACCGTCACTTTCCTTTTCCACCCCTTGCTTCTAACCCTTTTCTTTTCTTCAATTTTTGCTTTTCTGGAGGTCTCGAAAGCGATGAGGAAAACGTATAAGTCCAAGGTTATCATAGCGATAAAAAAAGTCCTTCACGTGTAAGTTACACGGGAGCACGGTTGCTTTACGTGACTTTTCATGGCAGCAGAGAGAAAGCCGAAACGGCACGTGCTGCTAAGGCAATTAGATCGTATGCGTGTCATGGCAACGCCGCTGTCGGCTCTTGTTACCGGAGCCGCATATCGCGTTACTCGAGATCACATAGCAAGGCGCACGCTACAGGCACGTGGCAGCATTGTGCGCCTGTCGTGAAGCGTAGAGACATCTCGCTTCCAACGCAGAAATGAACACTCTTTCCTAACGCACTTCGCACGGATGGAATATGCATATTCCGGTGTCCGATACGGCTGCGCATTAAGATGCCTGCTACAGAGGCGTAGGTTTCTTATCTGCCTAGCGGTTGACCTCAAACGGCGCCACTACCAATGATGCACACGCTCGTTCGTGCATGAGAAAGAGAGAGAGAGAGACAGGAATAGTTCAATTGAAAATGAGGAGTAGCTGAAGACCGCAGAAAAATATTTCGTCATTGTTCCAGTCAAAATGTGGAGACGTACCTACGCATGGTTCATTCCGGCAACAGACTAAGATGTCCAGAACAAAATGTAGCAGGTAAATGGGGCTACTATAAGCTATGCCTGCCACAGTGGTAGGAAGGCCCTCGCCCCACCCGTTGACAAGATTGAGGAGAGGGGTGAGGAGTGCATTGCCCCCAATCCCTCCCCATTTTTTAATGTCTTTTTTGCGACATACGTCTCTGGCTCTGGACATCGTCAACTTTCGCCATATCATCAAGAAAATTCAGGTGCCCCCTTGCAGGACAAAGTGATGAATTCATTCACTTGTTCTACACTACCTGTTATGGTCACACTGCCATAATAATGATAGGCACGTAACATGTGCACTATAATGGTAATGATTACAAATGGTCTTGAAATAAGTGCTCATAAGCGAGTACATCAGGCGAAACAGCGTGCCCCAGTTTAAAGAGGACCTTCCTCTGACACGAGCCCCATCTAGTATGCTGCAGCGAGATAAGATATTGAGCTCACCTCCTCCGTTCTCGTAACAGAGGTATGGGAACCGCCAGACATTGCCCAGGCCGACGGCGTAACTAATGCAGCCGAAGACAAAGTCCGCCTTGCCCGCCCACTTTCCCCTGGTGGGGGCACCAGCCAGGTCCTGTTGACTTCCGAGACCGCTAGTCGTACACGAAGACTCCTCAGTTGTCTTCAGCCTGTGTGTATGAGAACGAGTGCGAAGGAAGAGATTTGCTTATGGTCGATTTAGCCTAGGTAACTTACAATACATAGGTCAATACCTGCGGTGTTTTTTTTTTCTTTGTTATTATTACAGCAACCCATGTATACACTCATTTCATTAATGTACCGAAATAACAGGCAACTTTTGTAATATAATTGTTAGATATCTTTCGCGACTATATATTCTTTCCTCTCTAGATAAGACAACACTACTATGCTGGTTGCGCTGATACCACTGACGTGTTACTGCTACTGCAATGCCAGTGAACGTCTTTTTTATCTTTCGACAAAGTTCTCAATCTCACCTCTTTGCAGATGGGCACTGCCTGGGGCGCTGTGAAGGGAGATGCCTTTTCCCGGCATGCATTGCGGCCAAGGAACGCCAGGGTGAACACGTTCGGCCCCGACGTCTTCTTTTCCATGTTGCCAGCCTCTGGACACAGCTAGTGTGCAGTGTTCTGTCATGCAAAAGGGAAAAAAGAAAGAAAAGAAACAAGTTCACATGAATGTCGCAGACAAACTAGTTAACTACCTAACTAACTATCTACCAGAAAAAGCAAATTCCGGTAGAGGCAATCAATAACCCTTAGTAAGCTAGCAAATGTGCAAAAGTAATCGACACAGGTGGTGATGCCACTTTGAGATTCTCGCACGAATACGCACGTGACATTGCAGGTCTTTGACAGCATCTTCAAGGGCACAGGCATACGCACAGGTGGATCAGAGGCGGCGCCTCCCTTAACTCTCCCCCCCTTCCCCTGAATCTTAATGGTGAACACCGCGCACACCTAAGGGCTTGCATAATTCTACACCGGCAAAAAAGATATACATCATGTTCTAAGGAAGCCAGAAACTTTTGAGCCAGTATGGCGAGAATACGGGGGAAAAAAAGAAAAAGATAAGAAAATGGAATGGGGTTTGTGAGACCATGTGCTGCAAGTCCCGCCAGGAAAGTGAAATATTAAATCCGGACCTTCACTTTCTCTTCTAATATATCAACATAAAACGACGAAATTAACGAACACAGAAGTCCTTAAAAATTCTTTATTAGTTTATTTGACGTCACAGTTTCACTTTAGCGTCCCTTTTGAAGCAAATGCAACATTCTCTCGCCCACCGCCCAAACCCTGTTCACACATTCGATCTTTCTCTGACCGCTCTTCTTTCAGAGAATGAATTAACAGCTTGAAGCCTCATGAAAAATTCCGTACTCGACGACTATACTCAACAAATATAGTGTAAGCGACTAATACGTTTTTGTTTTGTTTTTTATAATTGGAGAAGTCGAACAATAACAAAAAAGACAACGGCCGAGAAAGTCATATAAGTCGAGGACGTACACTGCAAGAGCCACCGCGTAATTGAGCGTGCAGAAGATGTCATTTCCAGTAAATGTCAGCGCATCGGCATCAAAAAAGAGAATATCGATAGAGCATGAGCGATGAACCGGATGAACACGAAAGGCAGGTTGTTTTGAACAATGTCGTCAGCCGTAACACGACTCTCCATCCTCGGTCCTTGACAGTTTACCGCGCGGCCAGCTTCGAGAGGCGAGCCGTGACGCACGGGGAGGTATCCTTTCCGTTTTCTCGCTTTTCTATTTTTTTTTTTTTTTCGGCGACGATCGCTCTTCCTTTAACGGGGACGCGCAGGCGAAAGGAAGGAGGACATCAGCGAACGTCCGGCGTCATCCGTTTCGTACTGCTTCAGCTGCGACGACATTTTTTTCTAGCGCCGTTGCCACGGCAACAGTGACGCGCGTGTTTTGCACTTCTACGCCGCGAACCGCTGCGATTCCAAGGACGCTCGCTGTCTCGACCGTCTGCCGCGCTTGTTGAATCTGAGTGTGCCATCGCCTCACTCTCCTTTAACATCACCCACTCTCGCCGCTCGCGAATTTCGTGCGTTTGAAGCGAATTCTACAACCACTCTGCTCCTGTAATTATATATAGGGTTCTTTCTTTCTTTCTTTCTTTCTTTCTTTCTTTCTTTCTTTCTTTCTTCTCATAACAGATTGCACAATAATCAATCAAAACAAACATAAGTGCAGCGAGCGAGAGCGCGCGCGCACGCGCACACGTACACACACACACACACACACACACACACACACACACACACACACACACACACACACACACACACACACACACACACACACACACACACACAGCGCGCGCACACTTCTGCGGCGCTAATTAAATAAATACAGCGAAGTAGAGCGACATCCTGTCGAAAGGAACATATACCCCGCGTAAAACTGCAAAATCGTAGAGTGCTTCTAATTCGGTGACGTGTACACGAATTTACCTGGAAGCGCCGCATCGCCGCAGCGTAGCGTGTTGCGTCCCTGACGCGACTGTTCTGAAAGCTCCACGAGTGTGCTAGTGAAAGAGACGGAAAAGGGTATGTGGGAATGCATTTACAACGACGTAATCTTCAGGCTTCGTGCTCGGATCTGAGAGTGCGCGAATTCACCATTAATTACCGCGGTTCGATCCGACAAGATGCCACAGAATTAAATCACACCTGTTCGATTGAGTTACTCCTGGGTTTCATCCCGTCTATTTTTACGCGTTGCTTCTTTTGTTGTCCTCGTTAACGCATTTAACGCCTCATTCACTCCTTTATTACGCTGTTAGCGGTGAAGCTTCAGTTCGCACTTCTCTGTCTCTTTCTTTCGGATGCACGTATACACACTCGATGCTACGTTCTTCACTGCATAGCGCCAAAGCAAAACAAAAAACACGCTTTACAGGAGAAAAAAGAACCTTGCGGCGGGTTCGTTGTTCATTTATATTTATTACTGGGATGGAAACATTTGCTGTCACTGCTACAGACAATAACGACTTTAGAAGTTTAGAAGATAAACTAAATTGAAGATCGGCGAAGGAATGATGAATGAAGCACGAAGACGACTATAGCTGTCAATGAATAAGAAAGTTCACAAAACAAGTAGCAGTAGTTTGGCACTGCAGCAAGTAAATGTTGTCAATGCTGAACTCTCTTTTCTCACTTTTACCCCACGCTCTAAGACCTGCTGTTCATTATGGTAACAAAAACACACGCACACGACTGTAGATATAGAGGGTCTGCAGACTCCTTGAGGCAAAAGCATGCCCCTGCTTCTTTAGTTACATTCACCTTTCGCAATAACATATAGCCAGACATTTCTTGTTGTTTTGTGGGGTTTTACGTCCCAAAACCAGTTCTGATTATGAGAGACGCCGTAGTGGAGGGCTCCAGAAATTTCGACCACCTGGGGTTCTTTAACGTGCACTGACATCGCACAGCACACGGGCCTCAACATTTCGCCTCCATCGAAATGCAGCCGCCGCGGCCGGGATTCGATCCCGCGACCCTCGGATCAGCAGCCGAGTACCTTAGCCACTAGACCACCGTGGCGGGGAAGCCAGAAATTTCTATTACTATCCATAAAACGAAGTTACAGTTAACTGAACTAAGCAGTGAGTACTAACTCCAAGTCTCGGTATTTCCTGGTATTTGTTTAGCTGGCTTCGCCGGCCAACGCGAACCTTCTTTTCGTGAGAGATGACCTTTACTCCGCTGACACGAAGGTCACTAATTCAGGCGCTATATTTAATCCCGTTTGTGCCCGCGCACAGAGCTGCTGTCAGTTAACCGAACATTCCTGCCCGTAAGCGACGCTATATTGAGCTAACCGACGATGTTTATGGGAAATTTCCCAAGGGCGGCGGGAGGATAATAGCAAAAATGAAAAACAGAGAGAAAGTGGGGTAATGTGCTAGGTGCCTTTGCGCTTCCTAGAAGGTCACGGGACTTAGTACAGGCAAGGGTATCGATTGACCTGACCGGACCAAAACTTCCACTGACCTACATTTACGTGACAGCGGCGGCCCGCTAGACTGGCCGCGCGGGCCAGTGCGATCGTGTCGAAACTGCACTTCGCGCGCGCGCGCGCACCAGCTGTGGGACACGCATCGTTCAACGAAGCCGTGGATGAGTCATCGGTCAGGTGAACGTGTTTTGGCAGACAGCTGCCGGGTTCCTGAGGAAACGAGTCAGCGCGCCGGGCTTCCAACGTTCGATCACGAAGCACGTCGTTGTTTGAAATCCCTGTTGCTCGAGAAAAACTTGTGATTCGCACGTTAGCTCGCACGGTGGAAGCTGAGGAATGTTAAGAGGATAGTTAAGAGGATAGTTTAAGAGGACAGTGTAGTAGTTTAGCGCCGAAGATGCAGGACGCGGGGTCGAATCCCTGGCACAGGGACCGCAATTTGATGGGGGAAATGCAAAAAGAAATGAGCCCCCCTCCCTCACACACACACACACGCGCGCGCGCGCACACGCACACACACACACACAGACACACACACACACAATTTTTTCTTTTTTTTTTCGGCCGGGTTGGACCACGAAGGTTATGAGAAGTGACAACGAAGTCGGTGAACGTCACAACGACAGACACTATAGGTGGACGAAATGAGACCGCTCACTCGGTTTAGCGAGACGTCAGAAGAGGACAGATAGAGGAGGATACAATTCTCCAGGAGCCTCCAACTCTGGCGAAACAGCAAGGGTATAGTTTCCTAGTACACTCTAGCGAACAGCCGGTCCTCCAAACGACAGATAGTCGACAGAAGCGAGGTCGTGGCGAGGCATCGAACTAATAATCCCCGAGCCCATATAGCTCGTGCTTCAGCCCAGCGACCACGGGTTCGACACGCGCGGCGTCTCCAGCGAAGAAGCCCGCCGCTCCACTTTTTTTCGCGTTCCCCTTTGGACCTCGAGGCCGACGCCCGGCCAGTGTTACTAGAGTTACGCCGGCGCGGAGCCCGTCTCCGCGCACACACGCAAACAGTCGCCGAGCGGCTCGTGCCACTTATTCGAAGGAGGCACCTTTCTTTCTTTCTTTCTTTCTTTCTTTCTTTCTTTCTTTCTTTCTTTCTTTCTTTCTTTCTTTCTTTCTTTCTTCGTCTTCTTGTAACGCTTTTCGCTTTCTCACTCGTCTCTAGTTTGCCTTTCTTCTTTTGCATTGCCGTTGTGGCTGCCCTATGTTTAGCAAATAGCGTTCGCTGGCGTCACGCCGGCGTGCCAACGTTACCGCGGGCCACCGAAACGGCGCAATGTCAGCGTTCGCTCAACAGGCTCACCGGCAACACACTGGCGCTTATGCACCCTCGCGCAGCCGGCCACTTTGCCTTGGGGGCCCTGTGGCCTCGAGGTATCACGTGAAACCGGCGCTGCCGCGATGGGTGACACGTAGTATACGTCTTTAGCGGCTGCCTGCGGCCGCGGTTTAGTTAAACCCGCGTCTATTTTGAAACTTTTGGGACTAACGGAGGCAGTGAGCGAGCTATGTTCGCTGCAACATGGTCGCGCGGCTTGGAGCGACACTCCTTAGAACAATGCCACGATGGTAAAGCATGCAGCGCGACCTAAAGGGCCACGTCAGCTAATTTGGGGCGATCAGAAATCCAGTGAGGACATCGATGTTGAATTATTTTTATTTCTGCATTCTTTCGTGCAAACTGTGTGTGCCTTTTGCTCATAATAAAAATGGCTCAACGGGGCCGGTGGGCGTTTGTATAAGTGCCGAGTTCGATATTGAACGAGTTCAAGATGTACAGTTCTGTCGAGCTTCTTGCACCTTGCATTCTTTCATTGCAAAAGCCTCGAACAATGCAGTCGTAAAGAAAAAACAAACAAAAATCTAAAGGCAATCCCACGCCTGTGAAGTCAGAGTAAACAGCTGAGCTGGGACCAGGTTGTCAAGTTCGTTATCATGTAACGCTATCACCTTAATTATCACTATCATGCAGTAGCGGGCTGAGGTCAAGGACGTGGCTAGTTGCTCGAAGGCAAGTTCCTTTCTGCGCAAGTACGGACTTTTCTTTCTTTCTGTCTCTCTTTCTTTTCCTTCACTGTCACTATCATGTTTAGCACTGTCACTATCACTGTCATGTAACAGTGGGATGGGGACAAAGAGTGTGCGTAAACTTCTACGAAAGAGTGTGGTACACTCTTTGGCACAAGAGTGTGCCAAAGGGTGTGCTCTCCCCTCCTCGCCCCCCCCCCCCCCCCCCTTTTTTTTTTTTTTTCCTGCATGAGCGCACTCCTGTTCGTTCCCTCGCTGTCGCGCTCGAAGGCAAGCTTTTCTCGAGCGCGACATACGGTAGGTTTTTTATCGCACTTCGTCATTCTACAGAGCACCACGGCGACGCCGACAGCGCATTTCCGCTTTTAGTTTTTCGATAATTTCTATCGCAATAAAGAAAGCGAATCGCTATGCTGCCCGAAGCAGTAGAGATTCTCCCAACCGACTTCGACGTAGGTCTAAGGTTGCCATGACAACAAGGAAATCGAAGAAACAAGCAAGTCATTGCGGACCGAAACAAACTCGTTTCAAATTGGCTCGGCTCTGGCCGAATGCATCTATTCGTACATTTGACGGAACATCAGGCTAAGAAAATTGCTGCTGGAACTGAACCGAGTCACTCAGAGGACAGGTGAACCGAATCTGATACGTACATCACGCAGTGTGCGCAACTATAGACCTCCTTCGCGCAGCCTTTCACTTACGTAACGCCCCACACGAAATGCCAGGTAAACGGAAAAGGGAAGGGAACGTTCACACTGTTGGTTTAATGACGCCGTTGCGTCACTCGCGTTGGAGACTCGACTGCAAGTTCATCTTTATCTCTGCAGACACATTGCCTAAGCGAAGCAGCAATAAAGTAACGGTGCAACAAGCGAGAACGCGAAAAAAAAAATGCTTAAAAACGAAAAGGAAAAGACAGAAGAGGCCAGCGGCGCCGTATCGTCAACGGAGTCTCCTTTGTCTGATATGAAGCACTGACATACAATTCCGTTTCTTCTCTTTCTGTTTCCCTACTTTACTTATTTCTTTTTTTTTTCGCACGGCAAACATGGGGCTCCTTCGATATCTCCCGCCAACTTTACCCGTCACCTCTTCACACACAGTGTAACTCCGCGCAGCGCACTGGCTATCACGTGACACTTTCGTGACGCGGTGATAAACGAGCGAGGTGACATTGTAAGCCAGCTCTTCCGGTGTACGACTTGTGTACTGCAAGAGATAAAGAAGACTTGACCGAGGTGTACAACCCAGACGGACAACGCAAACGACTGTTTACAGTATTACACTACACATGCGCGTAGCGTTACACGTAAATTCGCAAGATACGATTGCCCTTCTCGAAAATAAAAACCTCTGAGCGTTTGGTTATAAATAGCCTTAGACCAGTGAGCGAGCTCGAGACAACCATCTATATACAAAGGGGCAACCTCACTGTCTCAAGTGAATTTGCCAGGAGGCTCGCAGACGGCACAGAAATACCGAAAAAAAATAAATTGACAATTCAGTTCGCAGATAAACGCACCACATTTCTTTATGCCATCTCGGGGGTGGGGCCAGCGCGTCTTCCAAGCTGTGGAAGGTAAACAAGCCGGCTCATATTGCAGAAATGGTTTCAAACCGCTGTCGTATAACAATAACCTTCAATATCGTGCTTCTACTTAAATCGGTTTTATGGTGTTTTGTTTCGCATACCCGCTTATTTGTGAAATGAACGGAAAAAGGAAACACAGGCAATGTGCACAGCGTCAATATATCTACCTTATTCGGTATGCTACTTGAAAATCGTGCTCAAGACCGAAAAAAAAAAAAAGAAGAACAATGAAGCACAAAAGATAAGTTCGTTTTCCGATAACATTTAGGCGCCATTGAAGCGGCTGTATTCTCCCCCGGTGACACTCAAAACAACGGCCACGTTACACTCATTCACGAGTTACGCCTGCTTTTTTAAGCAAACATAACAAGCAAACAATCCGAAAACGCCCATCGTTTTCATTCCCCCTTTCATTTTTATTTATTTATTTCTGTGCCAAGTAGCTGAGTCAGATAGCGGCGGGCCAGAAAGTAGATAAACATCCGCGTTCGGGCATTGCGCTCTGTCGTGGCGAAACAGCGTGCCATCGCTAAGCGTATTTTTTTTTTCTTTTTTGTTCTTCTCGTTCTACATGTTTGCCCGTCCGGCAGACGCCACTCACCAGCCGCGTGCAGAAAAAAATAAAAAAAAATAGCGAAGCCGCATCGTCTAGGAGTCTTGCGATTACCGTTTCTCTCCTTCCAGACGAAATTTAGGTGCCAAGGCGGAGGCGCTACGAAGATGCGCGCGCGAAAGAGAGAGAGAGAGAAAGAGAGGGGAGGAGGAGTAAGGGAAGAGGGTATTTACCACACTTACAGCGTGAGCAAATGAAAATTTTTCCGCACTGCACTTCTAAAGAGAATGGGAGCCCTGATTTGATTGGTTTCGGCGGTTCTACGTCCCAAAATCACGGATGCATGGTTAGATGGATGGATGGATGGATGGATGGATGAATGCTATGAGCGTCACCTTTGTAACGGGGGTGATATGTGCGCCACCAGGCTCGCAAAAAAAAAAAAATTAATCACGACTATGTAGATGCCGTAGCGGAGGGTTCCGAAAATGTGCAGTGCTACAAAACTGCTGCCGTTTTTTCGGAGACACACAGTCTCCGATATGACCGCTTGCGACGAACTGGTCGACCAGCGTTTCTTTGCGTGCGCGCGTATGCCAAAAATGTGCAGGCATGTAATCTGTTAGTGCACTTTCATCTTTCCAATGCTCAGTCTTGCTTGCAAAGCTCCTTGCTTTTTTTTCCCCGTGTATCTCTCTCTCTCTACGAGTGGGTTCGGCAAACGAAGAACCTCTTTTCAATTCCAGTAACAGCGTCGTTCCGATGAATTGAAGTCCCTTCGCACCGGAACCACTCACGAGCGCGTACACGAGCATATCGCGATAGCAGCCCGGTGTCTGCGTGTGTTTTCCGCACCACCATAGCCGCCGTCAGGTTACGCCTTGCCAAGTATAAGGAAGTCGCGCGCAGTAAGGAACGAGACGCGATAACCACAACATCCGCGTGCGAGGGGTTTCTTACCCTCTCTCTTCCTCTCCAATCAGTCTGAAGAGGAAGAAAAAAAAAAGCCTCGCCCATGTCCTCTCCTCTGAGGATGCGCGTTCGATAGACAAGCCGGGTCACGCGGGGATTTTCCACCGGCAGTCTGCCGCGGTGTACGTTCATATTGATCGAGCCGTATGGGTCCTGCAGCCACGGCGGAGGTGGAGTGGGGGAGGAAACCGCCAATGTACTGTACTCCCACATTCCCCCCCACCGTTGGGGTCGACCTTGCATGCAACTGCATAAAGGCCTCGGCAGCCACCCACAGTCTAGAACGAGACAAGAAAAAAAAAAAAAAAAAGAAGACACCTGCGGGACCTTTTGTTTTCCTTTCAGACACTGTCAGCGGGAGGGAAATGTTGTGCAACTTGGTAAAGTGTCTGCACCATGTAAGCACGCTATCGCTAAAAGCCATTGCGTAAACAGAATCCCAAAGCGCACACTGCGGGAGACAATGCTGCGTGACACTTTGGACATTCTAACAACGGACCGTGCGTGTCAGTGCTGTTTTACAGCCCACTGACGTCACGGACAGGATTACCAAAGTTTCCATATTGAACGCCGAAAAAAATTTGCGCGCTCTGGGAAACAGCGCCGAGCTAAGTGCTGCTAGGGTGTGCGCTTGGTTAGTAAGATTAGGCTTTATGTCGAAGGCCGCGCCAACGACCTATACGACTGGGAACACGATCCACGGTTAACCGTGTCATCTTATCAGTGTGTTTCTCACGCTGATTACAATATGAAAGGTAGCGTATACTAATGCGAAACGTTCAGTTGACTTGTATTGGCCGATGACATTTACGGTGACCTTCGCTGAAGTGTGGCGGAACGGGTAGACCAGAAAACGCCGTCAGCGCTAAAAACAGGTGGAGCCATGGTGTCGACATATCCGCACTAACTATTCCAGTGAAAGTGAAGAAGAAATTTATTCAATATCTAGCCGAGTCTGTGTATATCTGCGTTACGCAATTCTTCTAACAGACAAACGCCAAACCGCTACCACATCATAAACCACGTCAAAAGTACAGCGATCTGGAAGCTAAATTTAAAACACACGCTTGACACCTATGCGTAGTTGCCTTTAGATGATGATGATAATAATAATAATAATAATAATAATAATAATAATAATAATAATAATAATTGATGGGGTGTTATATGCCAAAACCACGATATAATTATGGAGCTCCAGAGTAATTTTGACCAGCTGGGGTTCTTTAACGTGCAACTAAATATAAGTACACAGGTGTCTTTCTTTTTTTCTTTCTTTTACACTTTGCCTCCATCTAAATGCGGCCGCCGTGGCAGGGATTCGATCCCGCGACCTCAAGCTTTGCAAGCCGACACCTACTCGCTAACTACCACAGCGGGTCGCTTTAAGAAGCCACTTCATCCCATTTATCGAAAGTGGGAACTGAGAAGGTATGCGGCTTTGCCCAAATACACCTGTATATCGCCGCCCTGGTTTCCATTGCATGTTCTCCTTACGCGCTTCTAAATTAGCACACCCAGTCTGATCTGCAAGGGGTAGTACCTAAGATCCAACCCACAGAGTCCACGGAACGTTTAATGCATGCGATCAGTTCAGTGCTGTTTATGCACGCGGTTATTGCGTCATACAGTGCACACAAAGACGTTATTGAGAAATTCAACCAACTTTTCGTGCTTTTTTAGAGAGAAAGCTTCAACGCACTGGCAGTGATAAGCTACACCCATTACGCTCTGAATCACTGAACACAAGTTTCCAGTGAATGCAGATATTTTCAAGTGAAGCATGACTTCGTAAGTATAGCAGAATAAACACGAGACACCAAGAGCAGGAAAAGAAAGAAAAAAGCGCTTAAGTGAAGGATGCCGTTCGCAGTATCGATTCGTATTTCGCAACCAGCACAACGGTGTCGCGGTGTGGGCTTTACCTGCTCGCACTTATAACGATCGAGAGCGCACAAAAGTGTCATTAATCCTTCCTTTCAATGCGGAGTAGGCAAACGCCAAACAGTACAAGGGCGGTCGCACAGGGGATTGCAGAAGCTTACCAATAAAGCACGAACGATGGAGATAGCGGAGCTTTATAAATCAATACAGTAACGGAAAAACCTCATTTTTGTGGGATTGAACTGGAACAGACCCCTTACGCTAGCGCATTCATAATAATAATAATAATAATAATAATAATAATAATAATAATAATAATAATAATAATAATAATAATAATAATAATTTATGGGAGCGCGAAGTGAACCAGATGTAAAGGGTTGGCAGTGTAGCTGACTCAGAGGCAGGAATCTAGAAATTTTATGTTAATCTGTAATCTATAAATGCTAACGCCGGCAGTAACGCCACTAATTAAGTAGCGCTGAAACGTAACTTTTTGTTTGCTTTGCCGCTTTTTGACGCTTGTATGTCAGATTTGGCATAGGATGAGAGCCCTTAAGCGTAGCGAACGTTTTACGATATCCTGTATAGAAAGAAAGAAAGAAAGAAAGAAAGAAAGAAAGAAAGAAAGAAAGAAAGAAAGAAAGAAAGAAAGAAAGAAAGAAAGAAAACGAACGAACGCTGTTCGCCACCTGTGATTTGAACGGTTTATGAGGAAGCCGTTTAACGAATGCAATCTTTTGCTGCTGCAGCATCAGCTCGTGTGATTCGGCGAGAGGGTTGGTCGCGCAAATGTTGCTTGATACCGCTCGGTGAACGTTGCATCATCTCCTACTGTGCACAGGCGCCCGTGTTTCCCGCCGAACTCGTAGGCATCTCGAGACACGTGGCAAATGGCAAGTCTAACGTCACTCTTCAACCAAAAGAATTACTGATACTTTACAGCAGAAAAGGGGACATGGGAATGCCGCAACGTTCGAGTTTTTAAGTGCGTAGCGCTTCAGAGTCTCGCCTTGTCGACGACAGTCTCCTTACTTGCGTCGCGCGCTCACGCTTCCGGCCGACAGCCGCGACGCGCCAGAGAGGGCATGGAACTTCGGCGCACAACGAGAATCGCTGGGTTGCGCGCACTACGCACTTTCTCATGTTCCACAGCAGTGGAGCTGTTTGTTAAAAAACCGGGGGCATTTGTATTACGGTTAACCTCCCGCCCTCCACATATTTCTCTATCTATCTCTCTTACCCCGCCAAGGTGGTCTAGTGGTTGTGGTACTCGGCTGCTGATCCGAGGGTCGCGGGATCGAATCCGGGCCTCGGCGGCTGCATTTCGATGGAGGTGGGACGTTGAGGCCCGTGTACTGCGCGATGTGAGTGTACGTTAAGCACACCAGGTGGTCGAAATTTTCGGGGGCCTCCAGTACGGCGTCTCCCATAATCACGTCGTGGTTTCAAGACGACGACGAAACAATACGTTTTAAGAAGCTTAATATCGCATCAGCAATTTAAAGGATGGAAGGAGCTCGTCTTTGCGAGGCACTACAGCGCATAATTGAGCAATTCTGCCCCCGAGACCTACATAAGAGGGACAGCCGAGGAAGAAGGCTAACACTGTGGCCCAACGGCTGCTATAGCGTCACTGGCGATCAGGGGATTTCCTTGCCCTTGATGTCGCGTCTTGGAGGAGAGACGGCGCGGTTACGAAAGCCTCGGACGGTGCTGCCCCGATGCAGCCCAAAGGAATAGGCGAGACGTAATACACATTTCATCGTCCGCCGAAGAAAGAGATGACAAGGGCAGGAGGTGGTTCGTTGGCCCCGGGACGACTTTCGCCCACCACACGAAAGGGCGCACTCGCACCGATGTAGTGTTTGCTACTGTTGAGCACAATAAGAGACGGGGATCACCGCGCCCTCCCTCTCTTGGATCCAAGGTCTCCTCCAATCAGCGAGCCGGCATTTCGTAACTGATAGACGGGCCATGGGCCGGGCGATTGTGCTTCTTCGTCCGGCAAACCGTGAGGAAACAGACCTCGACATTACTTTGCGTGCAGCTCCAAGGCCGCCGACGCTCCAACCTGGTCACACACTAAAGCAATTTTAATCAGGAGACGCAGCCCAATAAGAAATAGCGTTCTGTATATAAAGGAACAACTTCAGGTCTCAATCAATCGATTCCCAGTGTCCAGCAGTTGTTCCTTTTATTCTCTCTCTCTCTTAGAAGCTAGAAAGGACAAAGTAGGCAACGGCTTCTATACGCAATCGCCGCGATCTTCACATAAATGCTAGCAGGAGGAGAAATGATTCATTATTTCGCATTACTGAATCGCAACGTTTCCAGCTTAAAACAATCCACATGGCGCATGTAGGGATATTGTGCAACCACTCAGTTACACATTGCGGGGTGCCCAATACGTTACTTTAAAACACGGCCTCTCGAA
Organism: Hyalomma asiaticum; assembly: GCA_013339685.2. Taxonomy (NCBI): domain Eukaryota; kingdom Metazoa; phylum Arthropoda; class Arachnida; order Ixodida; family Ixodidae; genus Hyalomma; species Hyalomma asiaticum. The sequence continues at coordinate 99,029,307 of CM023486.1, forward strand.
GCTATCACGAATGCCTCTCACAAGAGTACTTTCGCAATCAAGTCGTTGTCCTTAAATCGAACTTTTACGATTGTCTGTAGTTCTCAGACACACGCACGGTAAGAAAAACAATGAAAACACTACTTAAATCCATTTCAGAACTCCAAAAAAGAAAACAATTAAGGACAAAGGAATTCTCCCATTCCAGAGCAAACTGGTCGCGGAAAGTTTACAGCGGTGGATGAACAAAGAGCTCGTTCAGCTGTGCATGCAGTACGTTCGTCGTTTCACCCGACGAAGCGCTGGTGTCGCTCATCCGCGACATCAGCCCATGCCTAATTGTCATGTTAATTGCATGCAGCGTACTTCACCAACCGACAGGCTAAAGTGAGTTCCGTTACACGTACTCGATACTATAGGAAGATGGAGTGCCGGCCCGTTTCGTGCAGTGCAGAACAGCAATAACATCTGCACACTCTTTAATGCTAGCAATATTTCCTCACTTTCGGGGAGGAAGAACTTGGGGTACTTGAGTTAGGCATGACCGTGATGAAATGAAGTGAGAATGAAAGTAATAACGGTCAGCTAATGGAGTCGTCAGCGCACAGGTATACGGAACGACGCAATCCAACCTAACCAGTTATCTTTCGATCTTCACACGTCATAGCTTGTATTAGTCATCTTGACTCTGTACGCTTGCGACAGCAAAAAAATCGAGAGATTACATCAGCTACGCAAAATACAAAGAAGCGAACCTAAGGAAACATCTAAGAACTTGAAATTCCCGATCTGTTAACGTGTTACGGAGACGACACGCTTGTTTCTTACGTCGTCAAGACGGCTTCAATGTATGCCTTCTGATGCTTGGATTTCCCGGAATCCCTTGTTTATCCTCGTCGTGTTCCGAGGACCTTGCGCCTTGTTATAGTAGCCTTCGCCGATACAACAAAAATAAGAAGCCAGTCGTGCACAGGGGACCCGGAAGTGTTTACCGCAGGGGGTATTAGCGACCGCCACAGATCTCCGAGCGACTTAGCCAATGAAAGAAGAGAGCAAGAGGACGGCTCACTGCCAGCCTACGTGTGCCGGAACCTGGTAAAAGCAAATGTGCGGGAATGAAGGGACGCACCGCAACAAAAAGGGAAATATGGAAGACAAAGAAAAGAGCGGTAAAATATCAGGGGAGAAAAGTGGGCTGGCACAGAGACCACATGACGAGAGAGGAAACAAAAAGTGTAGACAGGTGATTAATTGCGGTAAATGAATTAATTGCGGTAAATGAAGACAACGTTATTGCCAACAGTTAGCCTCCATACATAGCCAACACTAGACATTAGCAAGTTTCAGTGTCAAAGTTCAACGTACAACAATCAATTCCAGGTGGTATGCAGACGAGGGTTCCAAATTTTAGTGAAAGCAGCGCTACACTCCGTGAACAACACAATTTATACACGGCATACAGATAGGTTAGTACAGAATTAAATTTGTGAGTAAAAAATAAAAGCAACAAAAACAAATGCATACAGTGCTATATAGTGGAAAGTACATACACACAATAAACCAATAGTACAAACAAATTATGCCAACTTATTATACAAGTATACTATTTGAAACTAATTATAAAGACATCAACGCAACTTATTCATACATTGCCGGTAGATTGGGAGTAAATAAGATAGATGAAATCGGTCAGAAATTATCGTTAGCAGACATTAATACTGTCGCGTCATCGAACCTGATTACATATAGTAGGTGGATAAATCCCGTGAATACGTTGGCTTTAAAAATAAATTTTGCAACAGTGAGGAATACTCTAAAGCACGCAACGACCTACGTCTGCAACGACACTTTGCCAGTTGCAGACCTACCGCCTCTTCTTCACCAGGTAAGGAAAGAAAAGAAGGCGGGAGGTATCAGTACCGAGCGACTAGACTTGTCATTACATAATGCGACGTTTCTGCGCCACCGAGCCGGGTGTTAATTAGTACTTATTGGCAACTCAACAGCGTCTAGGAGCTTTTCGGAGCATCTATTAACCGTCTCGTACAGTACAATCTCGGGCAATCAAGGGAACGTTCCATTAGGCGCCACGGGCAGGCTGCTGTACGTGTAATTGGACGTCTCGGTAGGGCACTGCCCATAGGTTGGTATAACAATTATGCTTCGTGCTTGCCAGGGCCTACTTCGTTATGTCACCACCATATCACACTCGCCACTCAACCAGAGAAAGGAACCGAAAAACGTGCTTGCAGCGTGACCTTTTTGGGAGGGGAATACTTGTCATTTCCATAGCGTGCTGCCACTGCGGTCTTTAATGCTTGCTTTGAGCTTTCGTTATTGCCTCGTGCACCTAACCTGGGCCCCCACCACACTTGACCCCAGCGAGGACACTTAAACACTGCATCTTCCTAAAGCGCAGCAGACACGGGACGTCCTTTGTCCTTATGCAAATGCCCCATGTTCAGTACCTAACATGAAAGCGATTATATTGTACCTTTTTTCTTAGGGGAGAAGGGGGGGGGGGGGTGTAAATTTGGTCCTAAGTTTTCAAAAATATTTTGAGCGTGGTCGGGTCGAACATTCCAGGCCCGAGCTCCTCCCGAAATTTCAGATTACCAAGGGATATCTAACGCATGATAACGGCACTCGACAGAATGCCGCCGGCCCAGAGGCCCCCCTTTTTCACGGTCAAGGTCGCGCCCCCTCACAGAAAAAAAACAATAAATAAAGAAAAGAAGGAATCCCGGCTACTCCACGGTGGTCGTCGTCGCGTTGGTACCAAGCGCTGTTCACGCGCCGTTTCGTTATGCGCCTTACAACTTGAGTGGCATGCCGGGTAGTTTAAGTATGCTAACTTATTTATAAAGAGAGAGAGTCGCAACGTTAAGAGATAATGCACAAACCCGAAATGTAGGCATATAATCACGATGGTAACTATGATTATGATGATGATGGTGATAATCATCATTATCATCATCCTATCACTGCACGGACACTACCACAACGAAGATAGACCAAACAAGCGGACGGCATAGTGCAGATCTCCACCGAATGTACTGTGCATCTCGTGTTTGCGTTTGGTCGATCGAAAGCTGTATGTTTCGCAACGTCATGCCAACTACCTCGCCGAGCTTCGCGCGATGCTAACTTCGAGAAGCCGGAGTTAACTCTTTCCTTTTTCTGCCTGAGTCAACAGTAGTGCCGGGAAGCCTTGATGCAAGTGGGCGCTTAAGCAATGACCAATCAGGAGACCTTGCCGTACAGGAGAGGAAAGGGGGAGGAGGGTGCGAACCAGGGTCGGGAAGGCCTTGATCATGCAGCGCTGGCGTTCAGATTGAGCTGGCCCCTATTGAAAGTCGTTGTCCATCGCCGGTAAAGGTCCGGCTGTTACGAAACGCGCTTTCGCGATGCGATTCCCTCGTCGCCTCCACTCCGTTTTGATCGAGAAAGTCCGCGCATAAGACAGGTCTGCGCCAAGAAGATGCGTGCCCGCCCCCGTGCACTAAGTGGAGCGTGAAATTGAGCCGATGGGAAAAGTCAGCGGGGCGGCTTCGCGTGCGTCCGCTGGTTTGAGAGACAGATCGCGACAGGCCCTCCGAGGCGCCTGCTGTCGTGCGCATGTCTATGAAGTGACTTGCGCAATTGCGCATGCTGACCTTGCTGAATGTTACGAACCACTGCGCGACGTCGCAGCCGCGGGCTGCCGACGAATATTTGAGGCTGTATTGTATGGAGGTTAAGTTGGCGCACGTGTGGTATAGATGCTATATTGTTTTGTTGAGATCCGAGGAAGGAGTGGAGTTGGTTGGCCAGGTCATCCAGTGCTTGCAGGAGATAAGCTTGTTGACAGAGCGCGCTGGGCGCACCGCTTCTGCGGGACGACGGTAACCGCGACACTCGGAGGCTATCGAAAAGTCACACGTCTTTGACTTGCGGCCATGCAGGAAAGACTTCTGGCAGAAAGCACTTCTCACAACATCGGCGTAAGCGACATTATTGCGCGTGACATTAATGGGGGAGGAGGAGGCGAAGGACCAAAATAAACAACGCTGTACCTGTCTGTTCATGTCTGTACCTGTCTACTACTACTACTACTACTACTACTACTACTACTACTACTACTACTACTACTACTACTACTACTACTACTACGTTGTTCGTTGCATTACTGGCCTTTCGCGTTTACCTCTCTAAACGTCTGAAAGACGAACATTTTTGTACAATGAGTTCTTGAATTTCGGAAGCGGTCTCCTTGTGACCTGCGCTAAAACGTGAAGCGGATACGTCACGAAGATTAGCTTCACTAAACAAAACACGTAATAAACTCCGCTCGGTGAAACTGCGCAAGAAATGTTCTTGCATTCCGGTCAGGCAATTTTGTAAACGTACAGGTTCCGTTGTGAAACAACACTAGCAGAAATATGCTCTCTGGAGCAGCGCATTAACATCAAAGGACGAGAAGCAGCTCGTCGTCTCTGTGCATTGACCGTTGAAACGAGAAATGTAGTTGCAGTATAGCTTCCCTTCGACGCTTTACCGTAAATGTACAAATGTACGATTTGTGTTCTGCCGCAGCATAAGCACCCGCTCACAATAACAAACAAGGTTTGCCTTTCAGTTGGTGTTGTGCAGCCTGTAGCACATCCTGTACAACTCCTCGTCCCCCCGTCTCTCGCCCAGCACAAGCCCTCTCAAGGAGACGATAAACAAACGCCGCGTGGAACGAGCCCCTTTATGACAAAACATTGCGCTTAGTGTGCGCAACCGCCACAAGAAGGTAGACGCTGCTGACTAATACGGCGAAGCATTTTCGGTTCCTCGGACGTCCTCGCTCTAGATAGCGAAACCTTGCTTATAGAACACGAGGATGCGCTATGTCCAGCTATGTTTGGGTTGCGAGTCATAAGGGGGGCTCGTTGCGCGGAACCTTCGCGAAAAGCGTCAATTCTGCAGTCTTATCACCACAAGACGGCGCCGTCGTGCGTCTAAGGTCTCGCTTCATCTACGCCATTACTCCAAGACTCAAGGGTCACCATAAAGGACGACCCTCATTATGTAGCAGAGTGACTCCCTTAGCTACCCTACCATCACACGTGCAGTCATATGACTTTGTCCAGCACAAGAAATGTTATATCTCTCTGCGCAAGCGTCTAGACTGCTTCTGCTAGCAGGGAAGCGGTACGTCAGGGCGTTATCTCAGCGCGTTCAAACAGGAGATAACTCCCAAGAAAGGCCAGCGGCTGACCCGTACCGACGCAAAATGTACCTGGGTTGGAGTAACCCTTGTTGTGTTTGCGAACAGGGCGCGATAAAAAGTGAGAGAAAAAGATGCACTTAGAAGAAGGGGGAGGAAACACTTCACCTTCGCTTCCCCGCACGGCAGCCGATTAGAGCCGTGAAGCGATAGCGAGCGACGACTACCGCAGATGCGGCGTCCCCTCCAGATGGCTTCTCGCCGGATAATTCCAGCCAGCCAGGTATACAACGGCCCGGATTCGAAGGGTCAGGCTACCAGGAGTGTAGTGAGTGGCCGATCCAGAGGTCCTCTTCCACGGCTCTGACCTTCAGATCCGACACGCTCGGCGAACACGTCGAATGCGACGGCGCATGGTGCGGGCCCGTGGTTATAACAGCTGTCGCCTCCTCGCATGTCGAACGGACGAGGGAGATCACGGCTATATGCCACTCTATCGAAGATGTATTGCGTCTGGACGATTCCACGGCTGTCTCGCGCTGTCTGGTGCCCAGCACTGCGCGTTTCCGTTGGCTGTCTTCCAGGGAGGAAGGCGGTTGCGGGGGAGGTGTCATTGGTCACAAATTGGTGACGCAGCGGCGAGACCCATCTTCGAGAGCGGCCGCCAATGACACGTGCTTGAGTGGACAAGTGTCGAAAGCGCGATCGCTCTCTCTCTATCTCGATGGGGTTTCCACCGTAAACATTGCGCGCACGGAAGGTGTAATCGGTACGTGCAGAGCGCGATCTCTTTTGCCCTTGGCGCATGTCGCGGGCGTGGAATCAGAGAGCAAGCAAACAGATGACGGGAAACGAGAAAGATGCAGCGAAACACGAGGGGCCTCCCCAGAGTGTCGATAGTGTGGACGTCTTCTCCGGGTTCTGTTCTTTCCTCCTTTCCACGACACTCCTTCCTTCTAGTGCCTCAGTTACGAGAAGCCCTTGTTTGGCTTCCTAACGCTGCTCCTTCAAAGTTGCCCCAGCTCTTCAATAGGATACGCAGGTCTTGACAACTTTTGTTACGTAATCTCAGTTTCTGTTTAGTCTGAGTATTCTGTTACGCGTTTCAGCGGATTGTTGCGGCCGGTTCGTGATATCACAATGCACAGGCAATTGAATCACTTCGAGGACAAGGAATATCGCGGCCCTTGCGACAGGTTGAATGAAGGCAACGCGGTTTGCCATACCTTCATGGTCTGCTCTGTACATACAATTGCTATTTCAGGCGCGCATCCCAGCCGTAGCATCCCTGGACAGACAGACAGCTACAAAAGTGCAGAGGCACATTGATTACCTTTTATTGGAAACTCTTATCATTTCTGCCGCTTTTCTGAACTCATCGGATGAGTTTATTACTCATAAGAATCGCAATCAGTTTTATCGCAATACAATAGATAGTATAATGTTAATATACAGAAGGAGGAAGTTCACTATGCATAGATAGGAAACGTACACAAAGAATTGTAATACAGTCATTAGAAATTATTAAGTCAACACTGTGGATGACGAGGTGCACAGTGTAAATTGGTACAGCCCGCCTTATACTAATCCATTTTGCAATGTTCACGTGAATTAATAAAAGCTCGACAGAGTGAAGGCTGAAGACTAGGCGTGCAGCATACCGTGAAGTGTATTGCGCAACACTGATGGGACAACACAGGACAGAAACACACACAACGGAGCGCGTGTTGTTTCTCTCCTTTATCAGTGTCGCGCAACTCAACATCCAGTATCGTGACAGCTCGTTGAACAATAACTCACGGCCGTTGTAAAAGCTAGACCAATATGTATCCGCATGTGATTGCTTAAGAGAGTGACAAGCAAACAAAGACTGAAGTGGGGTCCCTGCCTTCGCTCACGTGGGGTAGTCACGTGTACCTACTCGAAGGTAACGTGAAGATAACAGTGACGTTGGTGATAAGCCACTGCGCCAACGATGAGTGAAGCGTGGTCGTTGTTTATTGCATGACCTGACGGAATCAACATCGCCCCGATAAGTGTCTCGAGGTGGCACCTGAGCTTGGCGTCATCGTGAAAAAGTGAAGTATCGTATAAAACTCTCGGGGTCAAAAAAAGAAAAAAAGAAGGGGGGGGGGGGGGGGGCAACAAGACACAGAGCGTAATCCTTCTGGCAAACGCATGCACCGATAAATTATTGATGTAGTTTTCAGCTTCTCCCAGGTCGAGCCAACGAATCAAGATGGAAAACTGTTTTCCAAGGCAGTGCCCAGAAGTGCTCTTGTTTTGATGCACAGTTTAATTATGATTACGGGGTCACTAAGTCATTAAATTCATACTGAGCGGTCGTAATTTCATCTAAATTGTGTGATATTTCAACAAGGCATAATGTGATGTCCCTTATTACTTTTTATTTTCACGTGCAAAGCGTTCGTTTTGTTCCTGTCTAAAATACCCCCCCCCCCCCCCCTATACAGCTCGTATGAGTTCCGTGAGTGGAAAATTGTGCGCAGAAGGTGACATCAATAAATGATGTTACGCTTAGTGAATAGTGTCGTGCAGAGATAAGATTGTACATCCCCTATGAAATATTGCAGCGTCTAAATAATGCCACCGTGATGAAGGTCACGCAAGTCTCTAGGAAGTAATCGTAAGCGTAAGTGTAATCGTTGTTAGAACGTGAAGCACTTGCGCGCATACATACATACATACATACATACATACATACATACATACATACATACATACATACATACATACATACATACATACATACATACATACATACATCTTACACTCATCGCTGCAGTAGAAACTGCAAGTTAGCAAACGCCTCCAGGCCTGGAAAGGCTGTGGCGTCCCCAGCATAAGTTGCTTCGTTTAGCGTATAGATGAAACACTTATTTTAATGCGCTTTGACATACAGAAATAGTCCAGCTGTGCAGGACAAAAGCAACAATAATGACCTCGTCAGCCAGACACGCTAAAATTAAACCCGGCACAACGCATAACACCACCAAGCAATGCAATGCGAAGTTTGGTTTAGAAAATGCATAGAATTTGGGGACTTGATAGTTTCCCAATAGCTGGACTACTTCACAAGCCACTTAATTTTTTAAGCCTATTAACTTACAGTACGCATCGGTTTAAACAAAAGTCAAGCCGCGCGGCTCCCCAAGTTTATTTCAACTAGGCATCATAACAACGGCTAACAGAACGCGCACACTTCGCACCTGCTGTGTTCCAACCTGGTCTGAAGCTGCGCACTACTGGGAGTATTGTCTTGTCACCGTTCACGGCTGCAGCGCGCAGGGCCGTACTACCTGTTTAGAGTAGTACCTCAAGTCACATGACCAGGAGTTTACCTTTAAACTTCGCATGACAGAGCCTAAGTGCATTACGCGTCTGTGCATAAACCCCATCACCATTTTTTCCTCGACAAAACACTCTTCATTCGACTCGATGCCCTTGACGTCGCTAAATCGATACCGAACAGGACTTATAATATGCCGCGTTTGGTCGTATGGCGTCCTAAAAGGGTGCTAAATAATACTTTCACACTGGAGATTTCCAACTATGTGTTCTACCTGCGAGTATGCATCTTCTTCTTTTTTTTTTTCCAATAGCCTGGTACCAGCATCGGCTATACTTGTCACTTGGCCGCGTCACGGTTGTCTAATGGCTATGGTACTCGGCCGCTCATCCGAGGGTCGCGGGATTGAATCACGGCCGCGGCGACTCCATTTCGACGGAGGCGAAATGTTGAGGCCCGTGTACTGTGCGATGTTAGGGCACGTTAAGGAACCCCAGGTGGACAAAATTTCCGGAGCCCTCCGCTACGGCGTCTCCCATAATAATAGCTGGTTTTGAGGCCTAGAACCCCAGAAATCAAATCAGCATGGGCTGCTTGCGTTCTACGAAAGCGCCGAGACGCTACGTATGTCAAAAACAAGAAGAACGTAGATAAAAGTAAGCAAAGCGATATAAAAGAATGAGGAAGGGCGAGGCACTAAAAGAAGCACGAAAGATTTCTTGAAGTGGTTATCTACGGGGCGCTAAACTTGCGCAAGAACTTATTAGCGCAGTCGAAAGCCGAAGAGATGTTTTACAAGCATGTTTTTCGAACTTCCTTATGGCTTATAACGTTTGTCGACTGCTGTTTGCGCACGTTTTATTTTACAGAAACGACGTGCTCAGGTGACCACCTGAATTACACTCAGAGACGCTTATTTTAAGCTTTAGGCTTAATGTTGTGGCTATAATTATTATAGACGGCCAAGACGACTGGAGGATCAGACTACATAGACAACGCGCATATTATGACAGTTTGGAATAATATTCAACGATCATGAGTCAGCATACGACTGCAGCAGTCCCGTTTTCTATCTCTCTCGTCATTCGGTTGCCGTCTCACGCCCCTACACTGAACTGACACTGTTGGCAGCTGACACGTGATCCGAAAGACAATAGGGCAGATCACTGCGTGCACAGTCCACAGTCCAGCAGCTGTTGCAGCCTCCTCTCCTCATGAGCCGGGTTCGATTCCTGACACCGCTGACGCGTTATTACAATGCTGATGATCCGTAATGAAACGCTGAGCCCCTCGAGACCGTACGAGAATTCCGCTACCGGGCTTATATCATGAATATCATGAAACGGTATGTCACAGTGATACGCCGAACGGATTAAGAAGCTGAAGTGACACATTCGCGAACGAAACGAAACGACAAAGTGCGAAGCCTGTGTACCCAGTGATCGTTATAAGTTCGAAAAGTTAAAGCAGTAGGACTATCTATCTATCTATCTATCTATCTATCTATCTATCTATCTATCTATCTATCTATCTATCTATCTATCTATCTATCTATCTATCTATCTATCTATCTATCGTTCGCATAGTACACTCGATCCGAGGAAGCGCGCCCTCTTCGGTGTTTGCGTGTATTTGCAGAAGACGTGGATTACCGAAAAGCGAACCCACCGAGAAAAAAAAAAATGAATACCGTCGCTTCGCGTATTTAAAAACAAAAACGAGAAAAAAATAGATAGATGCGACGGATGAGAAAAGAACGGCGACCGCCGCGTCCGTCATAATTCGCTGCCCGGCCGTGATGCCGCGTGACGGCTTTCCAGCGCAGCTAGGTAGATGCGGTATAGTGAAGCCGTACACTGATGCACCTGCGACGCACATAGAAAAGATCGCGTGGCCTATTTACGATACGTAGGTAACGACCATCGAGCTGGTCCAGTATGCACGCTGGAGAGCGAGCATACCACGCACCACGTTGACAGCAAGAAACTAGACGCGGCGAAGTACGGTATAAATTATTAGCCTCTAATTATGCCCTTGAGAACTTGTCGTTTCGTCGATGAGCTGGCAAAATAGTGAGTCAAATAATCATGAAAGCAGAAAAGCATCGCTGTGAAGTTTTAATGCATGTATACATCCGTATATCGCTACGTCGGCTAGCCTGTCTGGGGTAGTTAACCCCCTTTTTATGACATTTTATTGCGTATTGTGTTATTGCATATTGTGTTACTTGCATGCTGTGTTCGTGGTGTTCTACGTGCCAAAACAAGCTGCGGCTATGAAGCACGCTAGTGCGAGGTTCCGGACTATTTTATGCCACCTGGCTTAGTTCAATGTGCACCCAAATCTAGGTATACACAGGTGTTTTCTGCATTTCGCCCCCCATCGATATGGGGCCGCCATGGCCGGGATTCGATCCCGAGACCTCGATATTCGCAAGCCAAACCTCAACCGCTAAGCTAACACGGTTGGTCGCATTGCGTTTAATTTGTGCCAGCTATCATTTTCGCTATATAGATTCAATTAGTGCCCCACATGAATTTCATTCCTTATACCGATGATCAATTAGCTTCTACATGTGCGTGTACGGTGGTTCCCGAAAGCGACCAACTGATCTGAACACCGAGCTATGCGAATTCAGCAAAATAATTCACGTGAGACTTATTTCGTTTAAGAACAGCGATTCCGGGGCAGGTAAATATTTCATACTCGTGACTTAAGAACCATCTTCGTAAAAGTGCTGTCTTGCTTCGATATCAACAAGAAATGCACACCCCCTTATTCAAAAAAAAAAAAAAAAGCTATGTGACCACTGAAATTAACTTATCAGTGGCCATAAGGAAATGTAACCACCTTTTTTTTTTTTTTCGTGACACGCTACTGACGTCGGTATCAACGAGAGAGTCGGTAATTTTCCTTTGCACACAAAACGGCTGATATCACTGCGTGTGGAATGCTCTATATAGTACAAGCCTTCTCGTGTACCGTTATCTTTTCTCATGAAAGTGCCAAACAGATGTTGCACACATCTACTTAGTGTCCGGCGCAATTATCGAGGTCTAGGCTTACACCGGACGATAAACCCCACGTCGTTACCATGTCTGCGTTATCAAAATCCGCCTTTCATTTGTCCTCTCTTCGAATCCCTCCCTCCCCCCCCCCCCCCCACCCCTCCGCCAATTTCCTTACTCCCCAAGCACACAGACCGCTTCGTTCCCGCCCCCCCCCCCCCTTTTTTTTTTTTTTGTTGATTTTGCCACTGCCGACCTTCCTTGCATCGTTGACTTCCTTGCGAGAATGGTGCTACGTATTTCACTGTAGCATCGCAACTCCTCGTCACATTGACTTATTATCGTGTTCCTACAGCGTTACGATCATGCTCCAGACCATATAATGCTGTGGTGACTACATGACAGCATTTTTCACATGTTGGAAGCCCTTATGCTGCCGTGAATTGGAATTAACGAAATGTTTATTTCCATAATATTTACGCTGATAACAAGCCCTTGTCGGTCCTAGCCAAAGGCTAGCTGAAGGCGCGATAACTAAAAATCTATGAAATCCTTGAGCAGCAAGGAATAAAAGCCTGGCTTCCATCGTGCTCAGTAATAATCAATCAATCAATCAATCAATCAATCAATCAATCAATCACAAGTTTATACAACGTACGTGCCCAGGAACAACCGTACGGTCTTTGTACTGGCTCACGCAAATAATAATAATAATAATAATAATAATAATAATAATAATAATAATAATAATAATAATAATAATAATAATAATAATTTGGGGTTTTGCGTCCCCAAACCACGATATGATTAGGAAACACGCCGTAGTGGAGCTCTCCGGAAATTTTGACCACCTGGAGGTTCTCTAACTTGCACTGTCATCGCACAGCACACGGGCAGGGGCTCTAGCATTTGGCCTCCATTGGAATGCGGCCGCCGCGGCCGGGATTCGATCCCGCGACCACGCGTTTACAGTTGCGTAAGTTGTCGCTTTTATAGTACTACGCCTTTTGAGAACAGCGCGCAGAGCTCGACTGTTTTCTCATTATGAAATATTTGAAAAAGAAGACACAAAGAAAATTATTTCTCCGCCGCATTCATCGCGTTGGTATACGACGACTTCCACTGAGATTTCCCCGTTCTAGTTTATTTTTTAATTTTTTTTAAATAAATGATGCGAACCACGAGGCTTGCAGCTGCGAGCGGATTACATAATCATACGGACTCGTTCCCGGCGTGTTTTTACCTCGTCAGTATGCCAACCTGGAAAGCAAAATGCATTCCTCGCCCGATAAGTGGTGGCCGAGGAGTGAAATCCGCACATCAAACGAAAAATCCTGACAGTGAAAACGACTTCACTCGACTTTAAAGCTGTTCTTTTACGCATTACAATGCATGCTATCTAACACACCGACCGAGCTCTACCGTCATTACAAATTTAATTAATTGCTCGGGTTTTACGCGTCAAACCAGCGATATGATAATGAGGCATTCGATATGATTATGGAGTTCTACAGCTGAGTTGCTCTGAGTGAACGCAAATAACTCTGCCTTTGTTACACAAAAATTCGAAGAAGGATTCTTATGGATGTCATATGATTCATGCCACCACTTTCATCAATAATCGAATTCCTTCCTTGCCTAAATCATAAGAAGAAATGCATGTCACGACAAACTGGAATTCAAAGCGCTGGAAGAATGACCAGGGCACAGGGCTCGCGTTTACAAACTACCTTACTATAACAAATGTTCGAAACAGAAAATTCCCGACAGTTTTTATACTAGACATGCTGTTAGAGCAGCCCGCCAGCCAAATGCAAGAAGTGCTTGTAAAAGAGAAGTTTTGCGCATTCAGACCCAGATGTTTCCAAAATGCCGCAAGGTTTCTTTTTTTTTTTTTTCCTTTCAAATGCAGCGCCGACAGTACAAACGCGTTTTTCTTAATCGTTTTCCAATAGTTGATATGCGAAATAAACCGGCCCCGGGGGACAGTTCCATTACACCGACCGGTCCTAGATTTTAATCGCGGTGCACTGGATTCCTCTAACACGCAAACACTCTGCCGACGATCACATGATGGAATGGGAGCTGCAAGGGTATTCAAATAAGAAACACGGCAGACACAGTGAAGTACACAAAAGGCATTGTTAATCATTTACATATCAAAGCAACCGCTGCCAAACTGTTTCGCGATGAGACAGATGTTATACAAAGGCGCATTTACTTCTCCTGCCCCTTTAAAAGGCCAGCCGGTCGAACGAACGGAAATTTCCTACGGCGCAACAAGCGCGCATTACCGGCTGATCGGAAAGGAAGATTGGAGTACATTAGAAGCGACATAACATGCTCGCTTGGAAGGAAGAAAAAAAAAAAATTATAGGAGATGAGAATGGTCTCATCTGTCAAATTGGCAAGACGAAGTCTGATGATGCCGAACGAACAGATTTGAGAAAGAGACGTTGAGTATGACTCAGGAGAGCGTTCTCACCTCGGCGTGATGGTGTGGCGGTGACTTCTCCCGGCCGGACTCGGATGAGGAAGATGCTGGAGAACGTGAGACGCTCGTTACGCCGGCGGTGCTTGCTCGAGGGAGCCGGGACGGTGGTGGAGGGTGGCGTAGCTGGTGGGGGGCGAACACCTCCAACAATGACGACGTGTCAGAAAAAGGAAACAAAAGAAAAAAACGACTAAGCGTGCAACGACTGTCCTGTCTACGTGTAAAACTGATGGGAGGGGAGGGGAGAGTAATGAATGGGCCTCGGCACGGGTTCGACTCTCCCCGTCAGCGGCGAGAACGCGACGTGGGTTTTGTTTTCAGCGAGTTGAGTTTTCCGCGCGCGGAGTAAACGGGGCGGCCGCTTCCGCGCTTGCGCCGATCTCTGCGTGCCGGGCTCTTTTGCGGCGCGCCGGTCAGAACAGCGCGCCTTTCTTAGCAGGCGCCGGGGATCCGTGCGCGGGCTTTGGAAATTTCCACGCTCCGAACCTCCAAACTCCATTGGTCGCACACCGGAGCCGTCGCGCGGAGCGCCGCTGCTCCACCCTTCGGTCGCGCGGGGAAGCTCGTTTCCGTGAGCACCGGCCCGCCGAGCCCACGTCGTCGCGTTCTCTTTCTCCCCGTCTCCTCCCTTCCTCTCCGCACCCTCCTTCGCATACGACGACTCTGCCCCCCCCTTTCTCTCACATTTCTCTTTTTCATCCGCTCCACCGAGGGCCAGACGCATTTGTTGTTGTCGGTGCTTTAAATTTTTGCTTCTGAATCGTGCCCGCCGCCGACTCCGCCGTATGCCCCCTTTTTTCTTTATTCAGTCTGGGCGGTATAGTTTTCTTTCGTTGGGAGCTGTTGCATATCTGACCGTTCGCTCCTCCCTGCTCTCGTCGAGTGAATGAGAAATTTTCGAAGGGGGCAAACGCCGGGGTCAAAACATCGAAGACGTGCTTTACGTCGCCCATGCCTTCGGGCGTTACTGTCGTACTCGTCGGATCCTCGTAGTGCGGGTGTTTCCTTAACGGGTTTTAATAAAATACCGACTGAGAGAGGGAAAGCTTGCTTCCTCTGGCTGTTTTGCCCCAACGAATGCCGGTGAGGCGTTAGCTGCATGTTAATGCACAGCTGGCCTTCGGGCTGCTTTCTACGGCTACATCTTAAATCACTCGCACGTTTGCGTTGGTATTGGACGGCCTTCACGTCTCCGTAAGCGGCCGTAACGTCCCGTTTCACACCGACGGAGGCAGAGAGAGAGGAAGCTTTTGCCGCTTGGGCACTATTTTTGATGCATTTGCGAAACGGCGCATGGAAAAACACTTCCAGAATGAGGCTTCCGGACAGAGTGCTTGAGAGAGAAGGAGAGTTCGTTATCTAAGATAACAAGAGAGGTCCGCAGGCATATTCTAAATATTCCCTCTAAGTTCCATTCCGCTGAGGGAATGGAAATGCAATAGAAGAAGGAGGGCATCAAGAAAGTGAGAGAAAGGAACGTATAATGAAATAGCACCACTCGAGATCTTGGCTCCGCTTGTGAGCACTTTTTGTCAGACTGTAGGTGTCGTCTCGATTGCAGGGCTGGCTTTTTGTACGATGTCGATTACTGTATAGCAGCTGGAGTGATGAGAAGGACAGCCTCGGGTTGATGACAGTGCTATAATGCAGAACATTCCTAGTTATACCATGGACTATTAATGTTCACCTTTCCTACAGCAGTAATTGCCGTTGTGCTAATGTTTGCACCGCTTTTCGACAACTCCTTGCGTTGGATACTTTCCTCTCGGAAGCCCCTGTCGCACAACGCCAAAACAGCAGGCATTCAAGCAAGTAAAAGTGTCCGAGGAGTCCTTAGCTATCGCCGAAGAGAGAAGTAAAGCCCAAAACGAAGAACTGTAGTAGTCTAACCCGAGACCTATAGGGTTCGAACCCGGAATCCATTTCATTCCATGGAAGGTGTCCAAACGCAATCCATCTGTTTGTGAAATTAAATATTTTTTTTTTTTTTGCTATGTCATGCTCACGGACGACTTCTACCACCATACCTTAGTGTTTCCTCCGCTTATTATCGACTACGGAAACAATTCCATCGGTTTTAAGTATTAATTGCTTATTTTTCGCTTAGTCATTGTCATTTTTGCTGACTCATGGTCGCTACTCAGTGGTTACTATATTCTACTATCATATCATTACCATCATAACCTTATCTGTACTCGTTACAATAATTCTCGATTGTTGTACACGTGCGGTTTTTCGATCCATTTTTCTGCTTTGTCATGCTCATGATCACAATTAATTTAATGACCATCAAGATCGTGCATAAACATTTGTATTCCTCGTTTAATTACCGATGAATGACTATTAAAGTTATAGGATTTGCAAAGACGATTCATGCGGTTCATGGACATTTGAGGTTTTTCGCGCTTTGTCGCGCTCATTATCTATTTTTATATAATTTAATTAATGCAATGATGACCTATTACTACTTAAGCTTGTCATGTAGTTACCTGCGGATGGATACACAATGCTATCAGTTTTGTAATGACGTTATTGACTGAACGATTTCTTGTACACACTTCCGGGCGTATTTTTTTCCCCGATGATTTATTCCACTTTTTCAAGGTCACTTCAAAACTGGACATATAATGCTTTCGCCCTAATAGTTATTGTTTGGCACAGCAGCAACCTATAAATTCTAAATATAATTTCATGAGCCATATCATGGTCGTTTGTGGAAATGGAGGCGACAAAACTCGATTCCGACGCTTCAAGTGCACGCTGACCACACGCAACGCGTTTTCATCGTTTAATCGCCGTGCCGTGCGTCGCTTAGCGTCGTCGCGTCAGGCTGGCGCCGCGTGAAAAGTGCGCCGTTATTACGGTGTAAATGCTTGCCTCGGCATTTTTTCTGCGGCGTTAGCAACTGCGGCGAAATGAGTTACGTGGAAAACACAGCGATGTCAAACTACGCAGGAAAAAAAAAAAGAAAAAAGAAAGACACGGTCACTGAATCGCCGTGCTGAGGAGCACAGTGAGAAGTGTGGCACTTGCAGTTGCCGAGATGGACGGGAACGTGAGACCAATGCAAACAAACTGCTTCCTCCCAAGAGACTCGTGGAGTAAGATAAGCATGTTACGTAAAACGGAAAAGACATTTTCGGTTATTCTGAGCATGGTTAGGCGAGTGTAAAGGTTAACAAAAAAAAAAAAAAGTGAGGCAAGCGCAGACCTACGAAGACGAACACGCAGCAAGTGCACCCGCTCATGCAAACTTGGACGCACGCTGACTCGTGCGGAAGCTCACGTAAACGTGAAGAGAAAACGAATAAAAAATATAAAAATAAAATGTCGCCAGCGGCCCGTTACGTGCTAGTGCGCGTCCCGAAGGACGTTAATAAAGTTTTTCCATTCACCCATCCACCTATTTCACAACAGACGACCCTTACTCCTCGATGCGTTCTATTTAGCTTTTATTTTATGCTAAGCATAAATGCTGTTCGAATTTTTCCATATTATAGAGATTTCCGGAGCCCTCTACTACGGCTTTTCTCTCCTTTCTATCGCTTTCGCTCCCTTTCCCCCACCCCCACGGACGCTCAGCCGTGCTCCCTACATGGGCTGCAGAAATTAGCGTCCTTTCCTAACCGAACCACAATCATCATCATCATCATCATCATCATCATCAGGTCTCTGTCTTCTCGGCTCTGATTGGTGCACAGGACCGCTGCGGATGTCTGCGACTGAATCAAAACTTCAACGTGCCGGAATCTGACGCTTCGGCAGGTTTTGAAAGAGTCCATAAGATGGAGCATGTGAGGTCATAAATAAGTATGTACAGCATCATCGGAGATAACAGGCGCAGCGAATGCAGTTTTGAAGGTAGTAAGCTTTCGGTTATCTCTCAAATATTTGTTCTACGCCAGTCGCAGGTACTCTCACGTCATCGTGCAACGCTCCTCGACGCGTTATCAGCATATTTCGCCCGCAAAACTGTAACTGCTTGGTAATGACATGATTGTGAACCAATGCGTTATTGAATTCAAGTAAATCACTACGGACAAACGAAACTGTTATCAGTGTTTTCAACCGGCTTGTGGATAACAAAGACAACAATGGTTCTGCTGATTTCACGCCTCCTTTAGCTCAATTTATCAAATTTTCAGTCAACAAACACTTCCATGATGACCGATTGAGTAAAAGCCAATAAGCATCGATATCACTAAATACGCATTTGTGGACTCCGCTTCCAACTATTTTTTCTGTCTTCGCATAACCGTCAGCGACCAGTTCCCTTTGATCTCTAAAATAAGATATCCTTTCGCGTTTGCTGGTTCGGCAAAAATCATCATCATCATCATTTGCGCCAGCCTGTCTACGCTCACCGCACGCAGGTCAAGTCCCTCTACCATATATATCTCCACTGAACATGGTTGTGTGTTAACTGCGGTGACGTTATCCACGCAAATTTCTTGATCAGATAACTACGCTTGGGACCGTTCTGTTGCCTCTAAACGCCATCGGTTGCCTTGCCTTCTCATTCCATGCCTTGCGCATGCCAATTTATTCTTCTTGATTTTCATAAACATGTCATTAAAACGCATATAAGGAAATCATGCCGGTCAGTTATCTTCAGAATTTATCT
Organism: Hyalomma asiaticum; assembly: GCA_013339685.2. Taxonomy (NCBI): domain Eukaryota; kingdom Metazoa; phylum Arthropoda; class Arachnida; order Ixodida; family Ixodidae; genus Hyalomma; species Hyalomma asiaticum. The sequence continues at coordinate 99,047,916 of CM023486.1, forward strand.
CGTTATCAGGTCAACAACAATGTAGCTGAAGTTCTTTGGTTATGAGTAGTGCCCCTCACGTTTTACTGAAAAATCATGTTAGAAGTTCACTTTTTAACAGCGGAGCAGTTTAAGCTCGGCAAACCTCCGGGAGGCGTTCGCACAAATGTGGGCCGATTCGCCGGTGGCAGTGAACTGTGTGAGGTAGCGGGTTCGATCCCCACAGCCACAGCTACACACACACACACACACACACACACACACACACACACACACACACACACACACACACACACACACACATATATATATATATATATATATATATATATATATATATATATATATATATATAGAGAGAGAGAGAGAGAGAGAGAGAGAGAGAGTCAGAGAAAGAGACAGAGGTAGAAAGACATAGAAAGAAACACCAGCTACAGCAGCGAATTGCCTCGCTTAGCTTAGATACTGCTTTATTGACCCCGTTACAGCTAGTCACGTGACCTAAGCCACGCAACACCGCTTAACAGCTAGCCACGTGATCGACACCACGTAACAGGTAGTCGCGTTGTAAAAACCTTGTAAACTCACGTAACAACTAGTCACGTCAGGTGCTCCCACAAAAGCGACGTAAAACCACGTGACCATTCGCAAAATCACGTTACGTAAAATCACGTACCTAATAGTCACGTGATGCGGTCCCGTCGAAACGACGCGGTTTCTAGGTTAAGCTAAGCTCATCAGAAGAAGGGGGGCTCGGCAGAACCGTAGCTCCGCTGTTGCTTCCAGCCTTGCACCACTAGTGGAAGCTGTGCTATTTTTTTTTTCGCTAAGATGTCATGGTATCAGACACATTGAGGAAGTTCAGCTTTCACATTTACTGATTTTGTCATGTTTCGTATAACTTTGACTGTCAGGCTAACTAAAATACCCCCTGTCCTTGCTATGCTCAACACATTACCGTTCTTGATTTAATTAAACAAAAGCAAATAACGTTTTACGTAGCAGCACTTCTTTCTGCAAACATGCACTGCAAGCAAAAAGAAGTGTTTGAATAACAACAGGCGCACTCGATAAATATTCCGGGCAATCTGCAACATTTCCGTAAATGCAAGCTATATACAATATCCGAGAACGCGTGACATATTCTTGTCCGCCGCGTTGTCATTTTGCAACTCCAAATGTTTTTCTTGCTAACGCCGACGTGTGTATCTGTGTGAAAATTTTCCACCATCTGCGCTCGCGTTTACGGCGACGACAGATACAGGGGGTCCGGCTGCGCCCTCCGGCCATGCGATTTCTTTCCACTATAAAAGCGTGAACGTAAAGCAATCGTACTCTACCACTTCCTAGATATTTTTATCAGCTACACCTCCGCACCCAAATTTTTTAAAAAAGGAAATGAGAATAACAAAATTCTAATGAACAAAACAAACCCTTCTAGGAACGAAAGCACCCATCCCTAATTGTTAAACTTGTGTAAAAATTGTAAAAGCCTATTATTTATGCTCGTGCGCTCTATCCTTTATACGTGTAGCCTTGCCGTCCTAGCTATTCCTTGCAACTGTTGCATTTTAACGTTGAATATATGTTACCATCAGGCTTAGGCGTTATTAAAGCAAACTAAACTTGAATTCTGGTCAGTTTCGGTTTAAATGAGTTCTCGCATTTGAGAATCGAATTTCCTTTTCTTAGAATGTTTTTCGGGCATGCGGATGGTTGGGCATTAACAAGGGTTAGGCATTAACAAGGTAATACACATCATTGGTCAGGATTAGAGTCGAAACAAAAACTACCAGAACTATTAACCCCGTACAAGAGGCCCACATGTCGCGCAGGTTCCGTTACAAACTAGAAGAGAAGCTCAGGGGGAAAATGGATGCTTGAATCGATGAAAAGATCGCAAAATACGATTTAGAACAGGGAATGTCGCAGGAGCCAACGTTTCGACAAGCGGACTTGTCTTCGTCAGGGCGGCCTGACGAAGACAAGTCACAGGTTCCGTTACAGTAATTTACGCCTAACCCGGATGGCTGCCACTCACTCACTCACTCACTCACTCACTCACTCACTCACTCACTCACTCACTCACTCACTCACTCACTCACTCACTCACTCACTCACTCACTCACTCACTCACTCACTCACTCACTCAATCGATACTGTTCGACATCCCTCAGGCAAGGTGGCAGCGTGGAAGAACACATTAAGGGAGGAATCTGAGAAGAGAGAGAGAAATAAAAAGCACCAATAACTTACAAGAAAATAGCGAACATGCTTGTTGAATAAACCCGCCAAAGGTGTTTCTCTAATCTCATCCAGTTTATTTACGCTGCACAGTGCGACCAAATAAACTACGCGGAGGGCTTATGGTAAGTAGCCGCAGGATGTACTCAATCTGCCACGTGTATGAGCTTCAGTGCTGAGCGGAATAACGTACGAGCCGAGGTATTCAAGCAGTGCTTTTCATTTTTAAAGAAAAATAGAAAGATGGTGAAGGGAGGGGGAGGGGAGGGGGAGGGGAGCGGAAACATCAACGTCTTGAAAGAAAAAGGACACTGGGTGCACCGGTGATGCTCATATCTTGAGGTGATGTCAGCGGATTTTTCACCCCTCTTTATTTTATTGCACTGTCGTAGCTCGATTATGCGAAATATCCCGAGACGCATTTAACATAAGTTGAATATGGCACGGATTTCTGGCTATTTCTCGCTAAAGCATGTTCGCTCTTAAGTCTCCACATTCTGTATTAATGCATACAGACACTCGAGAGCACCATAACTATTGCTAACTAATATTTTGCCAGCCCCGCTAGAAGCGCAACATCAGTATTTTTGCCTCTTTCTTTCTTTTATCATAAAAGAAAATAGAGACAAAAATCAGGGTAGGATTGTTCCCGGGACATAAATATGCGTTACGTAACACGCCAATCACACAAGAACCTTAAGTGACTGAAACAACGACCCAGAGCGAAATCACATAGCCTTATTGGACCCGTAACGTCAGCTCACAAAAGGGGAGCCAAAAAGATTCGCTAATGCCGACGCTCTTTCCTTCTAATGATCACCAGAGGCACGCTTTTTAACGAGGCATAAGTTTAGTTCAGGTTAGATTAGTTCACGTTGGGTTAAGACTGCTTATCTCATTGAGTCGGAGTTTTATGAATGGAACCTGCTTGTCAAGTTGTCAACGCACACTTTAGCTACCATTTTACAAACAAGCAAATAAATGCAACAAGACAGGCACGAAACGAAACTTGTAACTGCAGTCGCGTATAGAGCAACGTACTGCAAGGCCGTTGCGACGGTGTCACAAGTTAACTAAGCAATGCGCGCAAGCTGCTGTGAAGGTCGCGACGATCTTCACAGGTTCAGTTTCAGCTGCGCATTACCGCCAGTGTGCTTTCACGTAAAGCGCAAGTTCGTTCTTGCATTTGCCTGCATCGCCCTTTATTTTTATTTTTACTTTTTCATCGTCCTTCCATCTAGGTATAAGAAAGCGTAGAAAACGCGATGCTGGTTCATTCAATTCCACGAGATAAAGACGCACAGGCAACGAATTCTCGACAGAGAGGAAGAAAATGCACAAATTCCATAGCTTCTGCATCGATGAACAGATCGCTAAAAACGATATAGACCGGGGAATGTCGCTGGAACCAACGTTTCGACAAGTGGACTTGTCTTCGTCAGGACGGTAATATAGCTTCTGCATGTTTCTTCAAACACACGATGTTAAGGTTTTTCAGAGCGGGCCATCGGATATCTGAAATGCCACAGAGCCCTTTTGCCCAACTGTACAACTCATTACCTTGTTCCATTACTTTGTAGCGTTACATTATATGGCAACGCAGAGTATACGTGACAATGCATCGCATATTCTTTATCTGTAATCTGTAAACCTTAGAGACACGTTTACCAAACGTCACCATTAAACATGTACAGGCGTAATTTTGTTAGTACAACTCAAGCGCTCAAGTTGGCGACACCCCTGACAGAAAACAAGAGTGCAAATATATTTTAACCGCAAGGCAGACTAGTTGTCCATTGGGTTGATTTCTAATTGCTCCTTAATCGTAACATGAACACAGGCATGACATAGTCCTTTAGTAATTTTAGGTTCGTTTTCTGAATAACACGTGTCAAACGTCAGTGTTGAATAATTGGTCAATCTGTTCACTTATAATATCTTCTCGATCACTACGCCCCCTCTCCCCACCCCTTCTTATTTGGTTATCTTTCTTTGCGCAGAATATCGTGAGTATCTTCTGCATCTTCGACTACACGCTTCTTCGCAGGGCTTTCGTGTACCGCTTCCTTTATTTATTACTGTCTTTGACTAAACTATACAGACCACGAGGTACCTCATGCGCCTGACGCTAAATTAAAAAATAAGCAAATGCGCAAAGGATGCACAAGAAGCCCAGCTAATATCGCGGTTTAGAGATTGCGCACGAGGCCTTCCACACATCATGCGTTAATTGCACACACCTTGCACACATCATGCGATAATGCGTGGATCCACGCGTTATCGAGAGTAATAAATACATGACGCGAAAATGTTGCAACAAAACATTCTTTTAGGTTATCCCTATGCCCCGCCAAGGTGGTCTGATGGCTATGGCACTCGGCTGCTGGTCCGAAGGCCGCGGGATCGAATCCCGGCCGCGGTGGTTGCAGTTCGATGGAGGTGAAATGTTGAGGTTCGTGTACCGCGCGATGTAAGCGCACGTTAAAGAACCCCGGGTGGTCGAAATTTCCGTAGCCCTCCACTACGGCGTACCTCATTATCATATCGCGGTTTCGGGGCGTAAACTCCAGAAATCAATCAATAAACCAGTTTTCCCTTGTGGGTGACCATCCAGTTAACGTTGTGGCTCTGCGGCGAAAACGTTGCCCTGCTGGCCACGAGTTTGTGGGTTCACTTTTCCAGTCATGAGGAAATCGAACCCTATGGGGACGGAGCACAAGTATACCCGCGTGCTTGTGCTATGGGGGCACTTCAAACAGTTCCATAAGGTGAAGTTTAATACGGCGTCCACAAACGCATGCCGGGCCTCGTGATCTTATCATGACAGTAGAGTGCTCTCTTGGCACCTCGGGGGCTCGGGTTCAATTCAAAATTATTATACTATTTGTGGAGTTTAACGTCCCAAAACCAGCTATGATTATGAGAGACGGCGTAGTGGAGGGCTTCGGAAATTTCGACCACCTGAGGTTCTCTAACGTGCACTGACATCGCACAGTACACGGGCCTCAACATTTCGCCTCCATCGAAATGCAGCCGCCGCGGCCGGGATTCGATCCCGCGACCTTCGGATCAGCAGCCGAGCGCCATAACCACTGGACCACCGTGGCGGGTCAATTCAAAGTTGCACCGTCGTTTCGAAAAGTGAAACACCGCAGTTTAGTCCGGTGCGTGTACAATTCAACCTCGCTCGCTTTCAAGCACTGCGGAGACTTCGCCGAGCTGCGTCCGGTCGGCATTTCATTCATCCAGCTGGCCGTGCTTTGCACTCCCGTGTCCAGTCACTCGGAAACTCGCTTCGCGTGACATCGTGTCAACGCTTACGCAATTCGAACAACTCTTGTCGGCGAGCCTCTGGCGTCCGTCTGGGAGCGTGCCAAGCGAACGTCAAAGAAAGAGGAGCGAACCGCCGTTGTAAACTCACATTTTTTTCTTTGTTGTTTGTTCATATTTGGCGCGTCTTTCCTCATTTTTTTTTCGGTATGCCCGTGGAATTCAAGCTAAACGGAATTCAGCTCACACGCACTCTGCGAGCCTTCTTCGGCGTCTCTGGAGCATAACCGGTTGTCAGCTAACACGTCAGGCGGGCGGATAGCTACAGGAATTCCGGGCGCACTCGGGCTCTCGTGCTTTATTTCTTCTTCCTTTTTTTTTATTTGACTCCTGCATCTTGTAAGGGCGTTGATTTTCTTCAAGGACAAGCATGGACGATTTATGGCAGACATTACATCCGTAACGCGCAGTTTTTGTAACTACTTTCTTTGGCACATGTACAAGGTGTGTAATCGATGGCAGCTAGAACTTCGAAATATCGCCTGTGGCCATTCGCAAGACTGTAGTCCTTTAGCCAAGTTAATAAAGTATTAAATTCAAGCTAGATAAATCAAACGTCACCTATAAAACAGTTATTATCTTATTAAAAACCATGAAAATTTCACTAAATTATTCCACGTATACATACTGAAATTTACGAATTGAAGCCAGCGGACCCTCAAGGCCACATGCCCTTTACAGGAATTTCGGAACTAGCAGTTCGTTACCGAGGTGAGCACACTGCCTGAGCTGGCCACTGAGCTGGCCACAGGCACTGTCCAGCTGCCTGAGCCGCACGCGAATTTATTGTCGTTAATCGTGACGTAAATGACGGGCATATCGTGTTATTGACGTCGCGACTTATCAGTCATGTTATTCACGCATTCGTACGCCTCCATACCAGTTTTGGTGTCAAGCAAACCAGACGCGAGTTTTCGGTATTTTGTACATATTTTGTGCAATGTGTTTCGTAGTACATTCTTCTGCCACCGTTTTTCCGCGGTCACCTTCGCATGAGACATACAGGTTCTCATCAGAAATGCAATAAGTGTATGTGTTTGTGAGTCGGATGCCAATATTTTCAAAACATGTATTAGGGGTTCGTTTACGAAAGCAGTCAGAAAAACATGTGTTGCCACTGAAGGTGAACCGTTACCAATTAGCCCGACCTGGCATCATGGGTGCGGCTTCCAAATATCGCAGGTGATGGTAGCGTCAGGCTTAATACTCAAGATACACCTGTAGAACTTAGTTCTTTTTTTTTTTTAATTCGATGTCTCATCGATGTGGCTTCAAGGACTACAGTTGTTGAGTAGGGCTGTAGAATCGATTGATATGGGCGCGTAATCGAGCAACTGAGGAAATAAAAAAGAAGTTATTTTATTTGCGATCATACCGGTAATTATGTTCTTCTCACGTCTGAAAGCGAAGCATGCCGTTTTATTTGTTTTTGGTTTCGCATATTGTAACCTTGACACGTGACTATAGCTCCATCTTCGCATTCGATTTCTCTACGTTCTTCATTTGATCGACTCTTTTGATTCCGTCGTGCTTGCTTTTATTTCTTTCTCTGCTCTCTTATCGAGCCGTTGTGGACATCACACATCCGCGTAACGCAATCGCACCTCGAACATTCCACAGCGGTGCGGCAAGATTTATCCCCCTGTCCTTCTCAAGTGAAATGCAAGATGCCGAAAAATAGAGGAATCCTTGATGTTTGCGTTGACTAAATCCACTGCGCGCGAAACGGCAAACACGAGGAGCTAATTAATCGCGCTGGGTGCGAATAGAAAAATAGAAATACTCAGTTCACCTTGTTTTTGCTTGAAGCTTCCACGTGTAACTGAATATGTCCTAAGAAACTGAATCTTGAGCAGCCGTGACCATCACGTTTAGTTCATATATTTATATGCCTCTCATGGAGAAGCGAAATAAAAGACGATGCACAGACAAGATTTAGCATGGAGACATATATACTTGCGCGCTGATGACGTGGTTTTCGCAGTTTCAAGATTGTGAACAAATTGAGATTGTCGTAATCACTGGCAAAATAACTTGTAGTGGCAAAGGAAAAGGTCTAATGGAAATACCTAGCCCATGCGCCGCGGTTAGACGTAGGGTTTCGTTTGCCGTGAAGGCAGCAATGTTCCTGCGCACGTGCTCCTTTTATACTGCGCGATAAGCCAAGAATAAGGCGGAAATACTTTTTTTTTTTTACGCAGACCGCCATTATAAGCCCAGAACAAACACGAAATTCGGTATCGGGGTTTCACCACCAGACGACGCCTCGTTCCTGTTTCCGTGACTTTTGGAACTTAGCCAGAAAACGCTGAAAGTCAGCCGCGGAGGCTCCTAGGGACATGTCAGCCAAATATTACTGCATTGCACACGCAAGGAACTTCGCAGTTTGGTTTCAAAATACAGCTGGAAAGCACCTGCCCTTCTTTCAACAAACCACGTCACTGGGCAGTCATGGACTACGTAGGAGATGGAAGGACTACCATTGGCTGATTCGCGTACGCAGTACGCGCGGTCTCCGTGGGGTGTCGCGAGGTCTCCGCAGACCCGCAAAGACTTTGGCTGTAAGCGTGCACTGGCTGCATTGCGGAAGCGCGAATACGCTCAAAGAAAAAAAAAGAGAGAAATTGTTCGATGTTATGGCAGCGCTTGCGTAGCTTCTGTCCCTTTTCACGAAAAGAAAAATGAAATTGCAGGATTAAATGGAATGATCAGGCGCAGGACAGGACAAACTCGAGATCACGTGCCTTTGTCTTTCAGTTGACACAAAGAATGCCAGAAAAATGATGATATATTTCATCATCATCATCATCATCATCATCTCTGATGTCCACTGCAGGACGAAGGCCTCTGCCAATGCTCGCCATCATTTCCTGTCTTGCGCGAGCTGATGCTATTTTATGCCATTACGTCCTGAAACCAGGACGTGATTATGAGCGACCCCGTAGTTGAGGTATCCAGAAATTTCGACCACCTGGGGTTCATTAACGTGCACTGACATCGCACAGTAAACGAATCCAATGTTGTTGAAATGAATCTGTAGCCTGTCACTCTATATAGCCGGCCACTTTATATGTGTCCGTAAACCTCATGGTTTTATTAGAACAGGAAAGTGTTCAAGAAGTACCTCGTTAATTTCTCCGGAGGCTATTCATACTCGCATTACTTCGAGAAAATAAAGAAAAGTCTTCCACGAGGAGTCCAACGCCGTTAGGGAAAAGTGGCGTTGTTCACGTGAAATGCGAGGTTGGAGCGATATTTTCGTTTTGCCTGAAAACGATGCTTTCCAACAGGCAGGTCAAATGTCAAGCGATTACACTCTCCACTACTGCTGATGCTCTTTAGCTTTAATTGGTCGTACGAGATGGCCCGTCCCTATACGTTTTCAGTGAAGTCATGTTAGCTTCCCCTGCAACTGGCACTGGCTCGCATTACCTGTCATCGGCACATCATCGGGACCAGTGACTTCCCTGGAAGATGATATGCTCAAGAAGCAATTAGCGTTGTCCTTTTTTGAACATCACTGCTGCGAGATATCTCGCGTTTAATGAATGTCCTATACCCGCTCAAAGGCTTTTACTGCATAAAGCCCTCATCAAAACGGTCTAACGACAACTTTAGGTTGTGGTATACGCTTGGCGAGGACGTGTTCCCACTATACTAATTTCAGATATCACAAAGTCAAGACCACACAACTCTGCACTTTCATTTCACTTGCTTTTCATTTTAATTGGTTAAAGTAAATTCTCGTCATTTCAAACGTGGGCCAAGAGCAAACTTCCCCAGCATTGTGCTTCGTGTAAAAGTCGAGGGGTGTCGCTGGGTGTGATTACACTTGCCCGGCTTGAGCGAAGTTCCGCTCAAGCGGGGCAAGTCTATCCTTATTGATTTTTCCTTTATTGTTTTCGGAGCAATGAGAGGCTGTACTTAATGAGTTCGTGACCTTCAGTACTTGCTTCTGCTTCATAGTTTCATGCAGAGTTTCCTTTAAAGAAGACTGACAGCCCACGATGCAAACTTAAAAGTTCTAGGCTCGGCACATTGCCTTTGCGCGCATCAAGGTCAGGGTTAGTGCCTTATATTTTTACGTGTTTTCGAAGTTATTGCCATCTGCGTCATAGGTATATTGATCGTTCTTCATACCTGGTCATCGGCTTTCTTTTTTCAATACACTAGCGCCTCAGAAACAGTTCGTCTAATTCTCCGTCTTGCTTGTATTTGCAAATACAACAAACAAACAAACAAACAAACAAACAAACACATTAATAAATCAATAAATTAATTAACTCATCAACACAACTGCCGAGTTTCACGCCATCGTATGATGTGGATATACTGCATTCACCTTGATGGGCCATTGCTCGCACATGACGCGGGATGGTCAGAGCGTCTATACGACACTGATAAAATTTCATCGCACTCGGCCATGGTCCAATTCCGGATCTTCCGATTCCCCGCCTCCTTGTCTCCTAGCTTTCTTTCCTTCTTTCTTTCTTTCCGTCAAGTACTCAGAACCTTTGAAGGAGACTGAAGCGGACAGTTCCTTGAACGATACGGCCTTACTGTTAAAAAAAAAAATTAGCAATTTTGACCTGTTCAGCGTCAACCTTGTGCAGGGTCGCAACGACATCACATCCTTTGCGACTTCACGCCACCGTACACACAAGGAATATAGCGCTATCTATTTTTTTTTAAGGTATCGTGCCAGGTGCGGATAAAGCTCTTTTCCATTGCTCTCGTTTCTTTGAGCCCTTGTGGTGCCGATATTTTTCAGCGCGGTAGCTCGCTTCTCTCAAGCAAAGCAATGTCAACGCTCTGTTTCGTTGCCAAGTGCCGCTGCTCTGAGGCGATACATGTCAGACACCGAACACTTGTAGTACAACCCGAAGACCGCATCGGAAGAAGCGCTGCTGCCAACGATATGCGTTTGCTTTAGGGCAGCAGCCTTTGCGACGTATGCTTTGCTACATGTATGCTAAGGGAGTTAAGGGAGGTCGTGCAACACTTCTCGGACCAATCAGAAAACGACAGCGATCAGTCCTGAAGGCTGCTGTGAACAAGTGAGCCAAATATTGTTGCAATGCACTCACTACGGAATTCGCACTTTGGTTTAAAATACGGTCGGGAATTGCACCTGCTCGCTCAAAAAATGACGTATAACTGGGGGCACCGACACCACGTCACTTGAGGCAGATACGGCATTAGGTGATCTCATGGTCGCAAAAAGATCCTCCGTAATGTTTTATTTGTTTGTTTTGAGTTCAACGAATAAAGAAAATGTATGTGTCTGTCTTTATGACGACCGAGAAAAGTCTAGCGTCCGCGGGATCAAATCCCAGCCGCGGCGGCTGCATTTCGATGGAGGCGAAATGTTGAGGCCCGTGTGCTGTGCGGTGTCAGTGGACGTTAAAGAACCCCAGGTGGTCGAAATTCCCGGAGACCTCCACTACGGCGTCTCTCACAATCATAGCTGGTTTTGGGACGTTAAACCCCGCAAATCAATCAATTGAAATGGTCGGAGAAGCTCAGATTGGAGAGAAGCTCAGTTGTCACTCTTGCGGGCGTCCCATTATATGGGACGCCCGCAGGAGTGACAACTGGGTCATTTCACGCCAATTCAACCAGTGTTTTCCTGACCGTCCTGAAATAAATTTCCATGTGTTTGGTGAAGTCCAAAACTCGCTCTGCTCGTTTTAGTTTCGTTGCTAAAATTCTTTCCGCCATTTTAAGAATTTGTTGTTTCGTTCACTCCGATTGAAAGGCCGCGAGACTCGATTTCGAAAGACTATTATGCGACGCAGGCGCTAAGATTGTTTCAATTGCAGCCTAAAGAAGTGATATCACTGCGTAAATAATGAATTGTTCGATTAATGGAACATTTGTGACGTTTTTGGCACGAGCGAAATTGAAGAACATTATAAAGTTTGACTTTCTTTGTTTTCAGAAACGTTAATAAACTCAAAGGCCGAAGATAATTTGCACCCTCGTAGCCTGGTAAACGTAGTAGAAGTGAAAAATGAAATTGGGAGAACGAAGTCTCAGCAGGCGGTCTGGAAAAAAAAATCGCAAAGCTCACTTTTTTTTTTTTTTTCAAAGATGTGTACAACGCGGATATATGAGTCGAGCTTGTAGCGTTACTTTACTCGCTTCAAACGCAGAAGTTTCTCATTTTATGCAACGCACTTCAGGAGCGAAGAAAAGCGGGTGCCTACATCAGCGCAATTACGGTATACGCCAGTTAAAGATAACGCGAGAGAAACAATTGTTCCAGTTCCTGCTTGCGTGAATACTAGAAACATTGCGCGTCAACTACAGGGAATGTAAAGATGGGAAACGGAAAAAAAATAAAAATAAAAAATTACAGCATATCCACGGAGTGAATGATGATGAGTGGGCGAAGCTCGGGATGTTTATCGTAGATCGTGCCGGGTTCCGGATTAATTTAGTTAACGCGCACGCTACGAATCCTCATGGTTCAACTATGCACAAGTGAAATCTCCCACCGGCACTTCATTGCAAGTCAAGATCTAGCGCCTATATAGGGTTGAAAAGAGACACACGTTCAAAATTCTTGCTTTATTAACGTTTCGGCCGGCCCACCGGCCGAAACGTTAATAAAGCAAGAATTTTGAACGTGTGTCTCTTTTCAACCCTACATTGGACCGGACCCATCGAACTTCAATCTGAAAATACTATATATATATATTGTCGCAAGCAAAGACAAAGCCTCGTTCTATAAAAACTATTTATTCAAGGCGAACCTGTGCCTCCTAACTCCACTTCCAACAAGAAGCGTCCTTCGCTCGACCGTCCTTCGAACGCTGTTCACTTTTCTGCCCCAACGCCACTCGTCTCGTGCCGGTCAGCAGCCACCAATACTCCTGCTCGCGAGATGCGTCGTGCCACGCGCGGTCCGGCGTTGCAATGCGCGTCTGGGTGACACTTGTGTTGCGGCTTATTTCGAACAGAAGTAGTGCGCGTCTTCTGCAGATGAACAACTTGCGGCATTAATCCCCCCACTAAAACGCATCGTCCCGATGCGTCCGGGAGAGGTCTGGAAATGTCTTTATGCGGGCCTTTGAACATTGACGATAGGTCTGTTCAGTGTCTTTCGTAGTGCGGCTTCATTATTACTACGTGTACGACTTCTGGAAGGTTCCTGCGTCGAGTTGAGCACACTTGACCTTCTGGTATTACCTCGTAATTGAGCGGACTTAAACGACGGATGACTTTATATGGGCCAAAATAGCGCCGCATTAGTTTTTCAGAAAGCCCAGGCGCTCGAACTGGCGTCCACACCCATACTTTGTCTCCAGGCTCATACCGTACATCTCTTCGCCTTTGGTTATATCGGTCTGCGTCGGTGCTTTGGCGTTGCATGATACGGTGTCTTGCTAACTGGCGTGCCTCTTCTGCTCTTTCAATATACTCACTGGTACCAGGGTCGTCCTCGTCGGTATTACTGACAGGTAACATTGCGTCTAGGGTAGTCGTTACTGCCCGGCCGTAAACAAGTTGAAATGGCGTGAAGTGGGTAGTCTCTTGAACTGCGGTATTGTACGCAAACGTGGCATACGGTAGAATAGTGTCCCACGTCCGATGTTCTATGTCAATGTACATCGCGATCATGTCAGCAAGCGTTTTATTGAGCCGTTCAGTGAGTCCATTCGTTTGTGGATGGTACGCTGTGCGAAAATGACTGGGACGTAGGAGCCGTTTGTACGATGTTTCTGCTTCCAATGTTCTGCCGTAGAGCTTGCACATAGGATAACTGCGGTTGATGTTGTTGGGGTTGCACGCATGGTAGCGCTGACTGCGGCTCGGGTATGTACGCAGGCTGTGGTTCCTGAATGGCTTGCCGCACCTCTTGACGTACCACGTCCGCCAGCGACGACATCGCAGGAGGACCTTGAGCCAGCTGTATTTTCTGCAGCTCCTCCCGTACGACAGCCCTTACCACTTCCCGCAGAATGTCCATGTTGCTGGTGAGGGCCGCCGATGTCACGTCAACCGAGGTCACGCCAACGTCCCGATTATACAGCCGCGCACGTTGCTGCAGAGCTTTCTCCATCACCGTTGCCTCAGATCGGAACTCTGAGACGGTACGGGGCTGGTTTCGAACGAGACCTGCAAAGAGCTCTTCCTTCACTCCGCGCATTAGGTGCCGTAACTTCTTTTCCTCGGCCATGTTTGGGTCGGCGCGGCGGAAGAGGCGGCACATGTCTTCAATGTACATGGCCACGCTTTCGTTGTTTCGCTGGTTCCTCACCTGAAGAGCGGCCTCTGCCTTTTCTTTGCGGTCCGTGCTCGGGTACGTTGCAAGTAGTTCCCGCCTGAAATCACCCCAAGTCAGCAAGGAAGCTTCGTGGTTTTCAAACCACGTACGGGCCGAGTCTCGCAACGCAAAGTATACGTAACGGAGCTTCCTGGATTCGTCCCAGCCGTTCAGTCCGGCGACGCGCTCAAAGCCATCCAGCCAGTCTTCGGCATCTTCGAAAGTGTCACCGTGGAAGGGCTCTGGTGTCCGAGGAGAATCCAGAACAATATGAGATGGTGTAGCTGCCGCTTGAGTGGCCATCCCAGTAGCGTCTGAGCTCACGTTCACAGCCGGTCTCGGAGAATCGGAGAGGCAACCAAACTCGGGAGGCTCACCTCGTATGCGGCGACTCGTGCGTTGGTGAATTGGCGTCAGTACCGCTGGCTCCAATCTTCGAGGACTTGGGCTGCGCTCCGCTGTCCGTGTAGGGCTTGGTATCATACCCCGCACCTCCACCAGAAATGTCGCAAGCAAAGACAAAGCCTCGTTCTATAAAAACTATTTATTCAAGGCGAACCTGTGCCTCCTAACTCCACTTCCAACAAGAAGCGTCCTTCGCTCGACCGTCCTTCGAACGCTGTTCACTTTTCTGCCCCAACGCCACTCGTCTCGTGCCGGTCAGCAGCCACCAATACTCCTGCTCGCGAGATGCGTCGTGCCACGCGCGGTCCGGCGTTGCAATGCGCGTCTGGGTGACACTTGTGTTGCGGCTTATTTCGAACAGAAGTAGTGCGCGTCTTCTGCAGATGAACAACTTGCGGCAATATATATATATATATATATATATATATATATATATATATATATATATATATATATATATATATATATATATATATGGGTTGCCGGTGAACGCTTCTCCAACGCGAGCAGTCGGTATTTCTCAATCAAGAAACTCGCTAGGAGACGCTGCCTGCGCCAACGTTGTCTCTCGCGGGTGAGAGCGCGTTCTCCTTCTTTGCGAGCTGGTACAGCGTTCGTCTAAGAAAGAGCGTTTCCATAGCCAACGCGCGCCTTTAGCTCTCTCTCTGTCTATCTCTCTCTCTCTCACAAGACAGCAGAGGCACGCGCCGGGAGGCACGCGCCGGGAGAGAGAGAGAGGCACGCGCCCGGAGGCACGCGCCGAGGCGAACGCCGAGGGCGAGCGCGTGCCTCGCAGCTCGCGGGTTACGCCTGACGACTGACGCCTGACGCCTGACGCGTGACAAGGTTAGACTAAGAGGAGCTTCGCCCCTAAAAACCGTCGCCTTGGTCATCCCTGGAGTGGATAATCTCCAATGGCCAGCATCGCGCGGGAGATTGCCCCTTTCTGTCTGGCCGACTTCCAGGCGCCTCCGGTAGTCAGACCTTCCTCAGCACCCTCACCCCCCCCCCCCCCCCCTTTCAAATCTTCAAGGGTCATCCGGGAACTCCGCCTACAACGATTAAGCGACGGGGAGCCGCATGATGAAATTTAGTACGTTGTGGTGTCATCCTCGCTCATTGATGACATCATTCATACTCTGCAGTTCGATCTTTCATAGCGACAGCCAATAAGCTTTCCCGCATAGGAACGTGTAATGCATTCCTTTACAATAAAAGAACGTGCCAAGACAGCAGTCACTCCACCACGGTGGTGTAGTGGTTATATGGTACACTTGGCTGCTGAATCGAAGGTCACGGGATCGAATCCCGGCCGCGGCGGCTGCATTTTCATGGAGGCGATATGTTGAGGCCCGTACTGTGCGATGTCAGTGCACGTTAAAGAACCCCAGGTGGTCGAAATTTTCAGATCCCTTCACTACGGCGTTTCTCATAATCATACCATGGTTTTGGGCCGTAAAACCCTAGAAATCAATCAACCAATCAATCAAGAGAGCAGCCACCCTTGAAGGAGAGGCAAGGTCAGCCAGGCGCGCGTCCGGTTTGCTACCCTATGCTGGAAGAATGGGATAATGGAAAACTACAGGCGCACTGTGGCGAGGAAGTGACGTCACGGCCATGCGTGTGAGCGCGTTATCCTCTCCTGGAAGGCGGGACGGGACACTTGAAGCATAGGTATATTGCTGGGAGACGTTGGAATCCGTCAGGACTATCGAAAGATTGCAACACTACCAACGTCAATTCACGCATTCTGATAGCGATATGCATTCCTGAGCTGACTTTTTCAATGACCGTGGCGAGTTTAATGATAAGATTCCTATTTCCTGCTTCCATTCCTTCCTTATCACCCACCGCTGACAATGAGACAAATAAGGTATAGCCCAACTTGAACCGCTGATGAACAGCAACGAAACTAAAATAATTGGGAGTAGAATCAACAGACAACAATCAAAGTGAGAGTATTTTTGTAGCGGAACGAACAGCAGTGTATAATTGTACTTAGATAACGTGCGTAATGGGAGAAAAAAAATGAGTGTCTCGAGCGCTTCAAAACGCGGAATATTGTGGGCCTTAAACTGTGGAACCGCTGGAATGGAGATATTCATCCTAGAGCTATTGGCATTTTCTTAGCATACATTGCTTCATATCTTCGAAGTTTCCCGTTTGCTCGCATAGTGCGTGGTTACAGATGAGAACTACCAAAAAAAAAAATACATCGTGAATTTGATAAAATGGCATTACCAAGGCCGGTTAATGCTTTCTCCTGTAAAGGCGTGTTCGCAATGGCAAGCTTCTTTTCCCTCGAGCAGGAGCGCGTTGGAGCAAAAGAAGCTTGCAGGCGTGGTATGTTTAGCAGTAACTACAACTGGACAGACAAGTCTGGAAGTTATTGTTCCAGTACTACATTGAGAGACGGCGGACGGCAACGGTCCAGCGACGTTCTTGGGGTACCTTCAAGAAAGATAACTGCTCCTTGACTCCCTTGAAGGTGGCCCAACTTCTTCGCCCATGTTGTGGTCACATTACCTCGCCTGAACGAGAGCTACATTTCTTTTCATATAATCAGCCCCCGCTCCCCGTTACAAAAGTATTTTTCCATTGAGCGTCATCCGCGCCGTTCGCAAGACTGGTTTGTTGCAGCGAATTACCACTTGTTGACACTCGCTCGCTTTGCGTATGTCCGCAGTTTCCTGTTTTCAACGGGCAAACGTGAAACACCGGCGCGCGTTTCCTGGGTACCTGCCACAAGCGTCATGACTGCTTATCGCATCATGCACGCGCCTGAGCTTAAGACCTTAAGAAGCAGGCCCGTCATATTTACTTTTCTTTTCGGGTCAAGAGCGCAGCTTTCGGGATATCGCACTGCTTCGGTAACCTCCATATTCTTCTTCCGTACTTCCTTCTATCTTCATTCTATTAGGATATATCAAAGAGAGACGCGGCACAAGGGATGATTGGCGCCGAGGCGTAGCCGCGCAACGTGGCCGAGCGTGTAGGAAATTTCCCGCGGCGAGATGAATGGGAGGCAGTGCGGCGGAGACTGGAGATAAGATAGCGACGCGCCGCAAGGGCGATGGAGTCTGATGGCTTTATTTATAGACGGAGACACGGTGGTTATAGGGAGGCGTGTGAGACCCAGCCTTCTGACGTCACGCTTCCTCGAAAGTCCCGTGCTTGGAACAAAAAACGTTACCGAGTGATACGCGCTTACGCTGAACCGGTGGCAAAGGCGAAACTCTAAACTTCGTTATCCGTGCATGTCTGTACGCAATTCACCCCTTTCACCCTTGGTTAGTTACGACAAGACTCGGGGCAGTTAAGATGTCGGCAAAGACTGATCTTGAGATTGCACTCAACGTGTACAATAGTTACGTAATTTAGATGTTTTATCAGTTTGAAAAAAAAAGATTACCGTTTATCGTTAGTATTCATTTAAATGTATTTTTCGAGTGAAATTCATCTCGGGCGAAACTAAGGAGTACCGCAGCAGGACTGAAAGCCACGCAGCTGCTCAATCTTGTTCAAGCTAAATTTAGATGAAGTCGAGCTAACTTCCGCAGTTGCGAAGGCGACCTCTTATCGCGAAGGCGATAACCAGCGATAACCGTTTCCTTAGCGATAACCGGCGATAACCGGCGATAACCGTTTCCGCGAAGGCGATAACCGTTTCCTTATTGGCAGGAATTTTCGATGCTTCACGAAGGTACTAACGAAAACAGTGATCAAACCTCTACAAGTAACTTGCTTTCTCCTATATAAAATGGCGTTCTGTCCTCCACGTGGGTGCGGCCAGCGCTTACAACGGCCTCCCGCTAGGGAGTCCTTACAGTAGCTCCTCAGGATTCAATAAAGTTCATTGTCTGTCTGTCTGTCTGTCTGTCTGTCTGTCTGTCTTTTTTTTTTTTTTTTGTCTTCCTCACTTGGTATTACGACTCCATCTTGGCTTAAGTGGTGTTGCGTCGATATCTGCTGTGCGTCTGTTTCGTTTGGCATTTGCACATCAATACAGTTAGTGAACGTGCAACGCAGAAACGTGCACATTTGCGTAAAACTAAAGTTATAACCTGATCGTTTAATAAATGTAACTGTCGTGCTAGGCTACAGGTTTGCCTTAGGCGGAAATGAACGCAATTGTACGCATCGATATGAGTTGCGTAGAAGTTCGTTAGGCGCTCCACATAAGCATTTTGCTTCACATTAATTGTAACACGAGAATTCGATCTCAAGTGTTCATTTTGCTAATACCTGCTGTACGCAAGGCGCAGCAATACGGCCGGAAACATCTACGGCGAGGCGTTGGATGAACAATAGGCGAAAATTTCATGGCTGTTTGAATGCGTCGGCAACGGGCCAGCTCTGTTCGCCCAACAGCTGCGTTAAGCAACAGCTCCGCGATTATGCGCGGTTACCTCATCGTCCTGTATTTGAAATGGACTGTGGAGACGAGAGTTATATATAGCACACAGCAAATATATTCTTCGTACATAACCGTAGCATGCCTTTGCTCAGTAGATTCGCTTTTCCTCATGTGCTTGCGCAAGAAAATGAGGAAAATGTATGGGGGAAACCTTAACGTTCAAGCGAGCCTAGCAGCCGATGAAGACTTGCCCAAAGAAGACATCATACGTGGTCGCGTTAAAAGATGAGACACAATACGCCAACGTGTTTCTGTTGGCCGGGAGTGAGTTTAGTGAGTTTTCGTGCCGCGAGCGAAAACGTATGAACAAAGAAAGAAGGAAACGAGCGATTAATATGCGGAGAAGAAATGCCAATGAAATGGTTACTTGTAAGAAATGTAGCCTTAGAATGTCATTCGCATTGTAGTAATGACTGCTGGGCTTTTAAGCGCCAGAAACCACGACATTATCATGAGAGAACTCCGTAGTGGAGGGCTCGGGAAATTTCGACCACCTTGGGTTCTTAAACGCGCGCTGATAATGCACAGTACGCTGGCCTCTAGCATTTTCACTTTGATCGAAAATTCGAGCGCCGTGCCAGGGATCGAACTCGCGCCCTTCCGGTCAGCGGATCAGAAACAGAGCACCGTAACCGCTGTTGCGCCCCTGCTTTGGCATCCGCAATGTTCATTCGAGGCATACATATAACGAAAGTAGTGACTTACTACAACTACTTCAACACTTACAAAAAAAAACGAAAAAAAAAGAAGAAAACGTCACTGGGTGAAGCCATCGTGGAAAATTTTGTCTCACGTCTGATAAGTGCCGCCCCGCCCTTCTTAGGATTTTCTTTTTCTTCTTCCCCCTCCTCCTTTTTTTCCTTCTTTATTTCTTTTACTCTCTCTCTCTCTCTCTTTGTAGACCTGAACATCTTCGCGTACACGCTTATATTTCAGTCGTTTTCTAGGGACGCTTTGCTTGAAATTGCAGCTTACTGTTGGAGGAGGGTTTGTTACGCACAAGTCTTAAGCGCTTACGTCAACGCTGAACGCGAAAATAACCGAGCACGCACGTAATCACACGAGTTAAAGGTTTAGCTACTTCAGTTGGCTCAGTGAAACCTGACTCCCTGCTGGCCCAAAGACCCTATAGCTCCACGATCTCACATTCGCAGTAGAGCAGAGTCGCAGCATTACTTGGAAAAGAAGGGTGTAGTAGGTGGTGCTTTCACAAGTTTAGGTGTGCCGATCCTCGTTCACAAGACAGACAGACAGACAGACAGACAGACAGACAGACAGACAGGGAAGACTGTACGCTTCCGCCCTTCTTTCTAAGAAAGAAAGAAAGAAAGAAAGAAAGAAAGAAAGAACTTTCATTTCAGGCACTGCATAAAAGTGCTTCCTTTAACGAGCTTATTTTAAGCAGTACCTTCATTTCAGGAAAGCCCTGCCACGGTGGTCTAGTGGCTGTGGTACTCGGCTGCTGATCCGAGGGTCGCGGGATCGAATCCCGGCCGCGGCGGCTGCATTTAGATGGAGACGAAATATTGAGGCCCGTGTACTGTGCGGTGTCAGCGCACGTTAAAGAACCCCAGGTGGTCGAAATTTCCGGAGATCTCCACTACGGCCGGGCCACTCCAAATGTTCTCCGAGCACGAATATTTATCAGCTGTGCTGCACGCATTCCCTCTTTATCATATGTGTTGCCACAGCATCGCAGATGGTTGAATTTAACGCGAGCTTCACCGCATGTCTCAACTGATTAAGTAGGCCAGTTCGTCGACTTTCGAAACCCCTATATCCGTCTTGCAGCCAACGCTGGCTGCCCCAATTTCCGAGCGCATCTCCATAAGTGTCCCGGGTTGGTTGGGGTCAACGCTCTGGTTCCGATCCAGATATGACCCTTGTCGCCTGCTTATTGCTGGGCGTGCCCAGAGGTACCACATACAGAGTAGGCGTTGACGAGCGCTGGGAAGTCGAGACGGGACTTTTCCAGTCTCGAACGACACGCGCCTGTCTATGGTTACTCGGGAGCCAACGTCCGCAGTGTTGCTCTGCGGTGATGAGTGGAACAGTAGAAGCGAGAGAACTTAGTACACCGCCACCCTCTTGTCACCTCTCCGCCGCAGTGACTATACATAGAGTTTCTGACGATGGCGACAAGTTATAAGCAAAAATTTAGCGCCGACGACAAAGCGAGAGTGGAGAGGATGTGCCGAATATGGAGGAGAGTGCTGAGCCGGTACTTTTCCGTGCCGGAGTCTTCTTGTACACGCTGTCCCGCTGTGTGGCCTGCATAAGTCTAAAGGAAACGAGATACAGGGCTGTACGACTGGATCGCCGGGCTCAATGTGTCCGCTTACATCAGTCGGGCGCCGATTTCCTATCGCCGAGAAGCGAAGTCGTCCTGAAATACGAAGAAAAAAAGGGTGGTGCGCAAAAGAAGAAAGAACAAAAAAAAGAGAGAGAGGGGAATTGTGTTAAGTTCGCGGCGAGATTATTATTATTTTTTTTTTTTTTGCAGTCTCATTGGCTGACTTGATAAGCCTAAGTAGGTTAACGGTTGTTGTTTCGTAATGGCCGCTAAACTTTGTCGTTCGCAGCAACGGTGTTCTCCTAGTGTTTCCTGTTAGGCGAAGTGGCGTATACGCGGACCTAAATCAAGAACAAAACGAAAGGAATGTGGTTGAATATAGGACTGCTAACGTCTGCGAGTCTCGCCCTCCGAAGAGCATGGCGAATAATCACTGTACTTCACTGTACGCAAGGAATATAGTGTGGCACTTATGAACATGCAGAACCTATGATAATGAGATTACGTGTATTGCGAGTAAACTTAAACAGTTTGCAGCTGCTCAAGAAGTCGGCGGGGTTAACGTGGTCGCACGTGGCATAGGACTGGTTTAATAGGAAAAAAAAAAAATATGGGAGATGGCTGTACTAAGTGCCTAGAAATACACTGCCAGTATATTCCTAGGCACTATAGCTGTACCCTGCAGTGAGCGTAGACAGGTTGACTACAACCTATCCTCCTTGACTACAACGCCAATGACAACGACAATGATGATGATGATAGCTGTACTTCGCTGACAGTCAGACGAATACGTAGCAGCACGGGTGCCGCGCACGTAGCCCTCTTCTTGGCTCTAATTGAACAATTCCACGTCTCAAGAAGGAAGAAAAAAAATTACAGCATATCGACGGAGTGAATGATGATGAGTGGGCGAAGCTCGGGAGGTTCATCGTAGATCGTGCCGAGTTCCGGATTAATTTAGTTAACGCGCACGCTACGAATCCTTATGGTTCAACTATGCACAAGTGAAATCTCCCACCGGCACTTCCACTTCATTGCAAGTCAAGATCCAGTGCCTATATATATATATATATATATATATATATATATATATATATATATATATATATATATATATATATATATATATATATATATATATATATATATTATATATATATGGGTTTGCCGGTGAACGCTTCTCCAAGGCGAGCAGTCGGTATTTCTCAATCAAGAAACTCGCTAGGAGACGCTGCCTGCGCCAACGTTGTCTCTCGCGGGTGAGGGCGCGTTCTCCTCTTTGCGAGCTGGTAGAGCGTTCATCTAAGAAAGAGCGTTTCCATAGTCAACGCGCGCCTTTCGCTCTCTCTCTCTCTGTCTCTCTCTCTCACAAGACAGCAGATGGAAGAGTGAGAGAGACAGAGGCACGCGCCGAGGGCGAGCGCGTGCCTCCCGGGAGATACTGCCGGTTACGCCTGACGCCTGACGCAGGACAAGGTTAGACTAAGAGGAGCTTCGCTCCTAAAACAAAACAAAAACTTTACAAATCAAGGGGGTGTGGTGGGAAATCTATGTTTGTGGCCGCGGCAGCATCAGTTCGTGGAGTGACGAAGCAGTTCCGAGTGCTTAAATTTAGGAAGAGGTTAAACAGTTCCACGACCAAAATGATTCTGGAGCTCCGCGCAGACACGGCGTCTGTCACACGTCCAGCGCTGCTCTAAATTGTTCCATTCCGCACTATTTCAAGAATTCATCACGTACGTGACGGATTTGGATTCCCTAATCGATATCCTCGGCGCGACGTGGTATAGCGGGTAAAAATGCGGACGAGGACACCAATTTGCCTAAAATGAGAGTACTGCTTAAAAGAAGGTCGTCGTTATCCAAATTGTTTCACCGTCAAACGTTCCAACTTCAGCCTGCGCGACGTCATTCGTACTTGGGGTCCGATAAGCCTCGGAGGTCTTGTAGCCATTAGGCGCCACTGGAAAGAGGTACGATAAGGTGGCAAGACAGTCCACGTGCTCTTATCTCGTGCGTTTCAAGTCCTATCTTCCGTGTCTTTTTCTTGACCTAAAGTTAGATTCGCACTGGGAAAAACCCTTGTATTGGCGCTAGTTGTTGACTGCATAACACGTTCGAGCCCTTTTCAGGCCGCGAATACCGACGCGTAGCGGCGAAGCTGTTCCTTTATCGTAAACCGTGACGTAACTGGGAAGGGTGTCAAGCAGTGTCCCCGCGGCTCACGGGATCGAACCCGCAACTTCGAGCTAAGCCTTATCTACACTATTCGCACGTTGGCATTCGCATAATGGCTGAGGGAAACAGCAGGTCTGTCCCTCTCCCCCCTCCCCCCTTTCCCTTCTCCCGTTTTCTGCCGCGTGACAACGAACGAGACCATCCGACGCATGGCACAGCCTCGGCCTTGAAAGCTGCACCATTAAAAACCATTTAACACCTAGCACTAACTATCAAAGACGGAAGAGATATTGTACTTGAAAAACTTGCATCGCTCTTCACGAAATGTATCAAGACATGCAGCGTACCGCGCAGCTGGAAAAATGCTAATATAATCCTTATCCACAAGAAAGGTGACATAAAGGACTTAAAGAATTACAGACCAATCAGCCTACTCCCAGTAATATACAAGCTATTTACAAAGGTAATTTCTACAAGGATAAGAGAAACACTCGACTTTAACCAACCGAGAGAACAAGCTGGTTTTAGGAAAGGTTACTCGACAATGGACCACAGCCACGCTATCAACCTAGTAATTGAGAAGTACGCGGAATATAACAAACCTCTTTATATGGCGTTTATCGACTACGAGAAAGCATTTGACTCCATAGAAATACAAGCAGTTCTAGAAGCTCTACGTCGACAAGGGGTACCTGGCGTATACGTGAAAACCATAAACAACATATACAAAGATTGCACAGCCACACTACTCCTACATGAGAGAAGCAGAGAAATCCCGATCAGGAGAGGTGTGAGACAGGGAGATACAATATCCCCGATGCTATTCACTGCATGTTTAGAGGAAGTCTTTAAACGTCTAGACTGGGAAGAAAAGGGCATTCGAATAGACGGAGAATATCTAAACAATTTAAGATTTGCAGACGACATTGTGCTCTTTAGCAATGATGGTGACGAATTACAAAACATGATTAATGACCTAAACAGGGAAAGCATTAAAATTGGATTAAAAATGAATAGGCAAAAGACCAAAGTTATGCTCAATAGCTTAGCTAAGGAACAGGAATTTAAAATCAACAATGAACCCTTACAATGTGTAAATGAATATGTATATCTGGGACAGTTAATATCAGGAACTCCTACCCAGGAAAACGAAATTCTCCGTAGAATAAGGCGGGGCTGGAGCGCATTCGGAAGGCATTACGAAATCATGACCGGAAACTTACCGCTCTCATTAAAGCGAAAAGTATTCAATCACTGCATTCTCCCAGTACTAACGTACGGTGCAGAAACATGGAGAATAACGAAAAAACTAGAGATGAAACTAAGGAGCACGCAACGTGCAATGGGAAGAAAAATGATAGGGGTAACGCTAAGAGATAAGAAACGAGCGGAATGGATCAGAGAACAGACAGTAGTAGCCGATATTGTTTTATCAATTAAAAGAAAGAAGTGGACCTGGGCAGGACATGTCATGAGGAGGAAGGATAATAGGTGGACCGTAAGAGCGACGGAATGGATACCACGAGAGGGAAAACGCAACAGAGGTAGGCAAAAGGTTAGATGGAGCGATGAAATTAAAAAGTTTGCGGGCATAAAGTGGAACCAACTCGCTCATGATAGGGTGGATTGGAAATCGTTGGGAGAGGCCTTCGTCCTGCAGTGGACCTAAACAGGCTGACGATAATGATGATGATGACTAACTATGGGCTTTGAAATGGCGACGACAGGCTACGTGACGAAATATGTAGGAAACCTTTTATTAGGTATCCGTCGCACCCGCTTGTCCCATGTGTGGCCTGTTTATCGCGACTTCACGGACACATTCAATACGAGCTCAAAAATCTAAACGGGACGCTCAAAAAGGGATGCGAGCCCCGATATTAAAGTCATGTGGAATCAGTCATCCGGCAAAAAGAAAACAAAAAGTACCAGCGTAGTGGCTTTTATGACACAGACGACGATTCCTCGAACACACATGGTGTTTTCAAAGCCGGTGAACGCTCCGAGGAACATGTACGGCTACATCTATTCAGACTCATAAATTCAAGTCGCAACGCTTGTAATACCGACGACTTTATGGATTACCAAGAGATGTGAAACAGTTCAAATATCGAGGCAGAGTTTATTCAGTGCTAAACATACTGACACAGAGGTACTGTTTTGTAACAGATGAATGCTTATATTTTCCAAGAAAATAGGTATTGAAGTTCTACCTAAGGTAACAAATGGTATGACGGTTTTTTTCGCACGCTCTTACTTCCAGTAGCAGTATTTGCAATCGCGATTCGAATCTTTGAATCGCGGCAAAAAAACCAGGTGTAGGAGGGTATATATAGATGTGGCCCCAGTCATTTTGAAACAGCCTGCTCATGTTATAGTGCACTTGGCACCGTGCAGTGTTTGTGACGAGCGTGATCGCGCTGCTTTTTAGCTTCAGTGTCAACACGAAAACAACACGCTCTCGCAACATTGCCGCTCTATTGAGCAAGCCAACCTTTAATGAAAGAAGATAGCAAATGAATGAAGTCTACGTGTACTAGCATGCACAACTGCTCAAATTGTTTCACATACGTGCGAATGAACAAACACAAAATGAATAATCCTCTTTGTTATTGCGTTAGAAGTTACTTTATTCGTTCAGAAGGATAGTGGAATTTCAAAACGCAGCGAAGTTGTACGTAGAAAACACCTGCGTTTGAGATAATTTATGTATTACTCTACTTGCACGCACAAATTGACGTTGGCCTAGACGTACAAACGCGGGCGTCACACGGCTTAATCGTACAGGAATCAAGGCCCACAAGAGGAGAGTGCTGACCGTGAACACCCGTCAACTTTTTCCTTGAACTGAAAAAAAAAAAAAGAACAAGGATGCCTTGGGGAGCGAAGAGAAATGGAAAAAGATAGAAAGAGAAAATAGAAACGAAATTAAAGGCGACGCAGAGGAAAGAGAAACGAGAGTGAGATAAGAGCGAGACGTGAGAATGATGGTGAAATAAAAAAAAAAAGAAGATAATAGCCAGTACGGACATGAAGAGAAGGAACGCTCAAAGACGACTGAGCGTCCTCGGGGCGGCCTCTGTTTCAGGCATTTGAGGCCACTTAAGGTTTCTCCGCGCCGACGCCGACTGCGCTCTCTTTAGTGCTAATAACATTCAATGGTGTGGATGCTTGGAGCTGGCGTAAGCTAGCCGAGTGCCGAATTCTGGGAGTTTAATACCGTGCTTCCGCGTAAATAGTTGGTGTCTTAGCATAGGTGACACCACTGTCTAGAATGGGATGTATGAGGAATCAAGGCCCACAAGAAGAGCGTGCTGACCGTGAACACCCGTCAACTTTTCTTTTAACTGAAAAGAAAAGAAAGACAGAAAGAACCAGGCTCCTGACACAGACTATCAGTATGTAGCGCCCATGGGTCTGGCGTTCCGTTAGTAAACGATCTCTATAACAACTATTCCGGAAAAGCTGTGTACTCAATAAGAATTCTGGTTCTGTTAAGGAAAAGACGCTATTTTCCGCAGCCCATGTCGGGATCCCGGCTCTTTCTTTCTTCTTTCTTCTTTCTTTCTTTCTTCTTTCTTCTTTCTTTCTTTCTTTCTTTCTTTCTTTCTTTCTTTCTTTCTGCTTTCTTTCTTCTTTCTTTCTTAGTTCAAGAAAAAGTTGACGGGTGCTCACGGTCAGCACACTCCTCTTGCTGGCCTGGATTCCTTATATATCCCGCTAGACAGTGGTGTCACCACTGGTATCATCTACGATGTCCACATCTCTATTTCAAGCACTGACTTGCCGATTCTGGTGAAGCCAGCCACAGATGACACCTTTGTACTTCATGTGCCTATTCTGGGCTCATGCCGCTGTGCAAAATTAACATTCAAGGGAACTAGTCTGCCCTCACATGCCATGGTCGGCCACTTTAGACGTCCTCTACGGCCACTTATTCCAAGACCACTCCAATGCCACAGATATGTGCAACTCGGACACGCAAGCGCGGTATACGAGAGCACTGGCGCTGCATGCGGCGAACCCCATGCTACAGATTCCTGCGCAGCCACGGTCCTTAATGTCGCGACTGTCGCGGATCCTACGACGCTTCGTCAAAAGATTGTCCCAAGGTAAAAGAGGGAAAAAAAGAGATCCTCGGGCAGATAGTCGTAGGGAAGCTGTTGTTGCCGTTCAAAGGCGACGCACCCAACGATGTCGCAGCTCAAGGAACGCCCATGTCTCAGAGAAGGGTACTTCACATTCGATGACGACTCCTCCTCTGCCACATAGACCCCTCTTCGAACCTCTGCGGAGAACAACGCACCGGAGAACATCAGCCCAGAAGAACGACCCACGTTGCCAAAGCTGCAGCCGGAGCTACAGCGAAAGCCAAACCGACAGCGACTACAAGGGATTCATACGGCTTTGGTCAAGGCAAACACAGGAACCGCCCTCCAACGGCTTGCCCGAGAAACAGGAGGAAATCTCTGCAAAACTTCGATCTTTTCTGGATACCGTACACACGCTTGTAGGCTACAGAAACCAACAGCGTGAACTGTCTTGAAAGTGATGGAAGCTCTTAAGGGCAACTCCGGCGTTTTTTCATTGTCCACTGTCCTCAACGAAATTTTCAGTATACGTTCTCCTTGGTACTGTAATAATATATGCCTAGCCAGGCGGACGCAGTTCATTTGGTTTTCCTGCAAATAAATTTTAAAAAAATTTAGCGATTCCCCACGCAGGCCACCCTGTGTTTTCGACGTCATTACCTTTAACGCTGCCTACGTGAGCAGGCGGGCCGTCGAAAACAAAATGGTGATACTTCAGCGCTGAAATCGTCGCTGTCGAGTTCAGAAAAGCTGGCATAACTCACTGCATCACCGTATGACCTCTCCGATTTCATTTTTCTGGCACCATCTCCACATTTCTGACGGTGGGAAGGTTGTGACGTCACTGCATACACTGCACGAAGCGTCTACCCGTTTCGGTTTCGCTTTTAACGCATCGTTCATTCAGTTAGTTAAAATTATTGGTGAGTTTCTGAGCAAACTGAATCGCCCTGGCTGCTACAGGACTATCAATACTATTTGAAAACGGCGATATCAGAATACGGCGGGAAAACCACCGGAGTTCCCCTTTGAACCAATGTTCTCACTTCTCCTGTGATCGCACAGTACAAGGGCCTCTACCAGTTAGCCTCCATTCGAAATGCGGCTGCCGATACTGGGATTCGATCCCGCGATTTTCGGGTCAGGTAATCACCCTAGGAGGAGTACTTGCAGCGCCTCCACAGTAGAAATAGTTGCCAGAGCTCTCCTTGCAACTGCATTTTCTACAAGCTATCTCAATGTCAAATCTAGTTTTTGAACTCTCCTCGGCCCTTTACGATACAGCTTATGTGCGCAGGCTGCGATGCCGCTACTATAATGAGAATGGCTGATAAATACAACTTTTGCGAGCTGTTGCCCCGTTGCGCGCTTCCCGTGTTACAATGACTCTTTTACGATCCGCACATTTCTATGCATCAGATCACGGCTTCTGATGCAGCTGTCGCTTCATTGTATGATATCTAACAATCGCCATAAAGCAACGAGTGAGCCTCGCTATGTATGTCGGATGCATCGTTAAATGCTACACACCGCGATGTTCAGACCTCTGTGCAGTGATCATGCAGTGATCCATGGCAGCATACGTCACAGAGCCGGAATCTCCGCCAGCTGGCGGCTGCCAAAAGCTGTTTTAGTTAGGTTATGTGGATACATATGCGAGAAATCAAGTGTCAGTTTAAAAAAAGTAAATTCCACGGCTTACGCATTTATAAATACAGCAAGATTACGGGGCGTACCACACCGAGAGACTCCAGAGTATTCTGACGACTAAAGGCCCTTCGAGACGCATCGACGCCGCTTCGAGCTTGAGAGAGAAATGCCGTAGCCTCAACATAACAAGGAAGTATAGGGCTTTACAGACACACTCGAAAAAGTATTTAGCACTACAGACGTCGAAATACATGGCATAAATAACAGATAGTGACATACGAGTCTTCGAAGTAACGGGACATTCCGGAGATAATCTTGCCAAAAGGAGGAGAGAAAGTGTCCCGGAGTACAGATACAAGAATACAGATAAAGAATACAGACACTGGAAGCAACAGCAACTTCTCACATATTCTGTCTTCTAGGTTTGGCCTTCCGTCGTCTTGGCCTGTGCGCAAGACTCGCGAACAAGACAGGTACCTCTATCACTGGAGGCAAGCGCTAGTTAGAGTTATAAAGTATAAATACCGCTTTCATGGCCGGATAGTGGTCCGGCAGCACAGGTCATCGCTAAATCACCTCAGATATCACGTGGGTCTGTTCTGGACCCTCAGAAGCCTGGGTGTCTCCTTCCTCACAAAACTCACGAAAGCCGTGATCCATCGCAGCTGATGGTGACGATTCATCGCTCATGTCCCTTTGGTGTGTTGCCAAAGAGACACCAGTGCCCTGCACTGTATCGCGATATAAACTGGTGCACATCGTAATGGTATCGTAATAGTGAGATACGGCCCCGTCGTGGTAGCTTGGCGGCTATGTGTTGGCTGGCGAAGCTCGAGGTTGCGGGTTCGAATCTCGGCCACAGCAGCCGCACTTTGATTGGAGCGAAATGCAAAACGACACCCGCGTGTTTATATTTAGGTGCACGATAAAGAACTCCGGGTGGTCAAAATTACTCAGAAGCCCTCCACTCCAGGACGTTCCTCATAATCAGAGCTGGCATAGGCACGTAAAGGCCCCAGTCAGTTATTATTAGATACGAATACGTTTTTTTTAGATTGATCTCGATACGCATATACAGATACTCCAAAAGTTCCTGTAAGATCCTACCCATCCCTGCAAGGAAGTAACAGTGTTGCGAATTCACGGTTCTGCCTTGGGCTGGCGCCGGGCTTCTTCTTCCTATTGCGTTTGAATTTTACTGTGCAGTGATAACGTGTTCTGATTTGTTGATTGTTAAGGTGATAACGAGTTTCGATAATGTAATGTCTTTTTTTTTCATTTGTGCATCATCATCATCATCAGCCTATCTTATGTCCACTGCAGGACGAAGGCCTCTCCCAATCCTCTCCATTCTTGCCTGTCCTGCGCGAGCTGATTCCATTTGAAGCCTGCGAATTTCTTGGTTTCGTCCCCCCATCTTACTCTCTGTCGTCCGCGGCTACGCTTGCCCTCTCTTGGTATCCATTCCGTCATTCTAATTGTCCATTGGTTATCTATCCTTCTCATCACGTGGCCTGCTCATGTCCATTGACTATTTTTTGCTACTCTTTGATTACGTGGGTCTGCGGACTAGTCAAGCTGCCTGCTAGCAGCCTTTTTTCGTCGTACTCCATTTGTTAAACATGATGGCAAATAAAGATTCGGTTTGATTTAACTTACGCTTCGCTGCACCGTTTTAAGTGGGACACCGTACACGTGCAGGCATACATAGGCAGCGGCAGCCTCGCTCTACGTACGCGCTTCCCGTCGCGTGCACCCAACAGTGCATCAACAATCGCGTCTCGGCGGCGTCGCTGACGCCAGCTGAGCCGGTGGCGGCGGCGGCGGCAGACAGCGCGCAGTGGAGGTCCTCTGCCAAGTGCAAGGCGACGCGAGCGCGAAGCGGCGGCAAGCAAAGACCCCGGGCGTGCGCCCAATGTCAACCACCGCGACGAAAACAACGCCTCCTGGCCGCGCTCGCCAAGAGGGATGCCGCGCCAGACGCGCCCCACTTATTGCCGCCGTGCAGTCGGGCGCCAGCGAGAAAGTCGAAAGAGTTTAAAAGCCACCTCGGAGAAGAAACAAAGAAAGCAAAGGAAGATAGAAAACTGAGGAAGAAAAACAACCTGATACCCGGGCGCTTAAATTTATTCTTCCTCCTCGCCCCTCCTTGCGGCCTTGCTTCCCTCTTTCTAACCTCTCTCATTCTCTCCCCTTCCCCCCTCTCTCTCTCTCTCTGGCATCATGTGTATATTCGAGCCAGGCACCGCGCGCTTCGCACCGCTATTTTAAATGTCCAGAGCACAGTAGGAGCCAATGATACAGAGCCGTGAGCGGCGTCGCTATATATCATTGTTCGTTTCTTTTTGTCCCCAGCTGTAAGTATAGGCGGCCTGCAGGAGCAATCGGCGCGGCGAACGGAGAAAGCGAATTGGTCTGATTGGTTTGTTTGTTGACACTCTTCGAGGCAGTGGCGGGCGACGAAGACGGCGTCTCGTGACTCGCCCGGGATTTTGATTGCAAGCCAGCGTTGTTGTATCACTGCGCGCGTCAGTTTTGCCAAGTGGGCCGAGCCGAGATTGTCTTCGCTCGAGTGGTGCTCCTTTTTCTTTTTTTTTCTTCGTCTTTACGCTGTCATCGAGGTCGCGGCTGTGGTGCATGAGAGCGCCACTTGAACACTCCGCGACGGAAAAAAGAACGATTGACTTTTCGATTGGTGTTGAGCAGCCAAGGTGTCACAGAAAGATCAGGACTGGTGTCACTCTCTCGTGGCACCGACTTTTTGCCTAAAGTGCTGATTCCACTTTCAATACGGCATAATACCCGGAACCAAGTAACGTGTGTGAAGGTCGTAGAAGAATCGATTCTGAATCACCGAATGATATTGCTCTCTTGGCTACTATTCCGTTAATAAAACCCCATCTCGTCTCGGCCCAGCGTATTTTCTAAATTACAGCTCGTGTCCTGTGACCGCTTCACATAATGTCGTCCTGCACCCCAACTTTGAATCACATAAGACGTGTAAACGAGGGAAATATTTATTTTTGCAACTGATAGCGGTACTCTACAACATACGTATTCTATATCATTCATTCACTGAATACGCCAACGACTGCCTTCTTCAATGCAACTCTGCGATGTCACTTTGTGCCATTTTGTCCTAAATGTCATATAAGGTGAGTAGCGGTGCGAACAGTAAGCCAGCTATAAAACGTTACTACAGGCGGAGCTACATATCTGGGGTTCTCGTCAAAACTTAATCTTAGCATTAAAGGACCCAAAGGGAACACACTGATGTTCTGTACTCGCCAATGCTCTCTATATATTGCACAATCAACAAAGTGTAGACATGGCTTCGTCTCGAACCTCACACGTTGTGTCGAGATTCACCTGTAGACTTGGTTACAAATTACGTGCTTTGTGCGGGATCAACCATCAATAGATGAAATAAAGTTGTTACGACTGCTCTTTACACAAAGTCTACGTACTACAGTCGTGCAGAGCGTCTTTTTTTTTTTTAGGGGCGAAGCTCCTTAAGGCGTAGGCTTGTCTGCCGTAGTTGTCCGTCGTAGCCACCTCGTCTAGTTCGTGAAGTGATCACTAGATGACGTTGGTGGCGCTCGCTCCATAGAGATACATGGTAAAGGCTAGTGTGACGGGACACCAGTAGATGGCGCTAGCGCAGCATAGTTGACCAATTAAAATACGAGATGGCGCTGCGGCGCTCGCTCCATTCAGACGTATGGGAGCGCATAGTGTGATGAGCGATCACTAGATGGCGCGCGTGAGCACGCCTCTCATTGGATGGAGGCGATCGTTCGAGATGTTTTGATGCAGTGCAATGGGAGACCGCTAGGGGTGAGAGCTATAAAATGCGCTCGTTCTTGAATGATCTCAGAATTATCACGAGATGGCGCTGCGGTGCTGCTTAGCTAGTACGTGAATTGGTCAATAGATGGCGCTGCGGTGCTCGCTGTTTCGTTGTCGCGTCGTAGCCACGCTCGCGCTCGCCCTCGGCGCGCGTGCTCTCTCACTCTTCCATCTGCTGTCTTGTGAGAGAGAGAGCGAAAGGCGCGCGTTGACTATGGAGACGCTCTTTCTTCGATGAACGCTCTACCAGCTCGCAAAGAAGGAGAACGCGCCCTCACCCGCGCGAGACAACGTTGACGCAGGCAGCGTCTTCTAGCGAGTTTCTTGATTAAAAAATACCGACTGCTCGCGCTGGAGAACCGTTCACCGGCCACCCATATATATATATATATATATATATATATATATATATATATATATATATATATATATATATATATATAGGCACTGGATCTTGACTTGCAATGAAGTGCCGGTGGGAGATTTCACTTGTGCGTAGTTGAACCATAAGGATTCGTAGCGTGCGCGTTAACTAGATTAATCCGGAACTCGGCACGATCTACGATGAACATCCCGAGCTTCGCCCACTCAGCATCATTCACTCCGTGGATATGAGTGGATTTTTTTTTAACACCAGACGCGCACTTGAGAGGTCGTGGCAGTATTGCTGGCAAGGGCCAACAAAACCCCCTAACAAGACGCGAAGCCCTCGGAATGAGTGATGAGATGCTGCAGGAGGTTTCGAACAAATTTGATGTGAAGATCGAGTAAGGAGCTGATAAAAGATAAGGGTAAAGTGCACGTCGAGGACGGTGACCTTTGGATCATAGGACGATAGGAGGCTAAACGAGAAATTGAGGTCATCCCGACAGGTGTATGGGTGATCCAGACGCAAAGGAGGCTAAAATAAAATGACACCGTCTGCCAGCAAGTATTTCTCTGCTGTTTTCAAGGCGCAGCCTCCTCTTAGAACGACAGAAAGCCGAGCTAGATGGTAAGGCTTCATAATGCAAACACGCAAAGCGTGCACACATGGACACAAGAGAAGTACAGACAAAACAAACTCCTCCTCTTGTATCTGCGTTTGCATATACCCTACTTTTGCACCACGAAACCTCCTCACTCAGCTGCTCTTGTATGCGCGACATCTCGGTTACAACAACAACAACGACGACGACGACGACACGAAGAGACAGCCCAGAAGGTATTTTATACATCAAAGCCTATAGATGGTCTATTGACAGCTTGTATAGGCTATATGCGTGCGATAGTTCAACGTGAAGGTCTATCGACGGCATTGCAATATACAGACTTGGTGTCATAACATTGGAGTCACGTCACCACCCACGCAGAATACTGGAATGGCTCAATGGGATAAGCACCACTCTCAAGATTGCTATGGCACCATTCTATAAAAAGGGGGAAATAAAAGCCCCAAGAATAGAAGGAAGAGACGGTAATGGCGTAATACGGTGTTACTGCAATGTTGTCTGTGCTCTCTACATCGCCACAGTCCGCCGGTGTTTCTCTAAAGCACCCCAGCGGGGATATAGTGCGCTAAAGCTGTGTAAGTCTGCAATTACGACATTGGCGTATCAGTGAACAGTAGCGCGCTCAAGAAAAGCAACGTAAGATTGCTACGCGCTGGGAAATTACGCAGCTTCGCTGATTGAAGCCCAGCCAAAACCACGAGGGGAATTAGGATAACTCAGTGACCACACACACGACAGTAAAGTAACCACAACTGTACCACGTGACACCGGCAGACAATAAAGCCACAAAAATAGATAATGATGGCGAACCACGTAGCGAAAATGTCAGCGTGGCTGAGGATCTCGATTGATCACACAATAAGACAGCCCTATAGTCTAGGTCCCCGCTGAACTTAATTATATTTACAGTCTCTTCTCCCGAACCAATCGCTGTTCGGGCTCGCGGCAGTGTCTGACGTGGCGTTGCTGTTTGTTTCTTTTTTTTTTTTTTTTGCACACATACGATGTCCATATTTGCGGATACTAGAAATCTGTATCCTTTCCCAGAAAAAAAACAAACAAACAAAAAACACTTGCAGCAATCACGAATGTGGCCCGAGTCGTCGCTCGGCTAATTACTGAAGCGTTCGTGGGAAACGACTTACGGCGAAATACTTCTTTAATGCACTGGCTACTACGTATGATAAAACATTGTTTTTTGTACTATAAGAACTTGTCAGTAAACAAACAAGGAAAAAAAAGAAAGAAAAGCGGACCTTACTTATGCAGTGCGCTCGTAATTTTGGCCACACAGCCGGGATAATATTAGAGTTCTGAGAATACGTTAGCGAAAGAAATAGCGGGAAACTAAACCGCGATTTCTGGCGACGAATTGCGCCCACGACTTCATAATTAGGCTGCTGTTCCTTGAGAAAAACCCAAGCGAACCGCGTTAAATACGTGCGTAATTAGGGGCTCGGTACACTCTTTTACAAGACGTATACTATACACCGCTTCCTTGTCGTCCGTGGGCCCGCAACAACAGTAAATCGATGGAAAGGCGCGTCGACGACTACCTCCAGCGCAGACTTCGACTTCCACGGTTGAAAGCAAGGGCGAGAAAAAGCTGTGTTAAATGCTAATGTGGAGATGGTAATTTAACAAGGTGCTATAGTACTGTGCAACCTTCGAAAAAAAAGAATAAGTGAAGCTTTGCAACGGAAAGAAGTGTTCCTTCTTTTGCGAGTTGCAGTCCACCAGCAAGTTCAGTTCTAGTGGAGATTTCAGATCGTGAACCGAGAGAGGAAAGCGAAACCAAAAACAGCTCAGGGTAGACGCTCAGTGTTTTGCCGTTTCTTGTTCTTCCGGAAAATACGCAGCCTCAAACAGGTCCACGTCCCTCGCGATGCATTGGCACGCAGTAATTATACCTCAGAGTCCTGACTGTTGCTGCTTAGCAAATGACCCTTACTTACGTTTCAGTACAGTGAAGTGTTGGGCTAGTTGGTAAAAGGTCATACTTGCGGAATAGAGCGTTGAAAATTTTGGAAGGAAAGGTGTGGACAGGAAAGACGCTCACCTGCAACTAAGTTTATTCATACGAAGAACAGCCACCTACGAGAAAACCTGAACTGCGCATGTGCAGATGTCTGAAAACGCCGTCCAACCACACCCAGAAGCCGAAAGTTGAGGCACCGCCCCGTCTGCCCTATATAAACTTTGCCGCAACTAAGCGGAATCGTATACACCACCTCAGTGGTACAGGGCACGTAGGGCGGCGTGTGGCTTTTGGCACACAACTTTCTGTTGGTCGCGCTGCTTGCGAGTGCGCACAGCCGGGAGAGTTTCATAGGAGCAGTGAAAACGAGGTCAACGCCGTGTTTCTTTCCGATCCTCTTGAGGTTGTGAGAAATCGAGTGGATATAAGGCATTACAACGTACTTCTTCAACGAGAGGTTAAAGGAGCATGCGTATTCTTTGGGGGTCGTCAACAACGCCGCGCACCTACCAGCGCACACTAGGAGATGTGGATGCACTGTGCTTCTATACAACACCAAGGTCACTGGGAGGGCTAAGGGTAGTCTGGATAGGCAAATCCTTGAGGCTTATCAGATTAACGAGCACGGTGATCGCTGTATTAGCGCTCCGTCTGTGCACCTGAAGGACAAAGAGCTGATGCTCTTTGACATATGTTCGAACTGACTAGTGCCCCTTTCCACCCTTCTACTTCATGTGTTATTTTGCTTGTGTAGTTTCCGCACGTGCTAGTGATCAACAAAAATCACGCACCTTTTGCTCCCAAGTAGCGACGCATGCGTGGCTCCAGGCTAGCTTCACACCTTGTTGCGTCATTCGCTTCCTTTTTCGGCTTCTGGGTGTGGTTGGACCACGTTTTCAGACATCTGCACATGCGCAGTTCAGGTTTTCTCGTAGGTGGCTGTTCTTCGTATGAATAAACTTAGTTGCAAGTGAGCGTCTTTCCTGTCCACACCTTTCCTTCCAAAATTTTCAACGCTCTATTTCGCAAGTATGACCCTTACTTGCGCAGCGCTTGCACTGTCGCTTCATGGCTGTTTATTGCGGTTGAGGTACTGTGGCTAGAAAAATGCCGGTGACAGATACCACCGAGAAAGAAAGTGGGCTGCAAAGACGAAGCAATTAAAATCGCTTAGCGCTTAGAAAAAAATGGCCCCCCAGTGTAGCGACGGCTAGACGCAGGCATTTGGTTCAGTCTTCAAGAGCTACTACTAATCACGCTGGAGATCCACCAGCGGACATACATTGACATGGCATTGTTCAAGTGATGACGTTAAAGTTATTGCGTTCACCAAGGTTCTCACCACAAGCAGGAAGAAGTTGATCATAGTTTCCTTCTGTTGAGAACGCACGTGTGCTGCACTTGTAGTGTTGAACCTTGAACATGAGCTATGCTTTTGCGTACTTGCCTGTATACTCTGAGGAGAGCACACCAAGATAAAAGCAATGGTCGTAAGTTGCAACGTTAGCTCAGGACAATCCGCGGCAGTCGGTTCCTTTAAGTAGAATTTCGGAGCTCAAAGACAAGCTTTTCTTTAAAAAACCAACAATGAAAACTGAAAATAAGTGGACGTCATCGAGACCTGACCACGTACTTGTGAAGTCGTGCACATAGTACAGACTGATCACTCCACTTTCGTTCACGCGACTGCTAGGTGCCGTGCCTCCGTCAAACACAATACTACTACTACTACTACTACTACTACTACTACTACTACTACTACTACTACTACTACTACTACCACCACCACTACTACCGAGGGGGCGCTGGTTTTAATTGACGTTTTTAGTGCGTTTTAACGAACACAATAGCGTTGCAATTCGAACGGGTCCCGACATGGAGTCCATCTTTTAAAAGCGAAGCTTAAGCCCCCTGAATTCATTTTTCTAAGTTTAAAATAAAACATTTATGGCGTCGCCTATCGTTAGCATGACCACAAAGGTGTTGCGAGGAAGTTCGAGCAATGGTATTTTCAGGTGTACAGCAGATATTCCTGCTCACTTCGCGGCCCTTAGTCGGTTAAAATCAGGAACCGTCAAATTCCTATACGGCTCCAGCGCTCCATCACAAGAGAGCGCCATCGATTCGGAAGGGCCGCCGTGTCTGCGACCTTGAATAAACAGGAGATGGGACGCATAACAAAGGGAACGGCAAAGTGGAGGTATTGATCAGTTATGACGTACACGAGCAGTGGAAAGCACCGCGGTATTCTTCCGCTTGCTTTGCTAACGTGCGACATATATAGACTTACAGTCCCGCCGTTATCGGATTTCTATGTTTGAAGAATGCGCTCATCCATGAATAGCGACCTAGCACACTTGCATACCGTCGTGGTTTCGGCATGCAATATTTGAGAATGTATGACACACACACACACACACACACACACACACACACACACACACACACACACACACACACACACACACACACACACACACACACACACACACACACACACACACACACACACACACACACACACACACACACACACACACACACACACACACACACTTTTGACCAAGAGCTGTCCATTATCTCGTCGCCCCTTCTCTGGTGTGGGGTGCGGTGCGAGATGGGGTCGGGATAGCCATTTTGGTCGTATTTCATGCAACTGTCGTATATGGTGCTGAACCTGTGGCAGAATAAGCCGGTAAAATACCTAAATGTAGAGTGAGCAAAGTGCTATCGTACGCATTGATTATTTCTGTGGTTTTATAACGTCCCAAAACCACGATGTGATTATGAGAGACGCCGTTGTGGAGGGCTCCGGAAATTTCGACCACCTAGGGTTCTTTAACGTGCGCTGACATCGCACAGTACACGGGCCTCAACATTTCGCCACCACCGAAACGCAGCCACCACGGCCGGTACTCGATTCCGCAACCTTCGGATGAGCAGCCGGGTGTCATAGTTACTACAGTCTGTTTCAGGAGTTCCGTGCAGCAGAGCTAAGGCCACGAGGCCATCGAGCGCCGAATTCTTCTGAGGCGAGAAGAAATGTCATTGTTCGGACACGCTCCTGCCAGACACTCCTGCCAATAGGGGCCTCACTCCGTCCTCGTCCTCGCCTTTCCAAGGCTTCTCCTGCCACTGCAGGGTTCGCGACTGGCAGACGCCATGGTGCGGAGGGATGCGTTTAACACGTGTTCGCCCTCCTGATTGGCAGAAGGGGCCTGTAGCTTCCACAGTACTGCACTGAACTCCTGAAACGGACTACAGAAGGCATGACCATGCGCTTCGAGTTGCCGATGGATTCGCCCTCGCCCTGTCAGTCGCAAGCCTCCTGGTTAGCTCATTTGGCAGGGCGAGCGCCCCGGACGTGCGTTGGTCTCGGGTTCGAACCCCGGGCCAGGAGCAATTTTTCGGCAACTAAGGAGCTTTACATAGTGAAAAGAACGGACACAAGTGGAAGAAGTGTGTCCGTGTTTTGCCCGCCTGTTCTTGTCAATATGGATCCTTACGAACTCGCTCAGCTTTCTGTCCTTTTAAGAAGCTTTCATTTCTGAGAAATCCGTACGGATTTTCCTAAGAAATCTGTATGGATTTCCTTGTAGCATTGCCCCACAAACGGGTGGATACTAATTTTCCCTTTCAGCCACTAGAAGCACCATAGCGGTGCGATAGAGTATGCCTTAGCAGCTTAGCCGCAGAATGTCAGCCAACACGTCATGCGGGTGACGTCAAAGAGCGGGGTACAAGGATCGTGCAACATTGCAGCGATTCAAAGCGTTAGTCTGTACAGGTGTCCTGAAACTCGATACCAACGCACACACAGGGGGGCTTGAGTCGAACCCGGGCTCACGTTTTCGTCCGGCACGTGCGTGACGCGTGAGCTCGAAGGAAGGACCCGTCGGACGCAGCCCTCACACGCACCGACGCACGCAAAACCTCGTCGCCGACGCGCCGGCAACGGCGCCTCGTGGCGCGTTACGACGTCGGAGGGGCGGTTTTTTTCCACTGACGCGCCGCATATATGTCACGGGGGTCGCCCC
This sequence comes from Hyalomma asiaticum, assembly GCA_013339685.2. Classification (NCBI taxonomy): domain Eukaryota; kingdom Metazoa; phylum Arthropoda; class Arachnida; order Ixodida; family Ixodidae; genus Hyalomma; species Hyalomma asiaticum. The sequence goes on from CM023486.1 coordinate 99,087,631, forward strand.
GTTGATGGGCGGCCCGTCTGACGGATGCGTAATGGATTGACGCAGGTCGACAGCTGGATATATATATACATGCACTTATCAACGGTGCACTCTGCCAAGCGGCTCGCCGTGTTCGCTCGCTTTTCTCGGTTGCAGAAACGACGACGATGCTTATACACACACACACACACACACACACACACACACACACACACACACACACACACACACACACACACACATATATATATATATATATATATATATATATATATATATATATATATTCACACATACTTCCCAGTGTCACGGCCTCTCATTTGTGTGGGCGTCACTGTTTTGGCGGTAAGAAAATTAGGGGGGTCCTCGCACTCTTATACACGTTAATAATAACTGATGCGGTTTTAGATGCCAAAACCACCATATCATTATGAGACATGCCGCAGTGGAGGGCGCCTGAAATCTAGAGCACCTGGGGTTCTTTGCAGCACACAGGTCCTCCTCTGCCATTTTCATCTCAATCGGAAATGCGATCGCCGCGGCCAGCATCAAACCTGCGTTTTTCGGATCAGCATCAGGCGCCATAACCAGTAGACCACCGTGGTGGGCCACTTATAACACGCCGCAGAGCGAGTTAGGCTAGTTACAGTTAAAGGTTTAGTTACAGTGGAGCCATGGCGTCCTCACTCCTTGGACGGCGAAGTTTTTCAGCTCCTATTGTCGGCTGCATTGTGCTCTTACGGCGCAATGTGTGTGCCGACTGCAAATAAGACTACACATAAGTAATGAGCTGTGCTTAGTTAGGCATCGATGCGTAACTCGTACGCACAAAGGGCTTTCGCGTGCAGAGGGAGGTGCTTTCAACGCAGACGGTGTCGCTGCCCTCTGCCTGCAAAAAAGGAAGGGCCACGCATCGGCACTCGCTCACATGTGTGCAACCACTTGGGTGCACACAATGAACACTACCGCCGTGCGCATGCGTTCACACATGGCCGTAAATACGCACAGACAGGCAGTGACATACAAAACACATGCGCGCTGTGGCGAGTACGAAACTTGCCGCAGGCGCAAATTGGCCGCAGAGTACAGTAGTGCTATGTTTACACTGTTCATACGATTTAAGCGTGCGTGCAGACCAAGGTACATTTTGTACGAGACCAAGGTACATTTGGTACGAGACCAAGGTGCATTTTGTACACGAACGTCGAGAATCCATGACCCATGGCCTTTGCAAACAGACGTGACTCGTCTCCGTGGCAACAGCATCACGCAGTGGCTGTTTTCCTTCGTAGGGAGCGAGGCATGCTCCACGTGCCTGTTGTCCTTATCGAGGTGAGCGCGTGACGTCTAGGTTCCGCGATAACGTAGCAACGTTTGATCGACGGTGTCTCTGCTGTCGTACTCTCGATATTCAGGTGGTCTCATATTTCCTCACCCGGATCGATTGCGACGCGAGTAGCTGAAGGAAAGGTCGGACATCGGGCATCTGGCATCTTAACTCCATAGCGGATGTAAATAAGTCATGTCCCTTTTTTTCTTTCGGCCTTTATTATTGACCGTCATTATTTTTTTTTTTGACCTTATGTGTCACGGCGGTATCATACAGCAAACAACATTACATGTACGGCGCTCGTCGATGTGGGCACATGGACCAATGCGCATGTAAGGAAATTCGATATATCCGAAGGCGGATATATCGAATCCGTACATGACGGATTACTGTGTATATGTAGCCGCTGCAAGTCGCATGTAAGACGTACTGAAAGTGGTTAAGAGTCTAACACGGATGTATCGTCCCAGATATAACGAGTTACTGTTTGCACATATGCTGTGCATATATGTAAACAGCCGCAAAACCCCCTTGAAAACATTTGCATGAAATAGTGTATTTTATATATCGAATTGCCTATATAACGGACCTTTTTAAGATATCCTTCAGTTTTGACGTAACTTAGTTCGATTGCACTAGTTCTCAAACGTCAATCACGTGGAGAGAAAGAAAGATACCCATGCTACAAGCATCAAATGAGACAAACGGGCCGAAGTAAACCTGGCGATCCATTTTGTACCTCAGGGGCCTTAATGGCCTGTAAAGCTGATAGCGTGCTAACCAATACAAGCACACACACTTAAATTTTCCAACCAGAACATTTCCCGCTTTTTTGAAGCACGCTTCAACGATACCGCCATGATACCTTCAAGTACAATCGCCCCGTATTTCTCTCCCAATATTCCTCTTTGTCGATTCAAATCACGCGGCGGGTACGCTTCTGCCTCTAAAACACGTGCACGCGGCAATGGCCTTCTGCACGCTTTCCGCGACGTGGCTTCCCGGAAACACGTCTTCCGGAAGCGTTCACTCTCTGATATATCGAAAGCTCAAGGGCAAGTCAGAAAAGAATCATTGCGTTGGGAGACACGCATTCTATAGTAGACCTTGTCGCGGTCATCTGCTGCGTTTAGCTGTCTTATGTGCTTTCGTTATGATTAGAGGGAAATGAACTATACGTCGTCCGACTATTGTTCGTAATGTCATAGGTATGCGAATGCCACTGACGCAGAGGCAGATGATGGACTATGCACACTTTCGCGCACGTGTACATTTACCCAAAGGAGTTAGTCACATGTTGTCCTTGGAAAGAGCAGAAGCGATTTCGCGTTGCATGTAGCGCAAAGGCGACACGTAGCCACGTGCCGAGGATGGGTCACGACTCTAAGCGCATTGTAAATGTATAGCGCTACCTTTAGAATTCGTCGCTCTGTGCAATAGGCGAAGCATTTACACAGGACGTGTTTTAAGTCTTTCTGAGAGTCACATGGGAAGCACGTACGAGAGCTTGCCTGTCTATGCTCTAACTCAAAGCAGCTGGTGTAGTTGGATACACGCAGTCTGAGCTGGTGAATCCACGCTTCATCTTACATGCTGAAACCTCGCGGCGTGTAGAAGCTTTGTCTGTATTGTCCAGCGGCGGTTTGTACTGGTTGCTAGCGTTACACCATAAAGATAGCCGCAGATGTCAAGCAAACGGAAATACAAAAGTAGTCGCATTTCTTTCCTGACGACAGCTATTACAGCTATCGCTGCTGTAGCGCTGTGTGCTTCTCTGGCAGCAGAGTCAGCACGAACACCGCTTTGAATTACGCAGTGAGGTGGTAACCACTGAAGCACAACGTTGCTGTGAAGTTCACAAGATGTCTAAACACTTGGCCTCCGGGACCTAATCCGCCATAGTGGTCTAGTGGTGATGGCGCTCGGCGAATCGAATCCCGGCCGTGGCGGCTGCATTTGCGATAGACGCGAAGTGTTGAAGCCCGTGTACTGTACGACGTCAGCGCACATTAAAGAATCTCAGGCGGTCGAAATTTCTGGAGCCCTACACCACGTAGTATCTCAAAATCCTATCGGGTTTCTGGGACGTAAAACCCGAGAAATTATTACTTTTAATTATTAGGTTCCAAGATGTATGTCGCACGCGCGGAAATTTCAGAGATTCCAGCGCTATGAAGTAACTGCAGCAGACAGGTTTTAGCGTGACTACCGCGATGGAGGCGTCAGGATGGCAGTTGCTTCAGAAGACAGAGAGAAAAAAAAAATCTACTGCGGTTCCTTTTCAAGCTCGCTGTTAAACAATCGGAAGACGTCACTCACGTATCGGTTTGCTGCAACGATGCCCTATACGGCTGCTTAAGCGCCTTTTATTTTTTTCTCGCTTAATTTCTAAAGCGTGACCCGCTTCCTGACGTTGTGTAAGAGCTTGTGGGCTTAAGTAGGAACTTGTTGCATATCATAGTCGACCGCTCCTATTGGCAACAAGTGAGACAGGCATTGCCAAAGTTTCGGAAGAGGCCCCCGCTGACAGCCGAGTGTGGCGTAATCTTGGCACCGTTCCTGACGGCGCTACGCTTTGCTTTGCTGCAATTGTAACGTATTGCGGAATGCCAGCCACAGACGCAACTCGCCAAGAGGATTTACATGAGAGCAAATTCAATAGTGCGTGTCTTGTAACAAAGTGTAACGCCATCTGAAGGCGACTTCGCATAATATAAAACCAAGGAAAACTTATCCTTATATCAAACCAAGCACATCGTTGACATTCCTTATCAAGGGCATATAACCTAACCTCACGGATATTTGATTATAAGAAGACACGGAAAAATGACGATGCTGCTTAATATGAACAAGTTTCTTTCAGATGGAATGGGCGTTCCAAAGCAAGTGTAAGCTTCGTCGAATTAAACTGCCTGCCAGCATAAATGGATGATACCAATAATGAACACCGTTTTTCAAACGGAGACACTTCTCTCAATGGCACGACTGTGCTTTCTAGAGCAGCAACAGCACATGTCTAGCAAATAGTAGCCAATCAATGTTATGGCAAATGTGATGGAGATATAGCCAAGGAACATAGGGGAATGTGTTGCCTTAAACTTCGGGAGGAATGACAGAAAGAACAGGAGTCCAAGGAACATCTGTCGTTTGATACACATTACAGTAAAAATAAAACTGGCGCCTAAAAAAAAAAAACGCCACCTGAGACAAGGTGAATCGCCCTGACACATCTACCTTACGCACAGCGCTTGAATGTCGCATGATATCGCAGTATCACACGTAGTGCCACGTTATCAGACACAAAGTCAAAATATCGCATGCGGTATCACAATATCGCAATATCGCTACATGATCTTGTGATCATGTAGCGATATTGCGATCATCTTCTAGCCGTAAAACAATTAAGAGTACCACTCATATCAGGAACATCGCGAACTTGGCAACCAACCAATCATCTCGCCTAAACCGACACACCGAACATTGGACAGTTCCGCGACCAAGCACAAACTACGGTCCTTCAAACACTTTCTAACGTACTACCTCAACACTAAACAAATACAAACTATGTGACGAAAACATGCGTTACATTCCTAAAAACGCATAACTTCGACTGTTATCGTGGATGTTAAGCATACTTTCTGTCTCGTGCAATGTTTCCTGCCAATTTTTACAAATTAGTAATTTCCCCCCCCTTTTTTTTCCCTTTTGCTCTATGAACTTCTGTTTTTACTGTTGATGAACAGATCGCTAAAAACAATTGAGAACAGGGAATGTCGCAGGACGCCAACGTTTCGACAAGCGGACTTGTCTTCGTCAGGACGGCGACTTGCAACAAGTGCATTTATTGGGAATTTTCGCCATGTTGCTGCTTAACTGTACGAGGAGGTGGGACCAGTCAAGCTGCCTTCATGCAGCTTTCATCCTGCCATCCTTGATGTTTATGTGTGTTTGTGTACTTACATGGTAATAACAATAAACTTCAAGGACACAGACACTCGCAAAGTGTCACAGTGAAAGTATCGCAAGAAAGACAGAACATGCCAATGCAGTTGCGCAATAAACCTGGGCCTGAACGCAAGTGTTCAGAAACACCACCTCATAAAAAGTACCCAGCTGAAATGTATTTTGCCTTTAGTTATGTTATTCTTCTCATCAAGTGACTCGTGCCTGCAGCGAGCGATTTACCGATAATCAAGTGAACCAACCATTATGATGATGTAAATTTGAGTTGTAAACATCTACAATTGCTGAAAGTTAAACTTTGTGGGAAAGACACTTGCAAGGTTCACGTGTGAAAGGAGAAAAGAAAGAATAAAAGAGAACAGGGACAAGAAAATGAACAGAGTACTTGAATCAGCACATACACACACTCACAAAAAAAAAAAAACCGCTGACGACACATACGCACGCACGCACACGCACACAGCACGACACACACACACACACACACACACACACACACACACACACGCGCGCGCGCGCGCGCGCGCGCATCAAGGCGGGAGCTTCTTTTTTTAGCCTACCTTGCATCATAGTACAACTGTTACCACTGCAGCTGCTGTTTCTGCTTCGCGCACTTCCTTTTTATGTCAGTGGGCCGTAGTGTTAACTCGCCCGACGCGCGCAGCACATTTATGCTTCACAGTACCGAACGTGTTATTCCAATCGCCTTGCTTTTGTAACTGATTCGGCAAACGGGTAAGGGAACACTGCTGGCTGCAGTGGCGCCCCTTTTCATAGGGCTGCCACGACGTTCAACGTCTAACTATCCTCTTAGCTTTTAACTGCAACGTCGCGCCGTATTTGCTGACACTATATGCACCGCAGTGCGCCGTGAGAAAGTGTAAATTAGCTACATAATAAACAATGCTAAGCCGTAAATGTTTCTCATGGTGATTGTATATAACGGTATCGCCCGTTACGTAGCTTTGGAGGGCTCCGGCGAGAGGTAGTTACCATTACTCTGATTATGCTTTTGTGAACCTCCGTCCCAGGTAAGTCATTAGTCATCAAAACAATAAATAAACCGAACCACTCGGGTGCCAGTTTGGCTAAGCAGTGTAAGCAAGTTTATCTTAAATGAAATTATCATATGAATTATCACTCAGTTTATCAGCATAATGACGACCACACTTATCTGGAAGGCACATCATTGGGTAACGTAGATTCAAGCTAGCATTTAGTAAGACTGACTATCTGGTGGTTGTTCTTGCACACCAAGATAACTAAGTGGGAAAGCGCAGATCTTGTTCTTGTTTCTTTGTAAGTGCGATGTGTGTGTGTGTGTGTGTGTGTGTGTGTGTGTGTGTGTGTGTGTGTGTGTGTGTGTGTGTGTGTGTGTGTGTGCGCGCGCGTGTGCCTGTTCATCGTCACCTTGCGCGCAATTAATAAAGTCAGTCAGAATGAACAAAACGAGAATTTAACGCACCGTTTTTGATGCTCGCGGTAGTTCGCAATTGAAGAATTAAGTAAAGAGCGGAGAGACGAGCTGTGTATTGAACCCGCGACCTTCGCGTGTCGCGCTCGGGGCTTAGCGATCTACAATGAACACTTTCATCCAGTCGTTCCCTCTGAGCGCAACTGTTATTAATTTGCAATGCAAAAAAAAAAAAAAGGTCATTGTCCTGCTGGCTCCGTTTTGCAAGATCACCGTCCTTCATCTGTCGACAAAGATATTTCGCCTCAACAGGTGCTCTCACCCACTTCTTCTTTATTAATTGTCGGCAGCACGTCTAAGCGTCCTTGAAGTTTGGGGAAAGAAAACAAACGAGCTGAAAGACAGGAAAACCACAGTGGAGGGCCACGGAAATTTTTTCGCCATCTGGGGCTCTTTAACATGCACTGACATCGCACAGTACGCGGTCCACCAGACTTGCCTCCATCGAAATGCGACCGGCGCGGCTTGGTTCGAACCTGCGCCTTTCGGTTTCGCGTTCAGTCATGGTAACCATTAGAACCCCGTCGTCGTGTTGCAGTTACGTCTTTCCCACACCTTCTTGCAAAATTAAGCTTCGTCGCGACTCGGCAGTGGCGTGTCGTTTAATAAGCCCTATGCACATGGTTGCCTCCAAATCGATCCCCACTGCTCACTCAAGGAAAGGCGCTGTGTTATTACGACTCGCGAATGCGTCGTCAGAGGGAACGGTCGATAATAAGGCCTCATGCTGATCGAGCGAAGACGTTGCAGCCATTTTCCCCGCCTCCTGCACAGACAGTGTTCGCTGCGGCGCGCGCGACATTGCAGGACTGCGACGTCAGCGGCCACCGCCGCCGAGGCGGCGTCCGCTAGCCACCGATATAGAGACGCTGGAGGAGAAGGGCGGAGAGCGCGCGCATAAATATAGCGCAAGGTCAACGGATCCATTTCCACGGTCTTTCGCTCTGCAAGCGTTCCGTGTTTTTTTGTCGCCGAGCCACTTCCTATTCGCGGCTGTGTATGTGTACCGGCCGCGTGAGACGACAACGACGCATTCCGGCGTCACACTTCCGATGTGGTGACGCCCCTGCCGACATTTGCCGGTATTCAGCGAGATTCGACGAGGGCGCCACATTCAAGATTTTATTTATTTATTATTATTAAGACAGCCGAGTTATGTGCTTATTAACAGCGGAGCAGTTCGATGTGGTCAGTCAAGCCGTACGCCGGATGATCTCGCCGTCACGCGGGTGGGGATAATCGCTACCCGCTTTTACCCTCGACCAGCTGTCCACTGCCGTGATCGAACCACTTTTCCCCTCAGCCAACTGCTACACTGATGGTCATTATGCAAATTTCTATGTGCAATAAAGCGTGGAGAAGATTTAGAGCGTAGAGATGCGAAGTTCCGGGTTCGACCCCGCAGCCACGACTGCTTTCATATAGCGCGGAAAGCAAAGATTCAAAGAAAGAAAGGAGACTAAAGAGGAAAAGAAGTGCATGAGTACATGGTGGAGGGTCAAGTGCGGTAATTAGATAACGGTACGTGGACCCCCCCTTGCTCTAGACTACTAAGCGCACTGCTGCATGATGGTGACTACGCAAAAGAAATAAATAAAGATACAAAGAAAAAAAGAAAGGAAGAAATGAGAAGTAAGCAAACATGTTTCAGGTTGCGCAAAAGAGAAAAGCGGACCTGCATTTGCCCTCGACTCCCTTCCCTACCCACACAGAGCTTATTTTTCGTAGTAGTGGTGGAGCGTTAACTGGCGAGTAAGATTATCTGAAATAGAGCTATAATAAGAGCAAATTGAGAAACAGGAAACGTAAGGAAACTAACGAGGGGGACACCATGTTTGGACGAGCGACTGTAAAGATGACTAGAAACACAAGAATTCAAGATAGAGAGAAAGCTCCAATTTCGGTGCTGGCACTGCAATATAATATCCGGTGTGGGTAGCAGTGCTTGCTACCCAACACCATTGCCCTCACCCAGCTTAGCTGTTCCAAATGTGTTCACAAAAGCAATACGAGTGGTGTCGCTGTTAACAGGCTACCACTAGAGTCTCTCGACGTGCGCGCCCCCGCGGAGCGCACGATCATCAACGCACCCTAGCTACCACACTTTGAGCGGCCATAGGTCCTAGTGAAGTGCTCCTTCGGTAGACGAATCGAGGAAGTATCCTGCGCTGTAGCCACTGGGTGACGATTCGACGGAGTCGTTCTACATTGTCTGCCATCTGCCATCCGAAACCCCTCGTTCTGACGTTTTGCTGCCATGCGCACTGCCCCTGCGTAGAGAGAGGTGAAGGGGAAAGGCAGGGAGGTTAACTAGATATTAGTCTCCGGTTTGCTACATTGCACTGGGTAGAAGGGGGCGGGGGGGAGAAGTTAGAAAGATCATGCGTAATGTTTCTCTACCTGAGGTAGCTGCATAACATGAAGTAATTGACTCAAATTAACATTTTTTTTTCTAAAACCACCGAAGCGTCGTGGAATCGAAAGCTTGTATTAATGGCTGTTCTGGGTGAGCGGTAAAGTTGTGTGCAGAGAGATCCATCAGAAATTTGTTGAGTTTGCTACCCTATACATATAGGAAGGGAATAAGCAGATAAATAGGTCAAAAGAAAGAACGTACGGATGAACGAACGAAAAATAAATAAATAAATAAATAAATAAATAAATAAATAAATAAATAAATAAATAAATAAATAAATGTCACACTCATAATATCCTTTCATGTATACAGCAAATAAATGGAAAATATTTACCAATATATTACATTGACAGCGCAAGAGCCCAGTGTATCAATATTTGGGCGTACTCATCCGAATAATGCAAGTTCGATCCCGGCCGCGGCGGTCGCATTTTCGATCGAGGCGAAAATTTGCTCGATGCTTGTGTACAGTGCTCAGCGATTGAAACGAGATACTCGGCCCGCATTACGGCATGCGCATTTTGTGCTACTGAAGTCCACTGAGTCCCCATTACAGAGAGGGCAAACTGAATCACAATGCTTCAAAATGTCTCTGGCTTTCGCTGAGTACCAGAACAAATAAGCTCGGTGTTGCCAGCAGAAAGTGATGACGCAGAAAGAATCGGCAGCCGTGCACCCCGGATATCGCGTCTCATTCGCTGAGAACTGCACTTTGCTTTTTTTTTCAGTGAATGACCAAAAAAACCACAGGTGATCGCAATTTTGCCGACCCTTCCCATGCGGTGTTTCTCGTGAATCATATCACGGTTTTGTCACGTAAAATACCAGCAGTTATTATTATTAAGAGGATGAGTGTATATCTAAAAAACGCGGCTGCGAAACGCTCAACAACGTCACGTTTTCGAATTCATTATGGTGCTGCTGTATGTGTATCTTTAACATCTGAGTCTGCGTAAGAAGGTTATCGGCTCCTTAGCATCACGTCTTGCGAACTCATCACCGCTGTTGAGAGAAGTGACCGAATTTTGTGCCGTGAACCGAGTGCTCCGCGATGGTCCACTGCCGACAGGTGCTGCCAGCTTTGCACTGCTTAGCTAGATTATGCAATAGAGGATTCGCAAAACGCAAAACACGTCATGTGCCATCGCACTGCGCACGCTCGGTACTTGAAAAATGGGCAGTGAGCATGGACGCGAGCCAGCGCGCTGCGTTTATGCGGGGGGCTGTCGTAACAGCTGACGCCGAGTTGTTCCAAATCTGCATTTAGAATTGCGAGACATGCACGTAAAGTAGTCCAGTTCGCTCGCTCACAATGTGAAACAAAGTGGCGCGAATTGAGCAGTTTCTACGCCAAAGTAATTCGGGTAATAAATGCTCAAACATGACAAGGAGTCTGTCCTTTTCTTTCCTTCTGTTTGCTACGTGCAGTCGTTGCAAGCACTTACTTATATAGACGCTACGATCCATATGTCGAGTACAGTGAAAACCTCTTGGGCACGGTTAGCATCGTAATGCGTTTCATTGTCATATCGTGCGTGGTGCCTTACTACGTGACTACACGTACTTTTGTTGCTATCTCTGACTACTTCAGTGTACGCAATTTCGTGATGCGTCACTGTGATCTCTGAAGAGTGCCGGGCACAGTGACCGTTAGGCGCATGTTAAGCAAATAAGAATAGCGCATCGATTAAGGAAAGCACGCGATTTTCTATACGCCTTGCCGGGAGCACGGCTCAGTGTGAGGGGGGTAGGTAAGACGGAACGAGAGAGTAGAACTGACAGAGACGCCGTAGCGGAGGGCTCTGGAAATTTTGACCACTTTAAAACTGCGTTGACATCGTACAACACGCGGTCCCCTATCATTTTCATCTCGGTCGAATAGCCGGCTAGTTTACGCTGTAAAATATGGGCGAAATGACCTTTCCCCCAATCGTGGTGTTCACCATCATCATCATTGTCACCATCGCCATGATCATCATCATCACCATCACCATGAGCGAGTCCCCTTCGTCCTCTTCACGCGAGCCCCACGTGCACGCGCTTCTCAGCAGCGTCGCTGACGTTTTTCGGAGCCATTCTTTTTTCGGTGTCGGCTCGGAACGCTCGGTGAGTCAAGCATGTGTATACGCTTCTCGGTGCAATAGCTTCCCACTCGTTCGTCGTTGCTAAAAGCGTCATGTTACCCACATCTTTGTTTAAAAATCTCTCTCATACTGCGGGCACGCCGTATGTGACAGACATGGGACGCTTTACTGACGTCAACTGCAATGGCGCATAGAAAGGTACCGCGTTCTCTAGCTGTGCGGTACGCTGTGCGGTACGCTATAGTTCGGGATCCGATGTTGATGACTGCGGAATACTTACGTCATGTTTTTTACAACGTTGGTGACGTCTTGTTTACAAGCAGCCCCACGGAAACACTTTTCTCAGATTTCTGTGAAACATTTAGATTTCTTTATTTAAATTTTCCTATAGTCCACCCTGACAGTTAGCACCAAATCTTGTGTTTTATTAGATCTGAAGTTCGACATGAGTCTTCGGCAATAATTTTTCATCGCTGCATGGGTATACCTGCGCGCTTAGATGTCGGTTTAAGTACCTGTAATATGCTCATTTTTAAACCGAGCGATGCTATGGAAATGATCCAGTGCTTCCTATCTGAGCACGTGGCTCAGCTTCATTTCAGCTCAGAATTTTTGTTGTCATGTCCTATAGGCTGGTCATGCTAGGCGATCGATGGCTGACCGCGTGGGTGCTGCTGGCGGCCGCACTGTGGCCCCGGTATGTGGCGATACCGGAGGAAGGCAACTCTGGGAGCGACCAGGGGGCCCTGACCTTCGACGAGCTCGAGAAGCTCCGTAGCCGCTACAGCGCAGTCCAGATATCCAGGGACTCGGAGTGAGTACGCAGCCGTGATTCACGCGAGTACTGCTCGGCTAAACACCGTTTCTGAAGGGGGGCTTCGACTTCAAATACTGCCGCAACTATTGTGGTGTCGTCATGCAAATGCGCGAATCTGCGGCTCCCCGTGATGGCCGGTACTCGGTGCACTCCAATGCAAAGCACGACGTTGGATTTCTGATACCACGATAAAAGCACGGTGTTCCCTAGAAAGTTACGGTTGGGAATGATTTATATGTCTACGGAAGCTGGAAGCGATGGTGTCAAAAACACTGCCGCTAAAGTGCCGTTCCGGCTATCAAGTTGCTTCGGGTAGTACAGGCAGAAAAAGCGCAGCCTTCGATGTCTGACACTGCAAACCAGACAGAGCCACCAATGGTATTTCCACACATGGTACGCAACTTAATAAGCAATGAATGATGGGTATAATACACAAGCAACTGCTTAAACTATGCCTTTCCGACTAAGCGGTTTTGTGCACTTGTCAGCTGATTTCTCGTTTTACATAAAAAAAAAAACTATATCCTTAGTAATTTAGAAAAATAAGTGCGTTTGCGTAAAAGCTTCTGGATCTGAGATCACGAGTGTTGAATGAGTGCTCTGCAGCCGATGAAACTTCCATGGCAGAACTCAATAGCTGCATATTCAGAGTTTTACTCAGTTGGCGATGTTCTGTTTTTATTTTCATTAATCATTGTGTCACCGTATAATGACATTTCTAATGACAATATAAATGTCGATTACCATCGACATTTATATTGTCAGCTACTTAACTCGCAGAGTGGCGCGATCACCGGGTGGAAGCAGCTAGACTATGATAAACAAAGCGTGGACTTTGTGACGTACGCCCGCGTGCTATAGCGACATCATACGGCTTGTTCTTATTTGCACACTCCCTAGTTGTTTATATAACCACTCAAACAATGCGCGAAGGGGGTTCATCTGTAGTGTGCCACAATTCGTTAAGAACGTATTGGCCTGCTGCTATGCTTATAACGAAAACTATTTATCATGTTATTGAGAATGAAGCTTCTTAATTAGCCGCAAACAAACATTTTGGCTTCGCGCGCCACAGGCAGAATGACATTAAACGGAGGTGAAGATGGTGCTCACGAGTGCGATGACCTTTTAGTTTGACCCCCTTTTTTATGGTGCGAGACTCGATATTTTCGTTATTAAAAGTTTGCGAATGCGCTGACAATGGCAACAATCCTAAAAATATATAAATATACTCTAAGTAGCCTGCTGTAATAAAAGGCTGTTTGCTTGTGCGTCTGATGCACGCGCTACTTTAGTAGTTTTTGTCATTGCGTGGCAAATGCGCGGTAACGCACGGGTCATGTTTTGCGAAGTTATGTTTGGGTCATGTTTGCGAAGAAGGCTAACACCAGCGGGCTGGGACGGGGTGACTTATAAAGTGCTTTGTATAAACAAAGAATGAATTTGTACATATGTGATATCCAAAGCTAAAGCTTTCTTAACACATTCAGCTGTATAGTGGTACCGTTCCGCGCGTTCTAAATCAGGAGAGTCGGGATTGCTACGCCTGCGCGCAGCAATCCCGACTCTCTCGCGGAAAAATGTTTCGGAACAGTCACCACTCGCACAGCTCTCTGTTATTCGAAATCCCGAAGCGCTGACCGTAGAGGCAAATATTTGGACAAAACAAATGTTGCGCAACTTCGAGCGACGTATTTTTGAACTGCATACGAACAGAGCAGCAAGAACTGCAATTTGATTCGCATCCCAGAACTTGAATGTTCTGAGACCACTATGTAAGTATTCTTTTGACAAAGAAGAATCAGTAAGAGTCTCTTTCTGGAAAGCCTAAACACCTGCAATATTTCTCTTATAAATAGAGTATACGTGAATGTCAACTTTCTGAAATATCGTTTTTCTGTCCAGGCACATCAAGAGAGACTTGTCCCGCGTCTTGCTCTTTGCACAACAGGGCGATCTGGACACGGAGGAGACAACGTTTTACTTTATGAGGTTTGTCATTCTAATACTCCGTTGTTTTCAGTATTTATACACTTGCCGCAGCAAATGGATCTCAGGCGCCACGTTTCCTGTTTCGTAACAGTCCTGTCGACCGAGGACTGAGAAATACGGAATAATTAACGAAAATATGCGAAAGGGAAAGTAAACTTCCATGTATAACTCCGTATGAAACCTAAGTCACAATTAAGCGCGTATTTGAATTAGGAGAGAAAAAAGGAAAATAAAGGTGGAGTCCTTCACAGGGACAGTCAAGGTGTCGATGCGCGGTTTTTGACACGTAACCCTGATTACCATCGAGATGCTGAAATAAATCGAATCTGAAACGTGAAAAATTTCATATCTAGTACGTTACAGTGTAGATTGCAAGTACGATCCTTCAAGCACCAGAGTTCACAACCACTTTTCTTCCACAACCTTCTCTTTGTGTACCAACTATGGCATGTCACCCACGTTTTTCGTGGCACGTTCCGATGTTTAGTATACGAAACATGTGACCCTTAGCAAAAGCTTGGAATGTGTACGACACTTTTTATCTCTGGATTGACACCTGGAGACTTATAAAACCAGCATTATGTCACAAATTAAAGATTTGATTTGTTTTTAGTTTTCTGCGATCTCGGACGTCAATTCCAACTCAACATGATTCGTAAGCAGAATGACTGAGCTAGAAATGGTTGTAAGTTCACTCCGGTAACAGTAATAATAGTTCAGGAGACAAAAATTTCAAGGTGCTATACTTGCCGCAGCCATATTCAAGAGGGGAATAGAGCGTATCTTTCACAAAATTTACAATTCTTTTCATAAATGAACAGGGCAATCGTAGATTCAATAATTAATGAACAAATTAATGTCGCGTAAAGGAAATCCATAAATGGGAACGAAAAGGCGGTTTGGGAATTGGTAAATAATGGTGACGGGGCAGGAATGTGCACGCAATGAAAAATGCGCGTAAACTTACGCTTCTGGTAAGGTGCACTTGCCAGCATTACATGACACAAACCAACATCATTCAGGCATGTATTCGTTGATTGATTTGTGGGGTTTAACGTCTCAAAACCAGCTCTGATTATGAGAGACGCCGTAGTGGAGGTCCCCAGAAATTTCGACCACCTGGGGTTCTTAACGTGCACCGGCATCGCACAACACACGGGTCTCAACGTTTCGCCTCCATCAGAATGCAGCCGCCGCGGCCGGGATTCGCTCCCGTGACCCTCGGATCAGCAGCCGAGTACCATAGCCACTAGACCACCGTGGCGGGGCGGCATGTATTCGTTGCCGCCTTCCTAAAACTGCGACATTCCTATACTGTATAACAGCGTTCAGGAGACGGTTCGTCGATGCCTGTAATGCTAAGTAATATGATGATATTGTTGCTGTTTCCTTAGCGATTACTCCTTTAATCAACGTAAAAGGCTTGATGCCCGTCCCCCTTGAGGCACAGTTGAATCTCCCGCCCAGGCGGCGCAGCGGCCGCTTGCGATTGAGTTGACTGCGCCATCTGTGTTTCGCAGGATGCACGACTACGACGAAAACAACCACCTCGACGGCCTGGAGCTCATGCAGGCGTTCGATCACCTTCTCGAGCACAACAACGAGACCTCAACCGAGACGAAGCTAGTCGGTAAGCAGCGACATTAACTTGGCCAGACACGATCGCCCTGTATCTACGGGCGAAGGCTATAGGAGTGAAAACAACCTCCTATCACAACGCCGCTGCCCGAATCGTCGTCCGAGAGATCATTTAGCTGAGTGGACGGGCGTGTCGTTCGGAATAGTAAGCGTCGTGACGAGGGCTCGTTGGCAGTAACGCACCCGTCTCTGGCGCGTACAGGCTCCGGCACGCGACTGGAAAAAGAATGAACGCAACCGCAGCTACACAGACAATATAAGACGAAAAGAATGCAGACAGGGTGGATCTGCGGTAGTCCGTGTATCTTTTCGGAGGAGTTTAGTTTTCATGTTTGTTGATTAGACAGTCACGTCTCGCTATATGGTCAGATACACCGCTTCTGGTGTTTTAGAACACGACCGTCAGCAGTATGATGAGCATACTTCCCTGTGGAAATCACGAGCGCTGCTGTGAAGCACGCTTCTAAGGTTGGTGCATCTACTGCGTGCTTTCGTGGGCGTTGTGAAAATACGTTCCTCAGGGGTAGTTTAATACCCCTGGAGAACGTCCTAATAATAATAATAATAATAATAATAATAATAATAATAATAATAATAATAATAATAACACAACCTGCTTAAGTACTTGACTAGAGCTGGTCGCCATAGCGTTTGGTGCCCAATTTTCAACCTAACTTTATGTGGGAACTCGCATACCCACGTATCAAATGCGGTATGAGTCATACGCGATTCTTTCTTTCTTTCTTTCTTTCTTTCTTTCTTTCTTTCTTTCTTTCTTTCTTTCTTTCTTTCTTTCTTTCTTACCGTGGCTTATACCGTACCTGCATATCCGATGCGGTGGGAACCTACCTCCATTCAATCATTGTCATTAATTACTCTTATGATGAAATGACTGTTTTTCTTACTAAATTTACGTTATGATATGACGTCTAGCTCATGGAACTCTGAGCTTGGTGGTTTTCATTATATTTGCTTCTCCAGACTTTTTGTCTGCAACAACCCCCACCTAGAGGTGAATCGGAGGTGCGGAGCAAGAATTTTAATGTTGTAGGGTGCTAGGGCCCTAATAACTCCACTATGCCGCCCTGCACGCTTATTGGCGTGCTTGTGGAACAATGCAGCGCCCGCCCGCTGCTATGCGTAGCTTACGAGCATAAACTCGAAGGCAATATTATGATAAAAAGGAGCTTTTCGTATAACGAGCTGCAGCATATTTGATTTGTCGGCTCTACTGGTGCAAGTATAGGCTTCGCCAGGTTCGTAAAGCAGGCTGATGCATCGCATGGACCATTCAAGTTGCATGAATCGCGGGTGTCACGTGCTTTGAGACTCAAGAATGTGTAACCGGTGATTTTCCACTGGTTCGCTAGGTCACCATCCCTTAAGTCACACTTCGTTTCAGGACACGCTCATTCGATGTAGTTCGAGAACAGGACGAACAGGCGCGAATCAACACCGCCAGTACTCGAGCTTTGTGACATCGGCGTACGCAGATATCGGTAGTCTACCCAGTGGTCTCTTACATAATAAAAACACGAAAGTTGAGCGAGTTGGTAAGGGTCCATAGTGAAAATAACAGGGCGTGCAAAACACGGACACAAGGGGAAGAAGTGGACAACACGAACGCCGACTATCAAGAATACAGAATACTTTCCCAAGTCTGTAAGCTGTCGTTGACATCTATGAGATTTATCTGCGCATGCTTATTCGCTTGTCTACAGAAAGTAAACACATTATATATCTCTCTTCACGCGTCTGCTTCCTTTGTTGCTGTATTTCGAACCATTCATGGTGGGTTCCTACCATGGTACATAAGCGTGCATATAAACAAATGACAAAAAGGCTGTTAAAACACATTCACTCGATGAATTATGCTTTACGAGGCTAAATGACAGTCTACAGACTTCCTGCTTAGTATCTAATAATGCTTGTGTAGTGACTGCCGTCTTTTAAGGCGCGATAAGAAAAAATAAGTGGGTGATTTGTGCTTATTGTCCTTCCGATGCCATTTCAGCGATGGTGGACAACCTGTTGACCGTTGACGCCAACAACGACGGTCTCGTGTCCTTTCCCGAGTGGCTGACGTACATTCGGAGCGCTAGCCCCAAGGAAGATCGGCACAGCGAAGACGGCGCCAACGTCGAGAAGCACTCTCATGACGTTCCGAAGCACTCTCACACGCATCAATAACTCGGGACAAAAGACCCGGCCAGACATCGAACACCACCGTACATACCCATGACTGCGAAAAGATCTACAGAAGCTTTTTCCGCTTACTGTGCCACCTGCAGCATGGAGGCTGAACAAAAAACAGTATGGCAATGTTGACTGTAACACCCATGTTCGTCGTTGGCTGAAAGGTTACGTCAAGCGTGAACCGTTCCCATTGAACTGTGCAACATTCGAGAGATTGTATCGGTGCTTTCGCTTTCTCTTGCCTGCTAGAACACTTAGCCAATTCTGCAGGTTTTTGACTGCTTTAAAGTTGGCGCAGAGTTCTTGTGACCATGGCCGCTGTTGTTCTCCACGAAGTTTTTTTTTTTTAATTATTATTATCCACAAGAGAACGACGTTTAGTTGTGTCTTTCATTCCAATCACCGTGTGCCTGATTTGCGTATGTGACGATCGTGATTGTATTGGAGATTTCATCACAAATTCTCAATGTATGCGCACACATTCCATGGTTGAAAGTTTATAGGTATTCGCCTAGTAGCGTCTCATTGTACGAGTACCTCGTGGCATCTATAGAAGGAAGGGGAAGCTGGCCGGAAGGTTGTCATGCGTGTCTTTAGTGACAGAATAACAAAAGAAGGAAAGTACAAATAATAGTACAACTCTGCAAAACACGACGCAGAACACTGCGTATGCACGTGGAGCAATTTTCTGGGACGAAAATATTCTCGTGTGTGCAGGGAAATGTCGAGACGTGTACTACAATTCAATCGTAAAGAGGGCATACGGAGGAAGAGTGTACCGTTACTAATCAGGTGCCGGATAAGGCATAAGCTGTAGCCGGGAACTAGTTTCCTAGCTATATCCGGCCCTATAAGCGGGACCCGATAAGGAATTGTATTATTAAGTGCTTATCTTGGACACATGAACCAGAGTTTTACCCAGGAATTATAGTATTGTAGTTCTGTGGAGACAATGGCGCCCATGTTGGATGATTTAGGTGCGCTCATTTTCGTGTGAAAGAACGTCGCTGACATAAAACGGCATAAACGCGCATCGCCTCAGCGATCATTTCGATGAACCTCTAAGCCCTCCTTAACGTCATAGCCCTGGCGTAAGATACGTGTAGGCAGAAATGCTTTTACGATACATCCATAGACGTTATCCTGGTTTATTACCTGGCTTGCCAATCCAGGTGTAGAGAGATGACTAGTGTACATGTGTGTACCAGAAAGAATAGCTTGGTTATCTTGTATTCAAGAAAGCCGCACAATACAGTCTTCACAGCTAAGACAAGTTTTTATCAGGTTGGTGTTACTTGACGCTTACTTGCCGAATACTTTTGTAGATATGTGCACAGATAACTCGGTCCACTTGGTAAGAATGTCCAAGCATTGACATGGGCTGCAATGGTAACATTCGATTACCTGTAGCGCACGCATCTCCTAGGCGTGCATGAGCGATATGTGATCGCGTTTTCGTTAATCGTGACCTGTCTGACAAGTGCATCGTATTAGTGATCTCATGACGTATTGAATATGTTCGTCATGCATTTATACCCTACCACGACAACTTGGGCGCACATCAAATAAACGAGACTACCAGGAGACCACCGAGACGTAGACAGCCAGATGGATAGATACGGTCCAAGTTGCTTAACTTCGCCAAGAAATGCATTGTATTTGATATACCAGTTGTAAGGGAGTTTCGTATTACTTGATACCATCGCTTTGAAGGGGCCTTGAAGGTTGTTGCAGGAAATAACAGCGACAAAGTTGGCGACGCTACCGTTGCATCGACAAGGCCGTAGCAACAAAATAATAAAGGGTGCAAAATAGCAAGCAAACAAACAAAAAAGAAAAGCAAGAAGACATGTCATGTCGTTTCGGCTAAGTTGATACGATCACTTTCATGATACTAAAACGTTAGAAAATTATAATGAAAATAGATGCCAACGTTAGGGTGGTTCTTAAATTAAGAACGTAAAAAAGGGGAAAAAAAGAAAAAGAAAGAAAGGGTCCCCGTGGGAATACACAGCAGTCCATAGGTGTTGCGTGACAAACATGTAGCGGCATATGAATATGGTAGTTGGAGATTTCTGATATTTAAAGGTTAGAACACTGGAAATGTGCACAACAGGAATCTTCAGCGTGATTCTCAGGAAACAAATGAAAAGCTGTCAGACTTTGTTTCTTCGTTTTTTTTTTCGCAACACGAGGCTTTGGAGAATTGACGTATTTCATATGATATATGATTACCTGGTATAAAGCTCATCACTTAGAAGACACAAATATGTACTATAAACAAAGCGGCGAAGATGACGCAACGGCGGTGAATAATTTTTTTCTTTTTCACTCGTGCCAAGCACAAATTCCTCATTGACTTTATAACCCGCACACAACGCACGCGCTTGCGATGCCAACAAAATAAAACGAGGAAAAGAAGAAAAGTGCCTTAGGGCCTGGTGTTTGTTGGCGCCTGTACAGGTACAGCAACACGCGTGGAGGCACTAGCTTTCCCGAAGTGACAAACGCCATCTGCTACAAGTCGTATAAGAGGGGGCCACGGAGCACGGCAAACGACTTTCCGTGCCGACGTGCAGGACGGGTGGGGGGCCATAGCTGCTTCCTGCAGCGACGTACATACAACGGCAGCGTAGAGAGTCATCGCCGCTTATCTCTCTCTGTCGTCGAGCTTATCACGTGCGCTGACGTACGCCTTATCAATGTCCAACGTGGCGGACCGTGGCAGCTACCCCACTACCGCGATTCCGCCAGCAGCATCGAAAACGCACCTCAACTCCCGCAGCTGCCGGTGAAACTCTTTTTGTGTGAGCTCTTCTGTGGCGTGCCTGGACAGTTTTTAGACGCCGTACTAGGCAAAGGGACGAGAAAACTTGCGAAGAGAACGAAAGCCCGTCACGCAGCCTTTGTCTCTACGTTTTGCAGTGCCGCCGTCGTGTGTGTTTTCGTGCGTGATGCGGTCGACGCAGGCTTGTGTGGCTGCCGGCCAGAGGACACCGGTGCTCGCCGCGTTGTGCCTACTGGTTGTGAGCTGTGCTTTCGCGGTGGTGTCTGCTCACGACAGTGCCGACAAAGTGGCCGAAGTGCGGCGCAAATTTGGAAAGAGGGACATAATCCACGACATCGAGTAAGTGCGCGAATCATTGCAGCGTGTACGGCACAAACACAGGTACTCGTAAACCTGTAAGAGTACGCAACTAAAAAGAAAGAGAGAGAGAGGGAAAGAAAGGACGACACTAATAACAAGACGCAATGTCAGGATGATTGTAATCCTTTAGCGTGTCCATGTTAGTCTGCACGTGGATGTGTCCGCTCTTTATTTGATGCATTCATAGTGAACGAACTCCCTAAAGAAACAAGCAGTGCGTGAAGAAAGAACGCGCATGCGTATACAGTAGTCCACGCTTCTTTCTAGAACGCTGGCATTAAAAAAGACGTTGCTATATGTGCGCCTATGTGACACGTTTTAGAAGCCATGCTTGTGACCAACAGAAAATAGGAAGATGGGCCGGAGGGGATGTTGTTAAGCATGGTACTGACCTTTAACCGAGAAGCTGCTGTGGTATTACATTTTCTCAATCTGCAGCCCGGCATTCGCGTGGTCCGCAAAGACGCGAGGACGACCATAAAGGCGCAGGCTCTTCCACCCAGACATCTACTGACCATGATGCTGCCGAGGAAAGAAAAAAAAAAAGAAAAACGTACCACATAAGTCGCAATTTAAGGTGCCCGGATGAGCACCACATGGCTTCTACTTTCGCGCAGCCATTGGCTAGAAAAACGAGTAGTAAGGAGCAGTTGTAGCGTATCTTGCTTAGAAAGTCACACACACAGCTGAAGAGCTGCAGACAGGAGTCTTGACTGATTGATTTCTGAGGTATTACGTCCCAGAACCACGATATTATGAGAGACGCCGTAGTGGAGGGATCTGGAAATTTCGACCACGTGGGGTTCTTTCATGTGCACTGACGTTGCACAGTACACGGGCCTCAACATTTCGCCTCCATCGAAAGCAGACAAAAGTCTACGGGTGCCCGTACGAGTTATCGCCGCCTTAAAGGGACGCTGCAACAGTATTTCAACAAATCCAGAAAATGCTGCCGAGCTAACGTGGAGAAGCCTGTGAAGGTGCGAATATTATTGCACTGTACGTACAAGGAAATTCGCTATTTAACTAGTTTGAAACACAGCTGGAAAGTGGCTGCCATTCTTTTAAAGAATGACGTCACTGGGGCGCAAGGTCGCTCGAGGCAGAAATAGCGTGCGCTGGTATGGTGATGGCGGAAGGTAATCTGCTTTGCTCTGTTTATTCGTTTTGAACTTATAAAAAATAAAGAAAATTTGCATATCTCTCTTAAAGACCAGCGAAAGAAGTTATGCGACTTGGTCGGTGCCCCCAGTGGCGTCACTTGTTGTAAGAAGATCGGGCGCTTTTCAGCTGTGTTTGGAACCAGACTGCGAATTTCCCTGGTGCGTGCAGTGCAATAATATTTGTCTCACATACTCAAAGGAGCCCGCACAATTTATCGGTACCGCTTTCTGGCTATGTTCGAAAAGTGTTGCAGGGTGCCTTGAAGTGGCAATCGCTTTCACTTTGAGGCGCAGATCAATAAACTTTCCTCTTTGCGTTTCCGATCGGAACGACCGTTATTCCTAAATGTACACATAGCACGGCTTGTTGACCACATTAAAACTGATCATCTACTTTTGGCAATGAATATGGAATAAGGATATCCTGGAAATGGTAGTTTCGAAAATTCTGTTTGGTGGTGGGCGGCTCACGGTTGAGGACTACGCAAATTAAGACTGCCATTCGGCGAACGTGATTCTAAAGCTTCAGCCGGTGTTGCACAACCAAGAAATGGCTATGTGTTTTTATGAGTGCACATAAACAAGGAACCACGCTTGAAATTGTGTTAGGTACAACACATATGGAGGAAGTAAGCGATGAAGCAACGAAAAGCTTATGTGGGGATAAAAATACTAAAACTAACATGTCGTCGAAGGATTGCGAGTATATGTAGATGTTTGCATAAAAAAGCTAAGTAAATTACTGTCACAGCAGGCGTGTAATTTATTTCATTATCTGGTTCAGGCACCTCAAAGAAGATCTAAAGACAATCACAGACCTGCAAATCGAGGGCAAGCTGACCGAAGACGAGACTATATTTTATTTCCTAAGGTAAGCTTATGGCCTGCTGGACTTTCCAAGCTTTGCCAAATGACTGCCCTTAAAAAATATTGCTTATTCTTAGCACTCCTCCACTATCCCTTCCACGTCTAAGGACAATGCCGATACGACTAACCCGTTTTTAACGATAAAACGTCACCTACAAGTTCTCCCGTTACACCTGAAGCTACATCATTATGATAAAGTATCACTGATCAAAACATTAAAAGGCCTACACACGAAATAAGAAGAAATTTGTTGCTTACACTTATTCTCATACAATTCGGCAGAGTAGCACATTAAGGACGCAACAGGACGCATTAAGGTCGTGTGTTTCCAAAAGACCTCTTGTCCAACATGAACACTTACAAACTCGCCCAGATCTCAGTTCTTCTAAACACAAAAGACTGTTTGCATATAGTATGTTCAGCGCAGGTTTTTTAAAAATGAAGTACAGCGCTAGTTGTCAACTATCGACGACTCCGAGTGATTATTATTATTATTATTATTATTATTATTATTATTATTATTATTATTATTATTATTATTATTATTATTATTATTATTATTATTCAGGTGGAGATGACATATATGATGCCTCTTTAGAATGTGCACTTCAGTGAGGGGTGGGCCAGGAATCAGGTGGCCGTGTGGCCGTCCAGTAACTTAATAAAAAAATTCTTCTGTATGTGTTTTCGCACAGACATGGAGAGAACAATACATAAGTACATGCGTATTTTGATAGTATTTGTGTGGACCGCAGAATGCACGATTTCGACGACAACAACAAGCTTGACGGCTGGGAGCTGCTGACTGCGATGAAGCATATGGTAGCACACAATAACGTCAAGGATGAAGCCGAGCCCGAAATCAACGAGACAGTTGGTAAGCCGCTAAAGGCTGTAAGAAGCGAAACATCCTTCTCACTGTCATATTTTTTTTCTTTTGTAAATTTAGCCGTCTCGCGCGTGCTGCAAGGTGTTCAGTATATGTTTCACCCAGCAGTCCCTACTGCTTTTATTTATTGTTGTAGTGCTGTAACTTGCTGGTGAAGAAGGTGCTATTACGGACGCTGTTGCAAAAAAAAAATAATTAAAGAAGTTAAGGAAAGAAAGAAAAGAAAAAGAAAAAGAAGGGTAAGAAATGGAGACAAAAAAAAAAATCCAACAACAGCAGCCATTCTCTAGTCGAGGAAGGGGGGAAATTGAGACTCGGCTAGTGCTAGCCTGACGTACTCTTTTTTCAAAAAACAAGATATATTCAACGCCCATGCATTCCGTACAGATGGTACAGCAGTTTACCAACAAAGCTGAATTGTGCGGCCATGGCGTAACATCTCCTTGTTTGTCAATAAAATTACATACACGCTTGGCTTGGGTTTATCACAGTGTTTGTTTGAAATGCCGCACATTCGTCTTCGCATAATAACCATGATTTGGCAGTGCGCTAAGGAAAATATTTGGTCGCACGCGAGAACAGAGCGATGCGAGCTCGCAAATGCCCTTCAGAAGGTCACGATGAAGTTTTCTGCGCACACAGGACCGCGAGACTTTCCGCGCTGGCCTGGCCATTTAAATATTCATTTCTTTCTGTTTTTTTTTTTAAGTACGAGCTATACGCCATCAGTGGTACTGCACAAATCTTGCGAAATGGTGGTATTTCTAGTAAAATAACGTAGCCGCGAGTTCACGGGAAGAATGCACGAAAACAATTACCTGCTTGTCGACATTGTCCCAAGAAGCGAAAAGGACTACTCAGAAGGACTATTGGACAGGATACTTTTGAACTGAAATCGTCAACAATGGTAACCTATGAAAATATTAAACAAATAGCTGTTCAGAAGCTGCTGCATGAGTACAGCTTTAGAACTGCACAACCTTTCCACGAAGAAAAGTCATCTCTTGCTCCATGCGCAAAAAATCATAAGTGCATGTTAACACCCCTCTATCTTTTTTTTTACTCCGATAGCTGGGACGAACGGGCCTTGCTTGCGCAGCCATCTGATCCGATGGTGGGTCACAGTGCAGTGTGCAGCGTCTAATACCCACTGACCGGCGACTGTACGCATTGCTTTCAGAGGCCGTGGACACACTGCTGCGCTTTGACAAGAACGAAGACGGGTTCCTGGAGTATGCCGAGCTTCGGACATCGACTGACGAACCGTAGACGGCCCTGCCATCGTGATGACGAGAAGCCTACGTTGTCATCGTCACTTTACCATGTTGTGATTTACAGTATTTAAGAATGGTGTGATCACGGCATATATATGTCACGCGAGCGTTATCCCAAAGAAATGCGCCGACCGCGAAGCTATAACTTACAATGTTTCCACTTCAGGTTGCTTGATACAACCCCTGTTGTTTATAAATCACGTG
The DNA here is from genome assembly GCA_013339685.2 of Hyalomma asiaticum. Taxonomy (NCBI): domain Eukaryota; kingdom Metazoa; phylum Arthropoda; class Arachnida; order Ixodida; family Ixodidae; genus Hyalomma; species Hyalomma asiaticum. The sequence continues at coordinate 99,113,065 of CM023486.1, forward strand.
TGAGTCGGGCAGCTTTCCACTGACAGTTATGGCAGCCACTCATCCCCCTACGCGAAGTCTCCTTGTCCTGACAATTTGGTTGTTTTGAATTTTTGAGTCCACACATGCAGTCACCGGTGTATGAGGTTTATCATAAGCGATTTTCCGAACCTCAATGTTTTGAAGGTGCTTAGGTGTAAAAAGACAGCGGTGTAAAACGTCAGCAACGATCACATCTGTCTGGTCACTGAGAAACGCAATCTTCACAACAGTGTCATGCCCTAAATGGTCAGAAGGTATCCCAGCTGCGCGGCGCTGGAAGTAGAGCTTTCTTTTTTTTTTTTCTTCTTTCGGGAAGTCATATATTCGCGATGCAATGTCGATTGCACTGTTACCGTTTCCTGGCTTCGAGTCCCTTCTCTTAGTGCGATTACTATCTCACCCTGCAGCGAGATCTCCGAAATAAATTAGTAACAACCTCACCTCCAGTTTGGCAGGTTGGTTCAATTTGACAGTTTGACAGTGACCACAGTCCTATCGGTTGTTTTAGTTCCGACCTCACCCTCCGCGCTTTTTTTATGAACGCTTGAAAATAAACGTATCATTGTTTCTTTTACCCAAAAATTTCTTATTTAGATTGTTGTATGCGCGTGTACATTCGTGCATGTTCGTGTTTAGCATGGGACTGGGAGGAAGCCCTGAGAAGCGGCGACCTTTCGGTTCAACTTCGGGCTGTCCAGAGAGCCTTCGAGAGGGCGGAGGGCCACGGTCTTCCTGTCCCTGCGTGGGAGGGGCCCGCAACTGCTACAGGATCCCCCTAGAAGGGGACATCCAACGGCAGTTTCTCAGGACCTAAATAAAGTTCTGTGCCTGCCTGCCTGTCGGTAGCGAGGTTCGTTGGCTGGTCCCTGAAAACTCTAGCGCAAACCACCAAGGAGGATCGGCCATGGACTGGTCCACTGGACGGAGCGTTTGCGGTTGAAAATAAATGATAATATACGCGTTATTAATGGGCTCACTTGCAATCGCGACACGGCTCTGCGTCCTTCCCTTCAATATCCACACATGCAGGGACGCGTCTGCTTCGTTGCAGTTACATATTTTTAAAAATGCAGGAGCATTTCCCCTGACGGGGAAATGAGGACAAGTGAAGCTTGGTGTGCCTTGTCTTTCTTTCTTCCTTCGATGAAAATCCTGGGACTCATATGCCTCAGATATATTCATATCTTCTTCGTTTGCCGAGCGTGCACCGAAGAGCGTGCACATGTAAAAGGCGTGCGTTTTGCACTTGAATTCTCGAAGCACAAGAGAAGAAAAAAGCGCGTGCATTGCATTCACGATGACTATTATTCTCGCGTACGCGCCACAACGCCAACGCTTGCGAGAGATAACAAGCTTCGTTTGAATATGTCTTTTGTCCTTTGTTTACCTCAGTATCACGAACACTGGGTCCTACTACCCCTACTGCACCCTTTTATTAAAATGAATTACGTGGACTTGTAGAGGTAAGGATACTGTTGCGAGTGTGCAGTAGCTCGCCTTGAAAAGAGACAGGACGCCGCGGCTGCCACTGACGTTTAGCAAGTAACCAGCAAAGCGCGATGATATTCTTATGAACATCGTAAGTCGAGTACGCTAACGACACCTGGAAATCCGAGCCCGTGCTGCGATTTCACGTTTAAACTTCGCGCCTCTACGGGGCCCGAAGCCACGCTGGCATCCAGAGCCGCAGCCGCGGCTGTAGCCAATTAAGTTGACGCTCTCCAGCTGTGCCTACGCACGCTGTTGTCGCAACTGTCGCAGCGGCTGGCAACGACGTCGTTTATCGGAGGAAGGGAACCCCGATGAAGGATCGTCAGTGGGTGTACAGGCGGCCGTTGAAGGCCGGAGAAGAGTAAAGGGAGAAGAAAACCTCCGCTTTAACTACCCTCACTCTCTCTTTCTCCCTCATTCTCATCCTCATCTCTCGAGCTTCGCCTTTTCCGGGCGTGCCTCGAAGAAAGAAATACGATGGGCAAAGCAGGCAAAGCCGTCTGGCCGTCTATCGCTAAGCTGCGCCTTGAACAGACACGCGTCAAGCCACTGACGCTGCCTCCACTGCGAGGACTCCACGTCGGTGTGTGCGTGCGTGCGCGCGCGATCGCGCGCCTTTCACCACGTGGCCGCCCAATGCCTGCGTGGCGTTCGTCGCTTAGGTTCGGCAGCTGCTGTCAGGGTTCAAGGCGCGTGTATCTTGAGGCGCCGCTGCCGCGTTCGTTCGCTCAAGTTTGTCAGCAAATCGGCGAAGCAGCGGTGGGGAAGCGGAGTGTGTCCTTGCCGTAGAACTCGGACGTGGCTTTCCTGCTAACAGTGCGCGAACGTTGCGACGTCGAGCGGAGGACGGCAGCTGTTTTTTGTGTGGCCTCGTAAAAAGTAAGAAAGAAGAGAAGATGCGGACCTTCGCGATGTGTGGGTTTTGCGCGATTGTTTCGTTCGCCGTCGTTGCGGCAGACTTGCCCCCGCCTGATGCCAGCGCCGGCGAGGCCGCTCAGCTGCGCAAGAAGTGGTCTGCGGTGGAAGTCGCCCGCGACTTGGGGTGAGTGCAAAGTCTATAGGAAACCCATGTTGTCACCTGAGGCCTTGTTTTCAAGGGCTAGGAAGAAATATTACCTATTTTTAGACAAGGTAAAGAAGACAATAGGACAAAAGTAAAAGAAGTGTTGTGTTGGTCACTTTCATTGTGCCTGTAATACATTGGCACGCTTCCTGGGTTATTTCTTAGTCATGACAGTGACTGTGTGTGGTACGGAAGACGATATCATATAACTCAGGGCACTGTCTAGGCAAACCAAGGCAAAACGTTTGTAAGGCTGGAGTCATTAGCAGGCTTAAAGCTTCCAGCGCACTTGTGGCTAGCACAGGAACCGCGAATTTCTTAGGAGAGAAAGCGGTTACAAGTTGTATATTCAGGTGAGGACTTAACGTTACCGCATAACTGTAGCTGAAGTGCAGCTAGAAAAGTTTACTTTGACCAAGAATCGAGTAACCAGGAAACGAACTAGGCGATGTTGTAGTACGTGCCTTTCAGAATTTGCTCCCTATACGTAGCATTGAAGCCGTTAGATAACCACCAGTGTGAATGGCTACGGTAGCGATCACACGTCTCAGCTTCAGACAAACGAACGTTGCCAGATGTTGGTTTCCTATAATTTTTCAAAGCAGCGATTACTTCTGACGTGGCGATAAGCAGTACGATGATTTTAACGATACCACCTTTGTCTCCACATAAATGAATTGTCAGTCGTTGATTTAATACACACACGAAGTGATGCTCGCGAGCGTTAGGCGCAGTCTGCTCAAGAATTGCTAGCAATAATTTCAGAAAGTGCAATGAAATAGAAATTTACAACACCTGCATTTTATGCAGCGCCACAACGCCGCTTTCGACATATACGTTTTGCCAAACGCACTGAGCTACGCAGTACATTGCATGGCTGTTTTATGTCTGCTTATTCCGGCGTCGTTCTTTCTTTCTTTCTTTCTTTCTTTCTTTCTTTCTTTCTTTCTTTCTTTCTTTCTTTCTTTCTTTCTTTCTACCAGAGCATCAATAATTAAAAAAAAAGAAATATTTCACCGGAAGCATTAAGCAGTGAGCAACAAGGCTATAGTTTACACATGCATATTGAAGGAAGAACGATGCACCGCATAAACATTATATTCATTTTGTTAATTTTCCGAAAGGTATTTGCGCGTTATTTCGTTCTGGATCAACAAAAGGCTGCAAGCGCTAGCAATTAGTGGAGCGGTAACGTGTGCAATTTAAATATGTGATTAATGCTTGGAACTTGAATGTTTAATGTTAAAAACCAACTCACGCAGAAGCATAGGTTTACCATTTGCCCAAACGGGGCAAAGGGGAGGAGGGAGGGGGGGGGGGGGTGATAGCGGTGTGGCTCCAGCCTCACGTCCTGTATGCACCTTGAGAGCGACGTAGACAAAACAAAAAGAAAGAACCGCAGTTGTCTTGATAAACATTTGGAAATGCTTCTGTGCGAGATGCATTCATGCAGTACGTGTCTAAGACAAGATGAGGCAGCTAATTAGGGCTGCTACGGTAAAGGCCTAGCGCCAACCCCCCCCTCTCCCCTCCTCCCCCTCACTCTCCTCCCGACCCACAACCAAAGTCCCCAACTAGCGCGTTGTCGCGATCTAAAGTGTCACCTTTTCTGACCTTTCACGTCTTTCGTATGCGTTTTGTTTACAGTCACATTAGGCAGGATGTTGCCAAGATGATTGAGCTTGGAAACGCCGGAGTTATGTCGCAGGACGAGCTGTCATTCTACTATTTCAGGTAAGCAATGAAACGGTGCCTTTTTTCCCGTCTGTATCATATCTTCGTGCATCTAAGGGGTTGCGTTGTATGCCTTAGTGCCAATATAGCTTAGAACAACGGAGTTGTTGAAGCTTGACCTCTGGCCGTGCTCGGCATTAACCGAAAACTCTGCTCGACGAAGAGGATGAAGGCTAGGCAAGGCGGAGGGAAGCATGAAGCCACAGCTGCGCAACGTGTAGCGAGGGAAGGAGGAGTGTCACGTAACGAATGACGTATGAGTGGGCGGGACTTAGCGAGCGAGAGGGACAGTTGTCTCGGCGGAGAGAGCGTGAAGTAAGGAGAGGAGGCGCAGAGAGAGAAAGCGAGACAGAAAGAGAGACAGAAAGAGCGAATGTACAAAAGAAATAATTCAATAAAAATAATAGTTTTTAAAGTTGCAACTCCTCTGATGTTTCCACGAGAGCGAATTCAGCGCTTCCGAAATATTAACGCGATGAACGAGCAGCCGGTACTCAAGGAGCCTGTGGTTTCTTGTCCTTGCGGGGGCGGTTATGTAGAAGTTAGGTTTCTCTTAGCTGTACACCGACACCAGGAAGCCACTTGAACGATCCTTTTCTTTTTTGTTTATTTATAGTATCAGTTAGGTCACTACAGTCTGTTTTGTTGTGACATGTTGTTCGCCAGAATCCCAGCATAGCCATAATAAAATTAAATTAAGAGGCAGTAATGTCAGCGCTATTGCTGACATTGCTTCCAAAGCTTGTGCATGTTTGCCTTGCTTGTGAAGCTTGCGTGGTAGCTTAATTAATTAAATAATTAACTAATTTTATATACTCCACAGGCCCCAGAAGGAGTATCGCGTGAGGGGAGCAGCACAGATAAAACAGCAACTCAAGAGCAAATAAAACATGTTCTACAGATGCAAAAATATGAACAGAATGAGAATTTAATAATGAACGAAGAATGTAAAAACATAATTACAGGGGATAGGGCGTTGGCATGCGAAGCTCGAGGTCGCAGGATCGAATCCCAGTCACGGCGGCCGCATTTAGATCGTGTGCGAAATGCAGCAACAACAGCAGCAAACAATCGTGTACTTCGATTTATACGCAGGTTAAAGGAACCCCAGGGTGGTCAGAATAACTCACTCAGGATCCCTCCACTACTGGGCGTGCTTAATAACTGTATCGTGGTTCAGTGACCGTAACAAAATCTGAGTTCGGAATGATATTTGAACTAACGGTGTTCGAGCACTGAATGCGAACGTTCATTTTCGGATCTATCGACTTATCACTTAATTAGCCCGCTCAATACGCTAAACATTCGCGTGATATGCGGAAGCGTTCGAGAAAGGTGCAGTCGACAAGAAGCTTTAAGAATACAGTGCCAAATGTGGCGCGGTCCATCAGCTGTAGGAAGGTTCTCACACGTGAGCAACATAATTACACTTTCACTATTCTGCGACACCACGGTGGAGGCCAGCGAACTGCTTTCAAGGTCGGTGTTCCCGCGGAACTATATTTTGGCGCGCAGGCCACAGCACGAAGGGTAGGTGCTGCGTGGTATTCCTGCAAGGCTTCGTATAGATCGCCAACCATGTTTCGAGGTTGCTCGCATCTAAGCCTCCTTTGTCTTCTGCGTGTCACAGGATGCACGACTTCGACAACAACCACCTGTTGGACGGCCAGGAGATGATGGCGGCCATGTTTCACACTAGCCACCACGAAGAAGGCGCAGCCGCACACGAGAAACCGGAAGTCATATCGGAGGCAGATATTGCCAGTGAGTCCACTATCGTTTCCTCCTAATATTCATAATTTTTTATATATGAAATGAATTACAGAAAACCTTTTCGTCTATGCAACAGTTCTCTTGACTTATCTTTAGTCTACATATTCCACCAAATGTATATAGCGGGACCTTAGTCGGCTTGCAAATCTCGAGGTGGCGGGATCGAAGTTGTACCATGGTGGCCGCATTTTCGATGAGGGCGAAATTTAAAGAAAAGCAGAGCAAAAGAAAACAAAACAAAAAAGTCCGTGTACCTATATTTAGCTGCACGTTAAAAGGACATTGAAGTGAAAAGGTGAAGTGACTTAGAATAGAATAGAACTTGATAGTGATTATCCGAAAGACAATAGAAAAAGAAAGAAAAGAAGGAATAAATAAATAAATAAATAAATAAATAAATAAATAAATAAATAAATAAATAAATACGTAGGGTTGCGCAGAAGGGAAAAGTGAGCGCTTGCTTGCCTTCCATCCACTACACCTACGTCATTTTTCTCAGTCGACAATATAAAACAATGATAGTGCTACATGACAGCTGTAGTGAGCTTGACACCTTTTCCCCAGCTCAGCTGTTTACTCAGACTTCACAGGCGTGGTACAGGCTTTGTTTATTTATTTGTTTGTCTACGTACATTATTATGCACCGGATCCAACCCACAGAGTTACCATACTTATGCTGCTTTTGTAACGTACCGGAGACCCTTCAACACATGCTGCTGGTGTGCCCACACCGCAAAAAGAACGCTGAAGATGACGCTCCACAACCGCTAGAAGTGATTGAAGAAACTTGGGAGGCACCGTTAACGGTCCAGAGCCTGGATAACCAGCGAAGTCTGGTGGCCCAGGCACGGGCCACGGCACCAGCCAACGGTATGCTGGACTGAGAGAGCCGTCGACATCCGGCGAAAAATGGCCGTTTCTCAATATAAACGTTTATTCCTCCTTATCAACGTACACGGGACGCCGCCTCTACCGAGGCCCCACGCGGGGAAATGTGGGAGTTGGGGGAATGACTAAAGTTCCTCGATATTTTTTCCGCTTTAGAAAAAAAAATATCTAGGGACTTTACGTATGACTAGCTACAGGGAATCAGATTACGCAGAACTACAAGCTAGGTAGGCGCAAATACCCACCACTACACAGCAAATTAACTAAGAAGCAGGCAGTTGCAAGGAGACAACTCCAAACACACACTAACGGAAATCCAGTTATCTTTCGCCTCTTTCAACCATGGCCTGTATTCGACATATAAATGTAAAGCGTTCGATTCCCGGGCAAGCTTGGCGCACATGTGATGGAGTGCTCGAGTCTAAACGACGCAGTAAGCAGAACCGTCGAGGAGGCAGTTCGAACCGGAGGGCACGCTGGGAGGAGGCTTAGCTCAGCTCCGCATTAGAACAAGCACCCTGCACAGTCCAGGGAGCCGAGGAAGCCACCCGAGCCCAAGGGCTCACGGCCGATGCCTAGGCCGGCGTTAAAGCCCGCCCTATTTAGCCATCGCCGGACATTTAAATAAACTTGTTTGTCTGTCAACGTGCGCATGAAACGGCGCAGAATGTTCTGACATTTTCTTTGCTTCTTTCATTTCAGGCTACGTGGATTCTGCCCTCCTGGCCGACAGAAACCACGACGGCTACATTTCGTATCCTGAATTAAGGGCGAGCGACCTTGCAAAGCAACATGCTTAAACATTTGTACAAAGATTATAACATTATGCGGCTATTGCATTTCACCATACGTATTTTGTTTGTTTGTTCGGCACAAAGTGTCTTCTCGGTGCATTTTTACAACCGCTTTATCGAGTCCTTTTACTCAAAATAAAGTATTTTCTCATGTCTCTGTATCGCCCTTTCTCCTGTTTCATTCATCTCACAAGGCAGTTTCACATGCTGCATGCTTGTTAAGATGAAGTTGTCCTCGACGTTTACGACACAAATGAAGTGCGGATCTTCGGAAGAAAGGGGCGTGGACGTTAGGCGCAGTTTGTAATGGAAGGTGCACTTGCTAAAGTTGCCACTCACAAACTTAAAGTTGAGTATTAGATATAGTTACCTACGTTTGGGCTCAATGATTACATTAGGAGGAACGATCCTTGCCTTGCATGTACTTCGTGAAAAAAGCGAATAATTCTGGCCAGTAAATCGGTTAAGTGGCATGTTATCACGTGGGCTAGGGACTTTAGCGGGCATGAACGTGAAGAACACAAGAACCGAACCTATAAAGACTGAGCCCTTTCATCGGCATAATTTATGTCCGGCAAAACAAAACTCGCAATGAAAAAAAAAAAAAAAACAGCGGCGAGCACGGTCGTTGAAAATGTTAATCCTAATTGGGTAAAACAGAACATGTCGGCTTGCCTACATCTGTCATCTCACATTACGGCTTAATGTCTGGCGCTGGAGTAAGCTACACGGATTCCCGGACTGGAATCGCCGAAAGTGTTATAGAAGCTTCCAATACCTCAAGATCTGGCAGCGCCTAGACATAACGTGTAACAGTTTTACCCTGTGAAATGTGGTCGCAACGAAAACAAAGGAAAGAAGCAACACGTGTTGATGAATATTTTCGGAATCTTTGTTCCAAACGTAAGCAGTCATGAACGCTTTGCTGCTAATGAAGTCCCTTTAAAGTGCTTTGGTTACCTTGCACAAAGTGGACTTTTTAACAACGCCTTGGACAGAAATTTGCGAAAGATAGCCATGGTAGCACGGCGTGAAATAATGGTCGTCTGACCACTCACTATAAATCGGGATAAGTGTTACTTCTATGAGAAAGTATACATACGGCAGCGATCATATACAGGGCGATGTGCAGGCTTCATACAAGATGGGGCGTATGCTACACTACGAGTGTTTCGAAGAATCTTAGCTCTTCTTCTAGATTGTGGGCGCAACTGGAACGAAACATAATTCAAAGCCGCCTTTGTTGGCCGTGGCGATTCCGCATATGCACAGCTGGCTCACAGGCGGTGGCGTCGAGATTTCCATTTTTATCAAAGCTGGCGAAAGCCTTTCACGGGAAAAAACAATAACGGGAGAAAAATGAAATGGGCGCAGCAGCAGCAGCAGCTTTGTGAACGCCGCAAACAGACACTGCGGATATGCACGAGAAAAGGCCCACATTCGTGTTGCAACGTGATACGACAGCGACGTCACGTCCACGTCACTTCGCAGACGCCCACTGCTTCGCCTGCTCCCACTGAAAGAAGCAGTGCTAAAGAAACGGTAGTTGTACTCAGCGAGGGCTAAAAAGTCGGTAGTGGTCTTTAGTGCCGTGGTATAGAATCTGCGCTAGTTTATGCCTGTGCGCGGTGCTTTGTGAGTACGAATTCGCACATGTATCATCGGCACACCATAAGAAAAGCGACCGCAGAATCCCACTGCAATTGGTCGCTGCTTTGGCACCGCGTTCCTTGCTTGCACGTGGGTTGTCGTCGCACACGTCGACTCAACGGTACACCACGCCCCGAAACCGTCCAGCGCAGCGGCGGCTGAGCTCCATCAGAAATGGTCCGCCGCGGAGGTGGTCCGTGATCTCGAGTGAGTTGAATGGTGAACCGTATGATTAGTCTGAACTACTGTCTTGTTCTCTGTTTTTTTTTTCTTTTGTCGAGTTTTCTCGGCCACTTCCCCGTACGCTTTCGTAAGTGTGGAATCCGAAAAAAACAGAAGTGTACTATCCGTTTATCTCGCTGTCTTTCCAACCATCTATGCTCCTTCCAGAAGGTGGGTGCGGGTGTACCATGCGTCCCGTTCGAAAACAACAGTGCAGGAACTCACTGAGGACCCGATAGTTCGGCTGCACCACGTGAACGATGGGTCCGCACGCACTTTCTTGTAGTGCTATTTCCCGAGCTTGATATTTACACATTTCGCAGCATAGCTCTGTAATTGCAGCGAGGCAACCTGATTATGGGGGCTTGAAATGTCACGAATAACAGTCATTTGGTTCAACTAGTGAGAATGTTGCCAGAATATGAAGCCATTCGAAGGCGATGGCCGCACGCGATCCCTGAAGCTAATATTTAATTCGGCCTGTCGACAGTGCGTACAGGAGGCCCAGAAAGTAAACGGAACACGCGATCGCTGGCCAGTGTCTATGTCCCTGAGCTAGCACTGGTATTACGAGCTAGGTGTAGCATGTGCAAAGAAAATATGTGGTGCTTTTTGATTTCATCTTAAGAGCTACCTGATTAACCGCTCAGACGAAAGAATGCTTGGTGAAGCCATTGACGGGAAGGGAACTATTATGTGCTTGCAGCAAGCATTTGTATTCCCATTACTAAAAGAACTGCATAGTGCCATGCCGTGATGTGATGGCTTTTGTTTAACTTCCACACAATTACGATATAAGATAGGAAAGTGACGGGGACTGCGCGTGTGTCAGCAGTCTACAGCTGACCCTATCGGTGATACTTGAACGCTGGATGGGTAGTTCAGTTGTCCTTAATTAGTCACTTACGTTTACTAAGACAGCAATAATAAGGCTAGAATGCGCCCACGGACCAATGGTCAGTCGCTTGTGCTGTAATAATATAAAAGTAACAACGCTGGCGCCAATCGATAATGACTCTCTTAATTTTAAGAGTAGCGTAATGACCTTTAGCTGGAAAATATTTTTGAGAACTTTCCTTTGGACGGTAGAACCACAACGGATTAAAAATGATCTGTACAGAGAACTAAAACTAAAAAACCAAAAAAACAAAAACAAATGCAGTTGAATACGGTTGTGCTACGTTCCTCGCAAGTGGCATAAAAATTGCCGTCATTCAACTTGCTAATCATGCGCTGTTTTTTATATTTTTTTTGTCCTTCCCGATGCAGACATATTAAACAAGACGTGGCCAAGCTGCTTCATCTTCAGACTACGGGAGAACTGTCCGCAGAGGAAGTGTACTTTTATTATTTTAGGTAAGGTTTGATGGGATTTGGTAGGTATTGTGACGATTTGGACGTCAGTCAAATCAAGATGAATGTGATTGGGGGAGTCATTAAATGTTGCACTAAAAGAGGACACTATAAATAAGTTCAGAGTGATAAATGTTTTCTGTTCGTTAATACACTGCGACGTGTCGCCTACTACATCAACAACAGCAGAAAATTAAGACACGGATGTCAAATTACTTCCTCGTCATATTGTAGTTAGTGCGGCTTAAAGAGACTTACTGAAACAAACCGTGTTCAGTTCCAGATTCTTAGATTAAAATGTATCGAGTTAATTAGGCTACTTCAGACCCCGTTAAAGTATGACGTTGTGCACGTCTGACGAAAACACCAAATTGTCGTCGTTACCTGACTTTGTACATTGGAGATTTTCTGAGCTACCAAGTGTCGTATAGCAGTAAAAGTGGAGTATTTCAGTATACTGTACTCCACTTACCACTAGAGCGAAAGTTAATTTTCGGCACGCCCTCAAATTATATGAGCTGAATTCACACTGCATTGCTCATTTATTTCTGAGCAACTTCTGATGATTGTTCCGTGGAAGCCATAAACAAGGGGCTAGGGTCAAAATCTCTCCGGGAACTGCAGTCTCAGTTAACAGAAAAACAAAGAGACCACGAAATAGTTGTGGAGTGGACATGATATAAAAATGGCGAAGCGGGCCGCCGTCATCTTGCCATATTAATTTATTATTGTGATAAATCTTTAACCAAGTGTTCGTCTGAATGCCCAAATATAGCTTGGAAGTTCTCGAATACGATCCAATATTTGCAGGATGCACGACTTCGACGAGAACAACTTGCTGGACGGCCACGAGTTGAAGGTCGCCATGTTGCACACCATCGCCCACCGTCCTGGCGCTGAGGAGCATTCAGTGCCGGAAGAAGCGATCGCAGGTGAGTATAAGAACGAGATCTTCGAGATAATCTACCCGCCCGAACTAGACGTATTTATGCCGTTGCCATTTACAGCACCACGAGAGTTATTGCAAATCGCTGTTCTGTTCCAAGACTGTTGCTTTAGTTTTTGTCATGCCAATGACGCTGATCGCTCTGGTCCATTCGTGTAGTGCCGTATCGAAGTTAATTTTGCCCGGCAGAATTTTAGTCGCGATACTGTTGGTTCCGTTTATATTTATATTTTTATATCCACACGTTATGGTGCCCTGTTGCGCACTGTACTTAAAATTTCCGGATGTTGCGACAAGAGTACTTATTTTAAAAACCATTCGTTCTTTTTTTTAAAAAAAAGAAAGTGTTACCGACGTAAGTATTTGTGTAGAAATGGTGTGGGCTGCCAAGAACCATGGATTTTTATCCAGTACTGTGCTTAAAACAGTCGTCCGTGTCATGATGTATCTTGCTTGGCGCGATTGCTGATAGCGACCACGAACTAACGTTACATTTTGGTTACCAGGTTACGTGGACGCTGCTCTGAAGTCTGATGCAAATCAGGACGGCTTCATCTCATACCCGGAAATAAGGGCCGCCATGTAGCCATCTGTGCACGCTGTTGACTCACGCTCTGAATCATCGTCGTTCATAATAGGAAATGGCAATAAATATTCCCATTTTATTCTCGCAGTTCTTCCTGTACTGTTCGTCGCAGCTGGTTTCATATTTATCATTCCAAACTGCGGTGGATCTCACGAACTCGCACCATACCACATTCACATTGTTTGACCATCCATGCTCTGAAAGCTAAGGTATACTTCGATCGGTTTTATTGCCGCACGAAACAGGCAAGTCACGCAAGTGTTGTAATGAGAACTGCGCCAGTCCATGAGATCTTCTGCTCCGCTGCAACGAGGTGGGAAACTCCACGGTCCGTACTCGTATACGGGCGGCTGGATGCGATAGCGCAGGAAGCTAGTGCGTTATCAAATCCAAGAAATTTGCACTTCGATTCACTAAAATGAAGCTCTAGCTCAAAGCCTCCCCCACCCTTTTCCCCGCCATAAAAAAAAAAGGCATAAAATAAAGATGGTTCTGCCGTGTGGGCAGGTAGCTGCTATGCTGTGCAACACAGTAGCATTTCGTGATGCACACGATTTTACGGCGATGTCTATAGGTACTATTAGAGCCAAAACCAATTTCGTATACTTGCCTGGTACCGGGAAATCGTCAAGCATTACAAGGTAATCCGCAGAACGTACTCCTCCGCGCACATCACTATCAAGAGAGCAAGAGAGACTACTTCGTGCTCTACAGGCCAACACATCCCACCAGGAATCAGCACAGCACGTGTATACACAATTTTCTCCGCAATGCCGCTTCTGTCGGAAATCTGGGTACCCTATACATATGGTAGGAGGCTGCAAACATTACTAAAACAAAACAACATAATACCACCCTCTCTATCCACCTAACAGTTACCTAACCGTGGAGAGAAAGAAGTAAAACAAAGACGGGGAGGTTAACCACAGAAGATGTCCGGTTGGCTGCCCTGTACTGGAAAAGGAGAAAGGGGGAATCAAAGAGGGAAACAGTGGAGATTTGGGAGCTTGCCTTAGCCTGCTATAGCTCGAGAATGGCGGCTCAATGAAAAAGTGCGGCTCACCGTATGCGTTTGTCCACTGACAAACGCGACTGTTCTCGTTCCTTACGCGGTGGGCGCTCAACATCGGGAAGAAATAGAGCTCGCACAGGAAGCCAGCCGGCTGCGCGTTCCGCTTTGAGGTCAGTGAGTCACATCGACTTACATGTGATTGTATTCTGGCTATTTATGTGTAAGACACGTTAGCTGACACACAACTTCCGTCGCTCTCATTACCATCACAAGTGCATTAAGCTTACGAGAAAACCAACTTACAAACTTGAGGGACCGTAAGCCTCTTCTCGACAATGAAAACGTGTCTTCTCTTTCGCCGTCTCACACTCACGGCTGTTCGTGTCATCGTCGTCTGAAGCGTGAAATACGGAATTCTCAGAACATACTAATATATTTGATCGCCGACTGATATGTAGACAGCGCCTCCTCGGTGAGCGAAAGTAGCAATGGTACGCGCATGCGCAAAGCGAGCTCTTGTACGAACATAGTGTAGTAGGCTATTCCGTTAACTCCCAGCGCAAATTGATTGGCATGCAGTCAGGTGTGCTGCCGAGCATACGGTGCTTGCCATAGGAGGTCGCAAACTATAGATAAGCCGGTAAATATCAAACTAGGCGCTTGTTCTATAGTGAAACATAGAAAAATGACCTGTTTGTACGACGACATGCAACGCGCATCCACGATTTCTGCGCTACTTTCCCAATGCACCTCAGTGACACGGTGTTGGACGAGAAGCACGTCCTATGGGCCTATGGCCGTTCCCGCAAGAGTGTTATAATGTAGGAATTATTTGCCCAACTTCGTTGCTTCCGAAGTTAATCACTTCATTTCGCCTAATTAACAAATTAAGCCAAAAATTGCCTAACTCACTCCATACGGTAGTAAGAAAGATGCATTTGGTCGCGTCGTCTTAGGGTGCACCGGCATATTTTTAAATCCGTGCTAAAGATAGCTGGGGCATCCTGTATATTCGGGAGCTGTACGCCGGTAACATTATGTCGTTGCTAATTGCAAGAGAGTCGGATCGTCCCGCAGTCATCATCCAAGAATGTATTAAAGCTGGGCCAAAGAACGTCAACCCTTGCAAAGGTGACAAACTTCGCTCTGCAGTGGCAGGCAATGCTTGCAGGCGAGGTCCAGGAAAGCTGACGGCACTCCTGGAACAAGCCCAGCGAGCCGTAAGAACCGGTGGAGCCTTGTGCTGAGGGCTTCACCCAGAACTGTCGTCCAACCGATTACTTGCTTATTACAATTCTTTTCTTCATCTTTCTTCTGTAATGCAATCAAACCTGCGTCTATATACCTGCCCTATTACTGTCCCATTCCTCTGAGCGGGAAAGTGACACTAGGTAATCATCATCATCTGCTGTGGGGGCCATAATTCGAACGGTGCGTGTCGCGTGGCCGCATAGATCGCGCCACGGCAGCACGAGATGTGCGCAGCGTCGCTGCCCACCTTGATTTCAGAAGGTTCTCGTTCTGCGACCGGTAGCATCTAAAAGAGAAGTTGTCCTCGGTCCTACAAGCATCGTACTCGTGCTGCGTATGGTAGGCTACTAAATATGAAGACAGCGTCTTGTACGTTTCATCGGATATGTCTTCACCACTGGTGAAGACATATTACGCATCCAGAAGCGCCTTCGGGATACGTAAGGAAAGACGTAAGCATTCTCTGTACAACGAGCTTCCGTCATTGACTCCTTATCTAAGCGAGTGCATGATAACAGATTGAAAATATTACGGCTTGCCGGTTATATAAAGCTAAAATTCTCTCTCCACCCCCCCCCCCCCCCAACCTCCCCAGAAAGCTGCAGGATTGCATGCTTAACACTAATTGTAAAAGTTTATTTCAGTTTAGTCATGCACACTCACTCATCCATAATGACAACCAGCTTACTGAGGCGATACGTACGTCTACAGTAGTAACTTTCATATTTGTAAACTGGGCAATGCCTGTTCAATCTGCCCCCCCCCCCCCCCCCCCAAAAAAAAGTAAAGAAAATGTGCTTCTATACTACGCACAGGCTGCATGTTAAGACCAAGTTAGGCGCTCAGAATCGTATCGGAATCCGCTGCTATAGAGTACTTCATGATATCACTTCATATACGCTTTTGAAGTCGTGCGTGCTAGTCGAATACTTTGGACGACTTTCGCTTCCAGAAATGGAGGCGGCTAGCAGCTCGGCGAGCGCAAGCCACGCCATCACGCCAGCGTCGCACACACAGTCTACCGCTGCCCGGAGCAGCGACGTCGAGAAAGAAGACATCGAGGAGAACTTGTCGGCCATCATCGGTCGCACGGGCCTTTTCCACCGCACCCTGTTTGCCTACGAGGTGGTGGCCATGTTGTGCTTTGCACTTCACAACCTCGTGCACGGCGCGAGCGCCTCGGACGAGGACCACTGGTGCCGGCTGCCCGACCCTCCTGGGAACACGACGCTGAGGAATGGAGGGACATAAACATTCCCAGGCATGTCCTGACCAGGGGCGGAATTTCGGACATTGTCGAAAGCGCCAAATTCTTTAGTATGATTGGCTTACGGGGATGGTACGACGTACCTTATTAGCTCAAAAGAACACCGTTGTACAGTTTAGCAATATGTAATGGTACGGAGTAGCGCCTTGGGTACTCATTGTTAACTGGAACTCCCACTGTGGTGACGGTGGTGTCGGTACACTGTCCCCAATTGGCGCAACACGCCGTCATTACAGAACCTAGCGATAATATGTTATGGAACTGCTCAGGTAGAAGTTGTCCTTGGCTTTAGTGACTATGAGCTGAGCATCCACTCCCTATTATCAGTGAAGTGCACTGAAACTCGGGTGAAGATGAGCGCCATGACAAGCATAGCTGGCTGATGAAGCAAGTTTCAGTAGTACGTAACTGCGATCGGAAGCCAGTGAATTCACACAACATATCGTTGAAGTTCTTGTGCCCCAAGCCCCCAATGTGGCTGGGCGCATGATACCTATAGAGCTGAGCAATTTCAAAATTTACTCGGAAACTTTGCTGGCTAGGAGAGAGAGTGCACGTTCCCCTTAGGTCTCCTACCAACATGGCTTGGCTGGATACAGCATGCATTGTTTGTTTTAAATGGAGGCATGAAATGCCCGTTGTCGCTGAAGACGTTCAGTATCTTTGAGAACGTTCCTACCGAAGAGCGTTAGCACAGTTTTGTTGCGCACTCGAGTTGTATCCTATGACCTCATATCCAGCGTCAGTTGGCCATACCCGTTTTGACTTAAACTTGTGTATGCAAGTAAAGCATGCTATAGCCAACGTCAGCCGGCAATAAAGTATATCTAAAGGGCTCCTACATTTAGTGTCTGTGATATCAGTCTGCGTGATGCAACTCGAATGGAAGCTACGCAGAATGATTAGTAATGAAGGACCAGCTTGAAATGAACTGGTCCTTCACCATAAAACCGCGGTTTTAAAAAGGCGCCGTCTGCATGAGTGCGCTTCTGGGATGCTTCTATTCGACTGCACAGATTCACTTCATTAAATAAAATTGTACTAGTATTACGCAAGTTTCATCTATATGTGCAAACCCAGCTCCGTCGTTATAAATTAACGCAGCGGTAAATCGACACCTTTTAAAGAGACACAACGGACGAAGGCACTTAATATGGCAACAGCATCCTCACACTAGCGTGTTGCTGCGTAGGCATACGGGAAGCAAAACATTGTGTACATTAACGAAGAGTATTCATCCACGTATTTCCCAATTTCTTTCCTAATTTTAGAGACGAGAACGGCAATATGAGCCGTTGCCTCGTTTACTCTCTGCCTGACGGCGAAGTGACGGCCGGAAACGAGATGCGCGCAGCTGTTCCATGTTCGGCAAGGGTCTTCGGCACCTCTGGGGCAATGTCCGTTGTGAAGCAGGTAAGAAAATGCCACGTTCCTTTAACCACGACGCTTTCACGTAGGTGTAGTGTCAGACATTAAGCATAGGGCATCAGAAAGTTTATTTCGCATTCTGTCGACCTGCAAAGACAGACCAGACGCCAGGACTGAAGCAAAAGGCTACTTTCCAGCACCTTAGCAGAGGCTTGTGCATGTGCCTCGTGAACTGGTCCTGTAGACCGGGAGTAGCCCAGCTTACTCAAACAACCGTCCTACACAATGATTCCTAGTCCTAGCGGAAGCTCTTGGTTTTGGGATTCCCCTACTTAGCAGTTTCGACGAAACTGCAAAGTCGGCGAATCTCAGGTTCAGAGAACTTCCCACTGTTTCGTAGAAGCGAAGTGAAAACTCTGCGGCGCAAAGTTTCACATGCGCTTGTTTGAGCGTGAATATTTCAGGGCTTACACCATACATTCGCCAAGCGGATTGAGCTGCGTGGTTTAGGTGCTCTTATCCGGACAAAAATATTGTATGTCATATATGAATACCTTCCGAGGACGTAACAACATGCCCAACACAGCGTGCAAAATTCGCTGTACTCTTACAACTGTGCTTATGAGTTATGAGTTGTGAATTCTCGCAGTGCAAATTTTCGAAGGTCGCTCTACAGCCAAGAATAATTGCTAGAAATTGTGCGATATGCCTACAAGATACGTAGAGCGCCTGATGGCAAGCGCACTGTTACTGCTTCATAATTTAGGAAGACACACTATACAGCATTGTCGTTGCAGAGCAGAGATACCGCAATCTGGCAAGAACCACGAGGTCTCTTAAGATGGACGCTTTGCTAGGAACAACAAAGGCTTTACCAACTTTACCAACTTGTACTCAACATGTAAGCCGGCTGACAAAGGCAATGGTTGCGCGTATGTTTCTTCATGGACCTGCACCTTTTCAACACCTCTTGCAACGTGTATAGACGCCTACGAATCTTTCAACAATTAACAGCTCTCGTTTTGTTTCTGCGCAGTGGGACCTTACTTGCGATCGTTTGTGGATACGCTCAGCGTGTGAGACTGCTTACACATCAGGCTCCTTTTTTGGACTCGTCTTATCCGGTATCACCGCCGACAAGTAAGAAAAACGCATCCTGGACACCTGCAGAATTAAGCTCATTGCAAGATCATATTAAGGCGAAGACTTCTCGGCGAGGCTTTCGACGCTATACATATATCGTAGATGCTTGGCTTTGCCGAGTGGTTCGCGCGTACACACGCAGAGACAAGCGAATTCAGCGCGACCTTGGAATCTTTGTAAGACGATGAATTCGACAACCGTTCAAATAAATTTCTGCACAAGACTGTGTTACATCGCGTCTTGCATCGTTGCGATTATGTGCATGCATACAAACCGTAAAGACGAGAAATCCACTCCTGTGGGACCTATGCGACCTCGAATTACAGTATCTTCAGGGTCGGCAACTAATTCAGACCTAAGAGATGCTGAGAAAGCGCGAGGAAGAAGACAGACGTTTTTCATAAAGGCAATGGATACTTAAAGCACGTGCTTGTCACAGTGAGGATAGCTATAGTACTGCCTGCCGTTTTATTAATCGTGATCCATAGAAAAAGAAAAATGAACCGGCTACTGCCCCATTTGTATGGCTATGGCAGAGGCAAGGTGACATATAAAGCGATTCGTTTCTATGTGTGAGCTGTACCGCAGTAAAACGGAAACGAACACCTAGTATCAATATCCACGCGTGCAAAAGCGTGCTAAGGATTGCAAAGAAGCTTAAACAGAAATACGTGCATTATAGTATGACCGAACGTCGGTCACCCGGCACAAACATTCGCTCCAGCGATTACGTTACATCTTGTTCTCTATGTGGGTTCAGCGTGAACCTTAATAGCCCACGTATTTTTCTATCTGCATTACATCACCCGCGCACTTATCAGTTACCAACAGTAAGTACCAACTTGGGACAATTAGCGCGCAATGAGCACGACAGCACGTACACCAGAAAGCAGGTGCGTGTGCGCCTGTTTACATCAGCCACAGACGCAGCAAGAAACCAGGCAAACAATAGCTGCTCGTTGTCCTTCCCGTCGTGTATTCCTTGTGCGTACGCAGCTCTATTTACAATTCTTCCGCATGTTCCAGGATTGGCCGGAAGCCAACGATCTGCATTTCTGCCGTGGTGCTAGAGGTGGTCGGCATATCCCTGAGCAGCGTGAGCACCGTGTTCCGCTTCATGTGCCACCGTTTCCTCGTGTCGGCCACCATCAGTGCGATAGTCTACACACAGTACATCATGCGTGAGTTGTGCTGGCTCACACGTAATCTTAACGAGACTGCGCGTCACGTTCGAGTCTTTGCAACAGAACTAATTCCAGTGTTCTTTATAGCACCCGAACGAACCTAGGTGCACAGCGCGCCGGTTTCCCGATGAAGTGTTTCACGTCCTCCGCAGTGCATGCCTAGTAAGGTGTAGCTGTTTTTTTTTTATTTTATTTTTCGCTTTATACCCCAAACAATGCAAACAGGTAAATCAATGCTTCGAAATCATGCTCATTTAACTTTATGAATCTAAGAAGCACAAGGGAAAATGTTTGTATATTAGTTCTTGCAACACGTACACGAAAAAAAAAACAAAACAGACATGACGACGGAGTGACGTTTCCGGAAGTGTTAGAGGGGGGCTAAACAGAACGTGGTGCAAATGTTGGAAAGATCTCAATCGGCATACGGCACTGCACTCATGAAAATAATGGTATCAATGTTCCTTTGGTTATACTGTTGAAGCATTGTGCTCTGCAAACGTTAAAGATACCTATTAGAGGCGTCACTGACGGCACCGTACATGTAATTGTATGGAAGCGCTACGGGCATATAATAGGTGAGCCTCGAACTTAGGCGCACTGCAAGGCGCCTTACCTAGCAGTGGCTCGCACAGCACCACCGTGCAGCTTTGTATAATGTAATGAAGCGCGTTTAGCATTGCGAACTTTTGAAACTGTATATTTCAGCGCAAGCCAGTGCATATGTGAGATTATTATTATTATTATTTTTTTTGCTCTTTCCAAAATACCTTGGCAGTGGTCGAAGTGGTCGCGACGCAGTGGCGGGCGCTGTACCTGACCTTCACCTCTTACGGCTACATCATCGGCGTTGTCGTCAATGTCGTCATGCTCGGCGACGACGTAGATTGGCGTCAGAAGCAGCTCATCATCATGGTGCCCACTACGGCACTGCTCTGCGGATTTGGTGAGCGACATATGTTCTCACAACAGGAACAAGTAACGGACAATTCTAACTGAACGTCGCTTGCGGTTTACTCCCGCTCAGGTTTCACGCGCTCACGTATAATACAGAGCATAGTGTTTGCAATGAAGGCTAGTGCAGTCATATCCGGCTGTAAAAGTCTATAGAAGGTCAACTAGTGCGGTAGTAAATGGTTAGCACATGTATTTCCCCAACCAAGCACGTCTTGGTTTAGACGGCTAATTTATTTTGATCCCTATTGTTACAATATTTATGCCCAAGCAGCGCTAGGCTGACAGTAGCAGAGGGCACAAACTCCAAGCACGAGCGACGGCCTACCTCATACCAACCGCTGATGACGATGCTTCCAACACATTATTTTATTTGTGCAGCTATTTACAATTAATATGTATCAACGTATTCTCCAATAGCCTGCTGAGGTTGGTTCCGTATGTCGTTCAAATATTTCGTCATGCTTCTCATATAATTCTCAGAGAAAAAAATGTGCAATTCCATGCGTATTTTAGTATAATTTCCACAAGAACCGTAGGGAGCACGGGCACGCTAGACGACGTAAGACAATAAGTGTAGGTGAAGTTTAGTAAATAAAGTCACGCTTGCGCCTAACACGGCGATGAATCAAATCCATATATACTGGCCACTCTTCCATGGTAGCCAGTGTTTCCTCAAGTAATGTTGGTAGGAGACTCCAACTACGTGTCAGAGAGCTGCACAAAGTAAAGGGGATTTTGTTCAGTAAGCGAACCTCCCAGAAACGAAAGCAACGCTCAGTCACCCTGGCATCCGACCAACATGTAACCACACCTTGGTACTACATTTGTCCGAGTGCTCAAGACTGGAATATGTAGTATTTTATTTTTCAAATTGATACAGTGAGCCGAAAAAATGCGAAGAAACGGCCAAGGGACGAAAAGAACAGATGAAGAGCGCTGCACCTTCTCTTCCTAGGCTCCTTAGCTGTTCCCGGTGGCGAGTACGTGGTACAGCTTGCCCTTCCGTGGCAGGATCTGCTGGGTTAGGTTCTCAACGCGCTCAGATAGGCACATGATTTTGTTCCGGGGAGGGAGGGGGCTCCTAACTTGTGAAATTAAGTTCGTGCGTATGCTTGTAGGCGTGCGCGTCTGTATATGCGTATGCAAGCTGCAAAAATTTGGGGAGGTGCCGTCTTCCACGTTGCCCTCGGGCGTTAACAGTCATCTTAAGAACATGTCCTTTCCGTTATTTCTTGTTGTTCCCTTTCCTTCCACTTTCCCCAAGACGCAGCGCCGTGATAGGGCCATTACCTACTTTTACTTGCCACACTGTATCAACTTCGGAGAATGCATTTCCCCTGCTTCCTTTCATGTTAGGGCACCGCAGTACAATTTGCAAACTAGTGCAAACTATGCCGACTGGATAACAGAGTGATCCCCCATAACTCAAGTGCCGCAGGTGGCGGCAGAAAGATGGGTAGGTAGATGATATCATGAAGTTGGCGGGAATAACGTGGTCGCACTTAGCTGCCAGGACCGGGATAACCAGAGATCTGTGGGCGAGGCCTTTGCCCTGCAGTAGGCGTAGGCAAGCTGATAGTGATGATGATGCAAACACTGCCCGCAGCTTGCTGCCAGAGTCGCCTCGGTGGTCGTTGACGAATCTGCGCGTGGAGGAAGCTGTGCATGCGGTTGCCTACATCCTACGCTGCAACAGAGCAACGCCCGACGCCATCAGAGCTGTCGGCAAGAAGCTTAGAATGGAACCGATGCAGACGCTGCACCGTCGGATGTCAGCCACCGATAGCGCTTCGCAGTATCGAAGCCATCGCAGGACACAGGTACAACGATAGCTGCGCATTTAACACAATTTACGGTTTGTCATGCCGGCAAGTGCGGTCAAATCAGTAGCAGATGCGCACGTGCCTGTATTGTTTTGTTGCCGTTGTCATCAAATGTGATAATGACCTTTGTAAGCTATGATCTAGCTTTGCTAACGGGGAAATCCCTGCATAACGTACCGCAAAAATGAATTTTTTTTGTGTGTGTGTTAGTATTTGAAGTTTCCCGGAATTAACAAGCCTTTGGTGTTTCCTACGTTGAGCAGTAACCTGAGCTCTCACGCTCGGTAACTCTACTACGCTCCGCCACGCACTGCTACCTGGCCTTGAGTAAGAGGGTACCATTTGCACACTAACGAGATTCGTGAAGAGACGTACTCGTTATCTTTAAAGGTTCAGTTTATAAATATTGAATTCGTATCCGTGACACAATGTTAACAAGCCGACCCCACGGTTCAGAATGCGGTTACAGTATCAGGGAATGCTCCGTAACACATTGCACATGAATGTTCTTGTATGAAAATATGCAGTTCTGCAAGCAGCAATGAATGCTCAACTTTTGGAGCAAAATTTAATAAATTGCCTACATCATTGCCTCCACATTGTAGGCCCATGATTACACTTACATTTCCTGCATTGACAATGTCAACGCGTTGTATCACGTGTACGTCCTGGTTTGCTCACAGGCCACTGTAATGGTCTAATGCCATTAATGGCATTAGACCATTACATGGTGTAATCGTTCATCTGCCATTCTGCCATACCAACATGTACTTCCACTCCTACGTGCCGAAGACTTCATCTGAATGGAACCACCTTCCTGCCTCCATCGCCAGCAACCCTGATCATGCATCATTCAAGACTGCCATCTCTAACGTGTAACACCACTCCTCTCTGTAACGCCGCAGATGGCATTGAGAATAAATAAATAAATAAATAAATAAATAAATAAATAAATAAATAAATAAATGGTTGTGGTGCTCGACAGTTGATCCACAAGACGCGGGTTCGATCCCAGCCACCACGGTCGCATTGTAGATAGAGGCTAAAATGGTAGAGGCCCATGTACTGTGCGTTCTCAGTGCGCGTTAAGGAATCTCACTTGGTCAAATAGAATGTACGATGCCCGGGGGGGGGGGGGGGGGGTTCTTATCGATTTTGACATTATACGGGACGTGGCGGCGACGGCAAAATCCGTCGAGACTGTCCATATAACTGCTATCGTAATAAATTTTTCGGAGCCCTACACTACGGCGTGCAGCGTAATCGCTGTTTTGGTCCATGAAACTCCATCAATTATTACAGTACTGTATTATAGTACTGTCGCTCGCAAATACCTTCTTTTAAAAACTGCACTGGACCGTGACTATTGCATAAATGATTGTGTGCATTGAGAGATAGAGGACGCGCACTAACACGATTGTTCGTAAAGTTTGGTGAAGTTGTCCCGATTGCCTCAGAATTATAACTGTCCGCATTCGCAGGCAAAAGAGCTCGAGTCTCCAGAGAAGACTGTGTGGGAGCTTCTGGTGATACTAATCACACAGTACCAGTTCTCCAGTCTTGCTCTCGGATTTTGCTGGTGCGTTTCCATTTGTAAGCCTTTTTGTTACTAATCAGAGTGTTTTGTTACTTCTGCTTCTCCTGAGGAGGTAATGATAGCTTAAGCTCTCCTCTTAAACTGCCCCAAAACTGCCGACCAGTTCTGCCGCTGTGCCCGCGTTTGAATGAATGCCTTTTCGTGTTGTGAATACATGCCAGCTCCCTCAACCTTCAGTAATTCTGAACTAGAGTGCAGCATTAGGTGAGATACTGAGTAACAAGTTTACAGTAATCATTATAAACGTGCAACCCTTCATATAGCTGGAGGGCATAAGTTTCCTAAATTCATGAGCCAAGTTCCAGAATACATCTTTATTTCAAGGAAAATATATCTCTGGGCGGATTGGCAGCCTGAAAGTTCGCATAAAGCCAGAGTAAAATGACAAATTGTGGACATTTCTACCTTTTAGTATTGACACTGAGCATACAAAATAAAAGTTATAATCAACAGTAGTCAACATTAGCCAACAGTTGGCCGACGCTATCCCAGTATCGGAGGTACGCGACAAAGTAGTGTACCCGAATTCAATAAAACATCACTGCGTTCATTAAGATGTACATAGAACATTAGAGAATTTGGGTGGAGGAGAAGCAGGAAAACATCGTTTTCAAAATGGAGGCACTAATGAGGGCGAAGCCTCAAGCAGGTCATCAGAACGCCGAAGGGCGGGTTGTTTCCGTTTACCTCTGCATATAGAAATTTTTGCCAAAGCGCGTTACCTTGCGACGGGAAGCTAAGAGTTTTCAACGGCTACAGGGATCCACGCTAAGCGTTGTTTTATTGCGAAAGCATTACGTGACTAATCGGACAAAAAACCCGGTGTAATTTGCGACGTATCATACAAAAAATTACAGCATATCCACGGAGTGAATGATGATGAGTGGGCGAAGCTCGGGAGGTTCATCGTAGATCGTGCCGAGTTCCGGATTAATTTAGTTAACGCGCACGCTACGAATCCTCATCGTTCAACTATGCACAAGTGAAATCTCCCACCAGCACTTCATTGCAAGTCAAGATCCAGTGTCTATATATATATATATATATATATATATATATATATATATATATATATATATATATATATATATATATATATATATATATATATATATATATATATATATGGGTTGCCGGTGAACGCTTCTCCAACGCGAGCAGTCGGTATTTCTCAATCAAGAAACTCGCTAGGAGACGCTGCCTGCGCCAACGTTGTCTCTCGCGGGTGAGGGCGCGTTCTCCTTCTTTGCGAGCTGGTACAGCGTTCCTCCAAGAAAGAGCGTTTGATTGTGGCTGTGGTTCGGTTAGGAAAGGACGCTAATTTCTGCGGCCCATGTAGGGAGCACGGCTAAGCGTCCGTGGGGGTGGGGGAAAGGGAGTGAAAGAGATAGAGAGGAGAGAAAGGCCGTAATGGAGGGCTCCAGAAATTCAGACCACCTGGGGTTCTTTAACGTGCACTGACAACGCACAGTACACGGGCCTCTGGCATTTTCACCTCCATCGAAAATGCGACCGCCGCGGCCGGGATCGAACCCGCGTATTTTGGGTGGCAGCCAAGTACCGTAACCACTACACCACCGCGGCGGACAAGCGTTTCCATAGCCAACGCGTGCCTTTCGCTCTCTCTCTCTCACAAGACAGCAGGGGCACGCGCCGGGAGAGAGAGAGGCACGCGCCGGGAAGCACGCGCCGAGGGCGAGCGCGTGCCTCCCGGCAAGCGGGTGGTTACTACATACATACATACAGGCGACGAACGACCCACGCCTTAAGGAGCTTCGCCCCTAAAACTCACGTGACCAAGTGAAGGCGTCATCACATAGTGTGGGGTCACGGTACGATGTGTCGCGACGACGTCCCCACATGATACGAAGTGATGGCGCCAAGGATGACGTCATGGCGACGTCACAATGTGACGTCGCGCGTTGACGTCATGACGCGACATGGACGGCGGGATGATATGGACGTCGGTATAGTTATCTGACCCAGACACACGGTGTTTCCGCTTTCAGGGCCGTATTACGATAAAGATCGCATTTGGCGGTATCGCCAAAGTGTCGCCTTTGGTGCTCGCTGATTGGCTGGTTGGGGAAAGGCGAGCAAGTAGTCGTTTTTGTCATAACACGACACAGGAGGTTCACTGTCGCCTTTGGCGATCATGTCAGAATACGGCCCCAGTGCACGTAGAGGTACTTGAGTGGCTCTGTAATCTTTTAATTTCGTCATCCTGCTTTCTCAAAGGTTCGCCTGCTCCATCACCTTCTATGGGCTTGCCATCGACCTCAAGGCGGGCTCCATCAACAGTCTGTTTCAGTTCGCGCTGGTGCTCACGGTGCCAATAGCCACGTATGCCCTCATCGTGTGGCTGGGTCGGCGAGACGTCCTTGCGGTGTCGTTGCACTTCGTCTGCGCTTCCTGCATCGCGGTCGCATTCCTGTCCAAAGGTAACATTTCGTTTCCCTTCGCCAAGACGAAAGTGAGCCGACGCGTTTTCAGTAGCATTGATAATTAAGCGGGTTGGCGGGGATCCATGATTATGAAACGGCGCCATCAGAACACGATGAGAGCACTGTAGATGCAGTGCCTGTCTGAACGCTGAAGGTCCACCGCTTGTCCTCGTACTTTTGCTTTTCTTTATTTCTTTTACATCTTCAGTGCTGTAATCGTGTTCTGCGGCGCCGTTTCACAAACATGAGAAGTACCTTCGCAAGAACCGCAGAGAGCCGAGGGGCATCCCATTGCCAGGCAGTTACTGGCATCGTTAAAATGCCAATAAGTGCCTCGAAAACATCCGCTGTCCCCTTCAGGTCCGAAGACTCCTCAGAAGGTCACTTGGGAAGTCGACTATCATCGCATACTTCAAAGTTAGTTGTGAAGGGAAAACTGAATTAAAAAAAAAGCAAATTATTATATTGAGCTCAAAATTACAACTCCTCCCTACATTATCTCTTCTCTGATACTTTGTCAGACCTCCGACATTTTCTCATAAACATTGCTGGGTGATCAATGAGGCACTGTCTTCCCAGTGCCACCACATGTTTTTTCTGTCAGTATTATAAAACCAGCCGCCACATGTTACTTATTGCGAATTACGTGATAACATTTCTCTGTGCGCGCTGTCCATTCTTTATGCTAATGCTGCACTAGCTCCCTTAATGACTTCAGAAAGGTGTAACGTCGTTATATTGATCACTATGCTTACAGGGTTGGTTCCTTGTCGTCTACATCCGTGCTTCCTTTTTTTATTATTTTATTGTAGAGTAAGAGAGCGAGTGGAGGCGATCGTGGCTTTTTTTTTTTTTTTTACCATTCCCGTCAACATATGCTACGCCTTGGCCACATGCTGAGAATAGAATTTCCTCACGTTTGTTACGGGGAAGGCCGCCTCCCCATTAATCAAACTGCGGCTGAGATGAATCGCAGCGCTGATTTTTCTTTCCCTCTTTTCTCTCTTTTTTTTTTTTGTTTTTAAGTGTCGGTACTGCAGCATTGTGCAAACTCGTCGCCTGTATGGCCGTAACAGTCTAGCTCGAATCAAGTGCCCATATAGAGCCGCGTCGAAGCTACCGAAATGATTGATTGATGATTGATTGTGTTTCGGTCAAGGAAATGATGCTAACTTCTGCAGCCCAAGTAGGGAGCACGGCTAAGCGCCCGTGGGGGTAGGGAATGAAAGAGAAAGGAAGGTGAGAAATGCCGTAGTGGAGGGCTCCGGAAATTTTGACCATCCGGGGTTCTTCGACGTGCACTGACGACGTCGCCTGTATGGCCGTAACAGTCGAGTCCGAATCAAGTGCCAATATCGAGCCGCGTCGAAGCTACCTAAATGACTACGGTGTTCCTCTCGTTTATATCTCTTTTATTCTCGTTCCTCCGCCCCCAAGTACGCTGAGCCGTGCTCCCAAAATAGCTTCCTTTCCTTAACCGAACCACAATCATTATCGACGCGAACCTCTCTACGCTGAGATTGGTGCGAAACGTTCAGAAGTGTTCGCTGGGCCTCGGAGCGCTTCGCGAGGAGTTTCGCGAAGCCTCAGACCACGACGAAGTACAGGCGTGCCGGACGTGCCTGGAATCTCTGCTTAGAGGTAGGCTACCACAGTTCACCACGATGAACAGTTTCGTGCTCACCGCCAAGCCAGCACCGCTTACCATAACCGCGCGATAAACGCGCGATCCTTAGCAAAAACCTAGCAAAAGCTAGGAGCACCTAGGTGATGATCAGCTCCGTTGTGACTAGCCTTGCTCCATTATGCAAGCTATGCCCATTTTTTTTAAATCAAGTTATAACTCTGCTCTCCGCCCGATTCGGAATAATCCGACGCCATATTTTTCAGCCAGTCGTGGCAACTACCACACTCGGGTCAACATAATGAGCCACAAGACTGCTACGAACTCTAAACCATTCATTTGACAGACATCTAATGATTGGAATAAACAGCCCCCATAATTTATTGTATTTTTCGCTTTCTTACAAAATGAATTATGCATCGTTCACTGACACGTCTACACCGGAATGTTCGCTTTGTGTTTCAAGATCTTTATACTTTGCCGGAAAACTGGTGCTTACTATGTATTGTGAATATTGCATTATGTCGTTACTTTATGTATTTTAAACTTTTGTGTTTCGTTATTTCGCATCTCAACCTAAATACCTTGCAGGTACAATAAATAAATAAATAAATAAATAAATAAATAAATAAATAAATAAATAAATAGTCCGTAAATTGAGGAAGGTATACTCAAAAGGGAGCAGGCAACCTTTACCGACATGGTTAAAATTTAATTTCAGGTTCGGTTCTTATAACGTGGTAGAAGTTTGGGTTCCGTTATCTTATGGTTGTACAGCCTTAAACAGTGGCGTTGCGTTAAGCCCTTGGCTCAAGAGCCTCCACAAGCGCGTTAGCAAGCGCGATTGATGGACACCGATTGACGGGCACCGTTTCGCAAACTATGCTAAAGGAATGTCGCAGGGCCACTTCAATTTCTGAGTTCACATTTTCGGTAGTGCGCACCCTATTCACACGTCGCCACAGAAGGGGAATCCTGTTTACTCGCAGGTAGCTCCAGCGTTCGTTTCGCAGCCCTGTCGAGCGCGTGGTTCTTCTCCAACGTCGCCTACACGGTGCTGTTTGTGTACGCCACCGAGATCTACCCGACGGTCATTCGTGCCTTGAGCTTCAACTTGGGCGCAGGCTTCGGGAGGATCGGGACCATCATTGCGCCTTACCTTTACGTAGAAGGGGTCAGAGAACCAAGCGTTTGCTACGAGCGTTACAGTGTGCCCATAGGCGTTGTCGGAAGGAAGGACCATGGTGGTGTCCTGACCATCTCCTCCCCCCGAGTTACCTTAAAAAGGAAGAGGGAGAGGGGGAAGGCTCAAGCCTAGTTTATTCCGTGTTTGACGCATATGTGTTGTTGCTGACCTAAACAGGCAAAGTAGAACAGTGGGCTTTAAAATTAATAGGCAGAAAACTGAAGTAATGTTGAATAGCCTTAGGTGAGCACAGCGGTTTGAGATAGCTGGCGAGGCATCGGAAGTGGTAAGTGAATATGTCTACTTAGGCCAGGTAGTGACCCCTGATCCGAATCATGAGGCTTATATAATTAGGAGGATAAGAATGTGGTGGAGTGCACTCGGAAAGCGTGGTCAGATAATGAATGGCAGCTTACCATTGTCTCTGAAGAGGAATGTGTACAACAGCTGCATATTATCGGTACTCACCTACAGGGCACAAACTTGGAGGCTAAGAGGTTTTAGCTTAAATTGAGGACGACGCAGCGACCTATGGAACGAAAAATGGTATGTGCAACCTTAAGGGACGAGAAGAGAGCGGGGTGGGTTAGGGAACAAACGCGTATTAAGGACATATTAATATAAATTAAGAAGAAATGGGCCTGGGCGGGCCATGTAATGCGAAGACAAGACAACCCGTTGGTCATTAAGGGTAACAGAGTGGATTCCTAGAGAAGGCAAGCGTGACAGGGGGCGGCAGAAATTTAGGTGGGCGGATGAGATCAGGAAGTTAGCGGGGATAAATTGGGCCCAGTTAGCACAGGACAGAGAAAATTGGAGATCTATGGGAGAGGCCTTTACCCTGCAGTGGGCGTATACATGATGATGATGATGATGATGATGATGATGATGACGCATATGTATAAATGGCAGTGGTCGTGAATAGGTGGAGTGCCTCCCTCAAATGCGAGAAATATGGAATTGGATTCCCAGTGATGCCGTACACTCAGTGGCTCTTCCAATGGAGAGTTTGGTACACCGACCAGGCGCCCGCTGGTGTGGGCACTCAATTCTTTGATGAGGCAGCCTCTCATTTCCATTCTCTTCTAACTTCCAGATCCCCCTCCCCCTTTCCCCTTCCGCGATGCTGTCCCATGCACACTTACGGGATGCAAAAAATTAGCGTCTTTCCTTTCCTGAAACTAGTATATTTTCCTGCCTTGCGTATGAAGAAGTCATACGACTTATTCCTCCATCTTCGTTCTTTCTATACTCCTCTCATAATTTCGCTCCTGGCATCTTTTGTCTATTTAGTGAAGATTTACATGAAAAGAATCGCATGATGCTCATAATTCAGTTCTGTTATCATATAGCGTGAAAACTCATATTAAGGCTCGTCTCACGGGTACTGTATTGCATAAAGCCGGTATGAAAGAGTATACCCATTCACTGACGGTTATCAGAAAACAAAGTTATTTCCGAACAGAACTCTTCTAGACCAAAATAAAGCTCACATATCGGCAATATGTAGTTAATACTGTTACATTTATTTCTCTCGATCGACTTTTACACTTCGCCCCGTCACTTCGCGTCATTACAGGATTCGAAGGTCGTCGCCTACTTGATTCTCGCGCTCACGTGCGGCCTGAGCGGCTTTTTGGTTGGAAAGTTGCCGGATACCAAGGAAGTGCACCTGCCCGAGCTGGTCAAGCCCGAAGAGAACCTTTTCGAGTAAGACTCGCGATATGAATTGGAGTAGAAGGTCGGTGCTTTTGTAAAAATTTACCTTGAAATCGCCGCCAGCACAAAGGCACAGTGTTATCAGTGCTTTGTGCGTGCCGTTATTCGAACGTGAATCGTATGAGCCTAGCGGTTGCCCGAGCGATTTGTATCAGAAAAATTTACTCCACAGATTTTTGGGAGCGCATGGTATTAGGGTGAAGCTTGTTGTTTTGTTAGGTTTAACGTCCCAAAACCAGCTCTGGTTACGAGAGACGCGTAGTGGAGGGCTCCGGAAATTTCGACCACCTGGGGCTCTTTAACATGCACTGACATCGCACAGTACACGGGCCTCAACATTTCGCCTCCATCGAAATGCAGCCGCCGCGGCCGGGATTCGATGCCGCGACCTTCGGATCAGCAGCCGAGTACCACAGCCACTAGACCACCACGGCGGGCCAAGGGTGAAGCCGAAAGGAGTCGCTTATTGTGAGGCATAGCAATTCGCGAAAGTTTTTTGTCGTAAAAGACTCGCCAGTGCGTCCCATGGCTTCGTGGCTTACTCGTAACACGTAAGTGACGATTGCAGGAAGGAGACAGCGAATAATTGTAGGTCCTGTGCCTCTGAGCCAATGCTTACAGGTATTCAAACACTAGGCAAGAGCGAGGAAACGCTGGTTAAAAAAAAAAGCGTTATGAAACCATACCACGTTAGGAAGAGAGTGACACTTCCATGGTGCCGTGTAGCAAAGAAAAGAAACATATAGATTCGATTTTTAAATATGCATTTTGGGAGTGTGCCTCTTTGCGGATGTAATGGGTGATACGCTCGCACATGCTGGCTCTGTTGTATATATGTAGAGACGTATTTCGTGGTTAAGCTTAGTTGCGAGCTAAGAGAGAGAGAGAGAGAGATGTTTGTTCACAGAAGGGAAGAGAGGTCGGCCTGAGCTCTAATGTGCCCTGGCCTGCTACCCTATGCTGGGGAAGGGCGACGGGGAAGAAAAAGAGTGATGATTGAAGATGGGCCGTGCTAAGGCTGGTGTTCTTCACTGTACCGTACTTAACTTGCGCTTTGCGTTTTCCCATCATGAACCGCCGCGTAGTCGAAAGCACAACTGAAGGTCCTACTTATGCAAGTTGTATCTTCAGTTTAAAATACATGTTCTTGACTACTTCCATGTTGGACTGTAGCAGACGCGAACCTTCTGTGCCAAAGAAAGCGAAACAAGGCTGCTGTCGTTTATGGCTTTTCCAGCTTCACCCCACTGCGATCACCTCATAGTCGGCCACGTGGGCTCGTGAGCGTGAGCCCTCAAGACACAGACCACAGCACGTCGCAAGTCGTGCCAGCGTTTTTCAAAGCCACGCCCAGCAAGGTAAGCCTTCGCGGCATGATTAACCTGTAAGTAGCCACCCTAAGCAGGGTTGCGCCCCTTTAAAAGGGCGCTACGGAGAAACGTTATTTGAGCTTCTTTTAGCAAGCCATCCTGGTGACCCTAGGGAAGCTCTTAGATGCACATGCCACGCCACTCAATAATGAAAAAAATTCTTTTTTTTATTAAAAAAACACCTTTCTTTAATAAGCGGCCGTGCACATGCGATAGGAATGCGATCTCTTACGAGTTTCCTACTTCACGTTTTTTTCGTTATAGACGACTACTCGAGCCAGCAACTCGCCAGACCGCAAATTCTCGAGCTGGAATAAGTCAAAAGCGAAGCGCTCAGCTTTTTCCCGCAGCCAAAGACAAAGGACGATCAAGCCAGCTGCAAAGAAGCTTCCAACAGCAACCCCTAGTGACGCGACCGTTTCGAAGGTTCCGAGTTTCGGGCCGGAGCTTTCTGTTTCCAAACCAGCTGCTGGAGCCGCCCAGCAATCAGCATCAGCGGGCACATCTGCACCAACCACAGAAGTCAGAAAATCCGCGGGACAAAATGCCGATAATGAAGAGCAGAAACGGGCGTCGCGCGTTATTGGCCTGGCCATGCCTTCTACAGATGAGGTCTTCCAGGAGGATCGGCTCAGCGCAGGGTCACCGAAAGAGCAAGGTAGAGTTCTGCTTTCAGGGACAAGCGAGGAGGTCGCACAACTGCCCGCTGAAAGCCAGGGGATGCGTCTTTCGTCATCAGGTACTGCAGTGAACCCTAGCCGTACAGGACTACCCGGGAGAGGTCCTCATCTTGGAGACACTCCTGAACAACCATCACCGTCGCCGCCTCTCGATGCAGCGTCGCCCACCGTTGTCGCCGAGTCGATAGAACATTCGACTGCTGCTCAGCACCACCTCTCGCCGACGTCGGAGTCGGTTCCTGCCGACGCCGTATCGCCTACGCCCACTGGAGCTGACGCCGAGACCGCAAGCCCCTCGTCAGGCGTGTCTACGAGGCCCTCCGGCAGTCGGACGCCTACGATCAGCTCATCGCCATCGCGCCGCCAGAGGCACCACCACTCGCGGACAACGTCGCCCAAGATGGACGTCGAGGACGTGGCGCGGATTGCTGACGCTCCGACTCCTCACGGCCATCGGGGAGACCTGAAGGAAGTGGACACGCGGGTTGTGCAGCCGGTGTCTGCACGTGCGGTCGATTCTGTGAAAAATTCACATACATTGCCGTCAACGCAGAGTTGGGTGGAAAGCGCAGGAAGCAATGTATCGGCAAAGCCGCGGGACCTCGACAGAAGTAAGGCTTCGCCACACAAGGACACAAGGGAAGCCTCCAGCCCGAAGACAAAGACGTCTAAGCAGTCGAAGCGCCGCACTCTACATGCAGATGATGACAAAGACCTTCGCTAAAGCCTGTTATTTGTTAGTTTTTTTTCCCTCTATTTGTTAGGAAGCCTATATACTACTATGCAAACTATGTGGTCAACTTTTCGGCTCGTGTATTTGGCATGCAGCCTGCACTTCGCATTTGTGACTTGGGCCATCAGGCGACGATTATGAGTGTTTAGCGGACGTGATCGATAAGTGATAACCAATTTGTTGCTGTATTGATTTATTTGCAACTGTGACATCAACACACAACATTACGACCTTCGACGACCTGTGCGTGGTGTAGCAGAGAGTACGTTAGGCCGCTTGCGGCACTTCCGGGGACTTGCGGCGTTCGTTATCGCTGCGTTTTTCAAAGTGCTTCGCTGCCCAGTCGTTGATACTGGTTTGCTGCATTTTCAGTCGAGAAGTTATCTGTCTGCGTATATTGTGTTCACGCGGACAGGGACATTTCTGGGTGGTGGTACAAGCCATAATTTTGTACTTGAGAATTTTCAGGAACGAAATTTGTCATTGTGATGCTTGGCGGCGCTATGCTTTCTCGTGCGTTGCAGGTGTTTCGATGGTTTATCCGTAATATAAGACAATATTTACGTGAGCTGATTACAGTAATGACGCCTTTTTTAATACTCCACTACATGATTTTTTTATCATGAGTGATAATATCCACACAGTGAGCGAGTCCTGGCAATAGCATATGAACTTGGAAAGGCAAGCAGCAAACAAATATTTCTGTCGTAGTTTAATAACTACTCATTTTACGGGACACTAACTAGTAATCGAAATAAAATATTTCTGAACGAACTAACGTACTCGTAATAAGCCTCTCTTTCCTATAACGTGAAAAGTGTGCTCACGATGTTAGGAAAACGGACATACAGGACCACCGCTGCAACAATGCTGACGAAATGACGCACGTAAAGCATGCTATAAAACGTGGTTGTGCATCCAGTGCAATGCCTGTGCGTGTAGCATTGTACAAGAAAGACCAGTACCGAATTTCCAAATAGCCCAGATTTCGGCATTCAGTCCAACGACCCAACTCTCCTGTACCTTTCCCTTGTTAATTTAAACAATCTGTAAACGCTCGAAATTCATGAGGACCGGAATTCCCTACTAGTCCAGCTGTCTGCATTACAACATACTGCTCACTAAAGCTAAATGAAGTCGTACGGGGTTTAACATCCCACAACATTGTCTGATTTCCATTTTCCGACCTCATCGCAGAACTGGCAAACGCAACCTGACCGACAAATATGAGTCGTCGTCTTATGCATTTCAAGTACTGTATTCAACGTAGTGAACTATTCAACATCAATTTTACCTTAACTTTAGATGAGACACTATTCTTCGCACGAAACAAAAGCCGCTCTGGAAATTTAGTTCCACTGACATAGCCGAATACACATTTAGAAGAGCACGCCGTTCTGTTCGTTAATTGTTCCGTCACCGCGGTTCAGGGACTGTTTTAACAGATGGATAAGCTCGTCCGTATAGACGCACCACTCCAGTGACTCCCGCAGTGCCACAGCTGCTTCGCCAAAGCTGCATATGTCGCGCAACGACATGACGCCCAGAACCGCCTGCGGTTGATGTCAGAAGCTGCAGTAAAAATACCGGATGGAACACTACAAAACACAAAGAACAAAGGTGCGGGTGGATCTGCGTTAGGCGCATGCTTGCGAGTAGGGGCCTCGACTCGTACACGTGTACACAATTCTGTGCCAGTGCAGTTGGTGCTTTATCAAGGCGCATTTTGCAATGGCTGCTCCCTTAACCGCAGTGTGTCATGTTAGGAGCTTGATCTTGTACTGGGTCGTCTGCGTAAGCGCATTTTTAGCTTGCGTTAGCGGGCACGACCATGGCCATTCGCACAGCAGCACGCCGTCCAAGGCGGTTCAGTTTCGAGAAAGATGGGACGCCACCGATGTCGTCCGGGACGTAGAGTGAGTTGTTCTTTGCTTATTTCTGCGTTCCCCTCGTAGCGTCTGCAAAAGTGCGGAGGTCTTTTTTATAAATCCACATGGTTCGTATTGAAGGATAATGTAAAAGAAAAATAAGCAAGGCCCATACAAGGGCTCACCCTTGCTGTCGATGCTGTCGATACTGAGTTAGTGCCCCAGAAAAGTTGCCAATCCCAACGCGGCTTTACAGTCGTACGATACGTAAACGGCCTTTTAAGGAGCGACATATGGCTTTACGCCCCATATCAATGCTTTTCGTATTGTGCATAGAACACATGCTCCAGCGGGGCCAGGTTCTCGGGGCTGACTAAGCTTACGTAGCAGTTGAAAATTTTGTGAGCCGCAGTACAGTACGTAAGCTGCCCGCATATGGTTCGGGCATGTTTCAACGGTCGAAAATGCCCCCGTTGAAGCGTGTGTGCTGACATAGCGCACTAGATCATTATGTAAACTAAATACCACGTGCTAATGTGAAAGTCATTATGAAAATATGAAATACATTACTTTGAAAAGCGCACACATCAATAGCGTTTCCTTTACCCCATCAATTAAGCACGCATTGAATGGAACGGCAGTGCCTGCGGAATGTAGGAAGGCACACTTCTTTTTTGTGCCACTCTCTTTCACGTCGGGTCCGTCAAAAATAATTTCGAAAGTAAAGCACCGATGTTAGACCATACCCGCAATGGGATCGCACTCGTTAAACAGAGCGATTGGAGTGAATTCGTACCCAGCCAACTGGAAGTTGAGGTTTTGGCCCGGAAATCTTCCACAGGGGTTTCATAACATGCAGAGAATGTTATGACACCCCTGTAGAAGATATCCATAGAGAAGGTCTCTTTCTTTCTCTTTCTTTTTTTCAACTAGTCTCTCATACGCACACATATCCCAGGCTTATACCCCTGATATCTTCTGTTGGGGTTTCATAACACGCACACCCCAATAGAAGATATCCGGGGTGTGAGCCATAGCTTGAAAGGAAGAAAGAGAAAGTGAGAAAGAGAGAAAGAGCGAGAGGAAGAGAGATAAAGAGAGAGATAGAGAAAGAAAAATCACGTGTGCGGCTCGTTCATGCTTTGGATATGGAGGTTATGGGCCACACGCGATTTCATTCATCTAATGTTCCAAGTTAACAAACAGTTCGGCAAACTCTATGGTCACATACATGGGAAATTAAGACGGCCTAAAGTATTTCTTCATTGCGCAGCCATATCAAAGAAGATCTGGCCGATCTTGTGGACATGAAGAACGCCGGAGAGATGACGGACGAAGAGGTCACGTTTTATTTTTTCCGGTAAGTTCACTTGTTGTATGACAGTTTTGGTGCGCATAACTCACAGTTATCATATATATCTATGCTACAGCCCGACAAATTCGCAAGAAACAGTTAAATTAAACGTATGAAAAGTCACAAGAGTAAGAACAATCGAGACACGAGGTAATGGACGCATACTCCAAGATTGGCCTGGTTAGGTTTTTGTGTGAGTTTAGTTTGCAATCCTTAATAGCTCCCTTTACGTTCGGTTTAAATATTTATGGCATCCCACCCCATTTGACGGCCAGTTGTCCAACAAATTTTCTTTTTTCCCTGGAAATTCTAAAATTAGGAAGTTTTGCAAACTTTGAGCAAGCACGTGGTATAGCAGCTCAGAAAATATTTTGTGGTGACGACACTGATCGAAAAAGAAATAAACAAAAACAAGCAAACAATTTAATATATCTCTGACTTCAGTTGCGCCGGGGTTCACTTTTTCCCCGTGTTGCTACTATCAACACTGAATGTAACATGTGATTTGGAAACCCTGAGACAGTGGTTCCTTTTCCTTCCAGCATGCACGACTTCGACGACAACACGATGCTGGACGGCATTGAGTTGTTATCAGCTATGCAGCACACTATAGACCACGGTTTTGCACCAGGCGTGGGAGAGCAAACATTCGACACTATGATCAGTGAGTACTTGGTTCGTCATTCTTTTAAAGACGATAGTCTTTCTTGGGTCCTTGAAAAAAAGGAATTTAGGTCTGTATTTCTGTCTGTCTGTCTGTCACACGATTCAGCCACCCGCCCAAAGTTTAAGCACTTGCCTAACGCCTAGCCATTTTGAACTGGTAGCTGCGCTCATACTTGTGAAACATTGTCGATCAAAAAGCAAACATTACGCAAATCTGAGGCGCAACATCAATGCGTAAGTATTAGGTGGTGTGTTCCTTTGCTAGAAAATACATAGATACGTTATTCTAAAGACCCTAGTGTTTGTTAGGCTGAGCTAAAAGTGCGACGCTATGCTCGGAAAAGGCCTCTGCCGACGATTTGGTGCTGCTATCTGGCAGTTGCCCAGGGATTCTGCACAAGCTCGTATTTCCGACGGCGCTGCGAGATGGCGTCCATATCTCCCGCAGCGTAGTACGGCCGGCAGAAGACTATCGTCTTTCGACGACATTTGCAGCGAAGCACGCAGACACGCAGCCAATTTTTTACTCAATGAAAGTATCGCTGCAGAGGACAGTATATTGGTCTGGTACTCACTTCAAATTGGCATAATTTGAAACTGCATGGTATATTTGATGATACCTGACATGAGCGACTTGTGAAAAAGAACTAAGTTGGAGATAAACGTTATTTGCGGTGCGCAAGTGAAACTATCCATTCTGATTCCATTTCTCATTAAATTGGGTAGCCGCAAGGCTCTGTCAATGGCATCAGGAACCTCATTTACAGGACTTCTCTTTCTTAAGTGCCTTTCTCGATTGGCCGGACTATTTCGCTAGCGATATGTTTAAGAATAAGGACTAGCTAAAATATTCCGCTACGACGGTCTTTATTGTGACATGTACTTTGTGCACGTGGGCGAATATGCAGACCATTCAAGTAACGCGAATTTTTTTCTTCCTGTAACGAGCTGCGCGGCAAAATGATATGGCAAGAAATATTAGAACTGCATTATAACTTATTGCCCATATCAGCGCTTTCTTGTTTTTATCCCATTTTAAAAATTTTATCCCGTAATTAGCAAGTTTCACATTTCGCCACAATCAGCTAGAGCAGTATGTTAACCACTCCGCTAGTCAAACGCTTCCAGCTTTCCTACAAATTTTATTAACGTGCGTCACGGGATCTCCCTGAAATTTTATGAGTTTCGGCAAAATTTACGCATTCGAGGCTGATCATATTATGGGGCATTTTGCGCCTTCGATAGACGACTGCATTGCCAAGCCACACGTGTCGTGTATATGGACGAGTGTACAAATATCGCGAGATACCAGATAACACGCCTGCCATAAACTCCGCGGAGATTGTCAATGTCCTAAAAGTCAGTCCATCTTGCTCTTGGCGTGCCTTTCTAATTCTTGTAAAACCGCCAATAAAAAAACTTGTCCTTTTTGTGTCACGGAAGCATTTCCGATTAAGTCGGAAAGGTAGTATAGTACGTGTGCGTTAGAAATCAAAGCGCGTTTTGTGATGCTACAGGTGCGTTAAAGATAGACGACAAAGTAACTGCGGATTTCAACAAGCTTTTATAGTACGTAACATATTTACATGTATACTCATACGCCAAGTACGTCTTCTTCGACATTGCCTCTAACCTAGAATATTCGAAAAAGATGTTAAACAAGCATATTTTAACATTTTAATTTATTAAACTGAAAATCACTTAGTAAAGGTAATGTCATATGTCGTGACCCTTCCGTCTGCACCGAATGCTACACTTTCTGTTGAATATGCTCAAATAGTGGAACACATATAATTGTATCAGGATTGAACAAGAGCGAATCATTGCGCGCATTGGTGATTTTCCACGTATGTTGCACCGAAGCAAGCAAGGACTGCGAAAAAGACGGATATTTTGTAGTCCTTGTTTGCTTCGGCGTAGTGTAGCTGGATCACGTATCCCCAACTCGCTCAGTCGTCCACTCTGATTGGCCGTGTTCCACGTAACTCAAAAACGGTGCAACTGACAAAGGACAAAAAAGGGTCCCGTACGACATGGTACTCGGGACACCGAATGAAAATGCATCGTAACTTTATTACAGCATGCATGTCATGCGCCCAAAACGCTAGAGGTTCAAGAGAACCGCGTCCTTAGCACGTTAAATTCGTGTGCGTTCCTAACTGTTCTCAGTTTGCTTCATGCTAGTACGGATCGGACTTGTAAAAATATAACAAATACGTTGCAATTTTATCAATTTGTATGTGAGTGAATAAATTATCTTCTTTTTCTTTGTGCTTGCAGAGCTGGTTGACGGAGCCTTGATGCTTGATACAAACAGCGACGGCTTTGTGTCGTACCCGGAGTTGAGAGTAACACTTAAGAACAAATAGAAGCTGACGAAAAAGTGTAGTCATTTGTCTCGATGAATACAGATAATAATATTTCATACTTTTTCTTGTACTGCCTGTCTCTTTTTTTAAAAAAATAAACGCTTACTGAGTGTTACCAAATGATATCCTGTTTCTTAGATACAGACGCTAGTCGTCCATACAACAGGCTCAGTGCAATACTGTTGTCAATCCTCTCTCACGAACAAGGTCGCTTATCTTTTATCGTACACAAAATTGAGCAGTAGGATGTTAGTCCTGCTGTGAACGAGGACAGGAAAACATGTTTACAGTATCTCCCGATACTTGACACTGTATATTTCACTGACAGGTGTCTTAGTTCACAAATTATTCGTCGCAGGTCAGTACACGATTGGCGTGTGCGAGCTAAATAAACACGCTGCGCAGACTGTCGCGGGTTTTTCTTTGCCACATTTTGTTGAAGAATGTTGCTGCAACGGTCAAGAACAAGGAGTCTGCTCTGGTTTGGAGCATTTTTCTAAGAAGCACACCATCAGAGAGCAGGTTATGTAAGATGTGTTGGGCTATGTAAGATGTGTTGACAACATTGTGTTGGGCTACTGGCGTAGATTCATCTACGTTGGGACTAGCAAGGGAAGGGGGAGAAGACGGAAACATAGGACGAGAGCTATATTAAAGATTATCTGAGTACCGTATTCTTGGGTATGCAGGTTGAAAGAGGGTAGAAGCAAAATAGTCATACATACGAAATAACAAATTCACAAGTTCTTTTATCACATGCTAAGGCGACGTCACGCCTGAAAGCCGCTGTGAGTTCTCAAAAAGATTCGCATTGTCATCTTATTACCTCGCCACTTCATTTAGCGCCTCCTTGATTCACCTTCATTCATTTTGATTTACCTCTCCGAAAAGCTGACGCGCGTTAATTTTTTCTAAATGATCTTTGTAAATGACGTTCGGTGTCTTATATGACGTCACGCGCTTTCTCGTACCATTCGTGTTGTCGCCGACTACGACAACAGACGGTCGCTTTCTGCGTTCCATGAGGCTTCTAAGGCTGTCGCCTTAAAAATTCCTAAGTAATGTATACAATGCTGAGGGACCGATCTAGTGTATAGCTCAGATCATGCGTTATGAAGCGCATGCAAAGGCTATGACACTAATAAAACGCGCTAAATCTGTTAGCCTTATAAAATGTGTTTTTTTTTCAAAATTCTCAGCTTTCACACATCTCGCATCAGCAGAATGATTGTTGAAAAAGCAAACGGAAGCCAATCTTCCAGTTCCTAATGGGGCCCTGAAACACACACACAAGATGTTTTCGTTGTTGGCGAGGCCCGTTTTCTAAGTTGGCTTCAGCGCATGGCACTATTGTGCCGCTGTGAAGACAGATTTGTCGCAGTATAACTTCGCCGCAAGA
This sequence comes from Hyalomma asiaticum, assembly GCA_013339685.2. Classification (NCBI taxonomy): domain Eukaryota; kingdom Metazoa; phylum Arthropoda; class Arachnida; order Ixodida; family Ixodidae; genus Hyalomma; species Hyalomma asiaticum. The sequence continues at coordinate 99,154,600 of CM023486.1, forward strand.
CAGCATTGTACCGCGACAAAACCAACTTTGCCAATGCCACAGTGCACCAGCGTCATGCGGTGAAGCGTACTAAGAGTGGGAAGGAGACAAAGCTGTCGCAGGTCACAGTACTCCTTTACTGCAGGTGTGGCACTGCCGAGCGAAAGTGTCGTACAATATGTAAGTTTCTTGCTCACTAATTTTCCTGTTCATTGCTGTACAATCCACACAGCACTGCCTCGTGCGGTCTCAGTTACTACATTCACTACAAGTTGTCCTCGATCACTTCCGCTTGTCCACAAGGGGTTCCTGACACATCCCTACCTGAGAACCAGTGTTCTAGACTCTACAGGGTACCGAAGCAACATGACAGGGCAGGGGAAGGGGGGGGGGTATGGCACCCGAGAGTTGCGTACGACGCCGCGCGTCGTGTCCTTTGGCACTCTTGAAAAGAAGGCTGCATTGTCTAGCCTGTGTCGGCGTGATGGGCGTAGCTGTAGTTGTAATCCTCACGCCACAATCATTTGCGCCTAGCAAAAGTGGAACGCCCAGCGCTCTCTGCGAAGTGGTGGAAGAGATTTATGCACTTGTTTTCTTCTGTCAATTCATAGAGGGCAAACTGGAGCGGAAAGGATTGTTAACTGGTTATGGAGGTTCGTGCCCGGGCTCCAACCCCCCAAAAGCAGATGTCTTAGCCGCTGCACAGTCACCCTTGTGATATGCAAACATAGCTGAACCGTATAAGTGTCTCTAGTTTTCAACCATCGCGCTTAGGGTTTTCGAAGAGAAACAAGGAAAGAGCACAAAGAAAGAAAGAAAGAAAGAAAGAAAGAAAGAAGAAAGAAAGAAAGAAAGAAAGAAGAAAGAAAGAAAGAAAGAAAGAAAGAAAGAAAGAAAGAAAGAAAGAAAGAAAGAAAGAAAGAAAGAAAGCTTTCCCCCATTTTCTTGACAGAAGGGCTGCTGATTTTCCTGTTCTCTTGTTACCAAGAGTAACCTGGGTGCTGCAAACACCTTCTAGCCCAGGGGTCTCAAACTCACTCAACTTAGCTGGCAACGCTCGCGAAATTTAGTCCCGCAAGGCCGGGATGTTAAAAAAAAAAGGTTGCAGGGGAGAGAAGGAGGGGAGGGGGCGGACGCACAAAATGCGGTGTAGCGTTGCCATTGAAAGCAGGACACTGCCTGCCGATATCTCATATACGGGTCATTCCTGAAGATGACTTGGCGTCAGAATCCGAGCGACATATCGACACGACAGTGTGTAAACACAAAAGACAGGCGCTCAAAGTCATTAACGGCGTATAGCGTAAGAAAACTAAAAGATTATAATAGCTTCTGGCTTTTAAAAGTTGTCTACAAGGCTGGATCGCATAACACTGCTATTGAACCGCGAACGACGAATAATAAGTCGATGCGTTGTTGAATAATGTTGCTTCGGAATAGAATGATCCATCAGAAAACTCGAGCTTTTCTATATGCCACCACAATCTTCTGTGGACTCACTTTTACCAATCTGGAAGCCTGGGAATACGCAAGTTGCTTGCATACTAAAGTAGTCCTGCTAAGGCCGATTCCCTCTGTTCCCTTTTTCCTCAGCATTGGCACCATTGATTCCATAGGCTTCAGTCTGGAGACAGGTAGCGTGACTCATCTCGCTTACGAATTATTTATATCCTTTCGGTTTCGCTTAAATCTCGACCTCAGCGCTAACGATCACCAGCTACCGCGCCCCGTAAACGGCGCAGCTGTCTAAAACTACCGTATCCTGTCGACGACGGGTAGGAGACGAGGTAAGTCCCATCCCCACCGCAACGACTCTGAGATCAGTGCGCGTGCTCGAAGTGACCCAGAGAGAAGAACCAATCAATGTCCGGGACACCCGACGACGACTACGACGCTGTAGCAACACAAACTCTGACGCAGAAACGGCGGCAAACACACTCCCTTAACTTTATGAAAAAAACTTCGATCGCCGACGGGACGTCGCTTCCCCGCAGCACGCATTGACCGCGCCGCCGAGTGGAGAGGCGCCTGTCCTCTCAACCTTTATCGCTGCGGGTGGCGACGCGTCTTTGAGCTTTCGGGATCTTTGGTTCAGGCACGTTCTCTAGTGACTGATCGTGCGAGACAAAGACACAAAAGGTAAGAGCAAGTTGATATGGAACATCTTGACATGTTGGCTTAATACCCTGCTCTTCAAGTACAAGGCCTGAGAGGCAGCCTGGGATAGCATTCATTTGTTGTTGCATAATGCGAAAAGTGTGCCTACTTATGTGTAGCAGAAGGCTACCGATACAAGGAATATCTTTTGATGAGGTCGGTAGCGATCCAAGACCTTCTGTGGGCAAATTAGTACAAGCTCCACGTGCCGGTCACGCTATTTGTACGTAGCGCAAATTGATTACGTCATGATCGTCAGCTTTGTGTGCAGGAAGACACCGTTCTCGGATAACTTTCCTCACCTGAGTACTGTGTCGGCATTTGCATCTTATTAGCTTATCTAAGCGTCTGGTGACGCGTACTCTGCTCGCTTTGCTTGCTTCCTTTAAAGCCCATTGTCAGCAGGTATAGTCTTACAGCGTTCCCGTCGCATCTCTCTATCTTTAATCCTTACTAATCTTTACTCACGAATGCCGTTGTACTTTGGACCACCGAAAAATGTCACGAATAAGCGAAATACTGTATCCAATTATTCTTACAATAAACTACTGGATTAGTTTGAATTGCAAAGCTTGTGTAGCCGTGTGCTGCTTCAGAGACAGCTGCATTGTATATTGAACAATGCAGCAGATGGCACTAATAACACCCGGGGCTCGTTGCAAAGGTGCTAGAGTATAATGATGCTGAAGAAGTCGGCACTGTTGCCAATCTCTATGAGCACCTTTATCATTTGTTCTGTCTTTCATTTTCATGTTTAGCCTCACAAATTTTCGTCTGTATTTAAAATTCTCTTCAAGCTTCTTCCCCCCCCCCCTCCCTTTTTTTTTTCTGAAGGTTCAACTCATTTCCTAAGCGTACTGGCGACCTGATTTAACGCTGACATTTTGGTTTTGTGGCGCTGCATTTTTATTCTCGTAGAACGTCTCGTGCTTGCGATAAACAGCGGGCTGTGTCCACTGGGATAAAGGCTTAATTTTTCCCCTTGATTTTCAGCACAACTGTCGGCGCTATGACACCACGAGGCAATTGCGTGCTTATTTTCATTCTATTTCTGGCTCGGGCGCAAGGGTTCTCATTTGGTGGGCAAAAAGACGAGGACTTAGTTGAGGACCCCTTGATCGAGGAAGAGGATGAAGAAATACGCCCCGACGATAAGGTGCCAGACATGCCCCCCTGGTACTCCAGCAAGGGCTATCCCTACGACTACGGGTAAGAACAATCTGAATGTGCCCATGCATGCATGCGTAATTTTTATGCAGGTATATCTTTAATCCATCGTTGAAAAGGGGTTGCGTAATATACGTCGTACTTCATTATTGTTTTCTTTTTGCATTTTTCTTCGCGTTCATCAGTAGCTTGCACGAGGGCTGTATCTATTGTTCTTTGAAGGGGTAAGTGAGCGCAAGAGATTAAATTAGTGTAAGAAATAGGATTATCTCAGTGGGAGGAGGGGGGGGGGGGGGGGCTCAAACTTACATTTAAGGCTTAATATGGCACCTCACGAGAATGAATGAAGAATAAATTAACGAAAGAGAGACATTTATTGTGATCGTATAGCTGAAGAATATGCAAGAATCAAAGTTATGACCTGCCACTCAGAGTTCGGGAAGGGCAGTGAGTGGAAAGAGAAGGAAAGCGAGCAGATCCTGAGGATGAACATAGTAGAACACCGTAGAAAATTGTACAACGAATGGATCAAGGCATATTCTGGATAGATAGGCTTTTGCTGTCTTTGATGTCCGTCTTCGTGCACTTTCATTTCTTTGGGTTCGTAAATGCCTTATATATAGTGCGCTCTTCTAAGTGTGTCCATAGTGTACTTGCGCTTTACTGCCTTCTTGACAATGCCCTCTTAACGGCTCATGTTTTTTACCTTTGTCCCCCGAAACAGAATGGGCGAAGAGCTGGGAAACATTTTCGGCCCTCACAACGAAGAGCTGTTCAAGGACAAAGAATACCTTTTCGAAGAACCCAAAAAGACTTTCGAGGAGATCTACGAAGAAGTTTTCCGGTACAAGTTCATCCGATACTTTCTTCAGAAACATTGAAACAAACAGAATAAAACGTCGCGAATACGATACCTATTGCTGGGAGTAGTTAGTGACTGTAACTGCCTAATGAGGAGCCACAAACGGATGAAGAATGAGTGAGAATTTTACCGTCGTTAATTGAAAAAGCAACACGTGTAACCATAAATACCGAAGTCGGGTAAATAAAGCTTGTAAGGGCAGAAGGGTGGGTGCGTTGGGAAGGTTCCATTTGATTCTTACAAAGCGTATAGCGTTAAGAAAAAGAAAGGAAAGGCAGAAGCAAAGATTGGTAGATACAAAGGCTGCGTACCTGAGTCGTCACGCCGATGTACACCTGTCTTAAACATAGCGCAGGTGCGCTTATGCGTGTAATACGGTGTCAGCGTCGTTTAAAGTGGCATAATATATAACAAAAAAAGACACTCCTTTTTGTCGCATCTGGCGTAAGCAGTAGATAGAGAGAGAGAGACTTGCTCTCCGTCATAATCATAAAACAACACAAAGCAATGAGGAAGCACAACTTTGCAAATCACGTAATGGAAGCAGTCAAACGTGAGCTCTTGAATGTGTCGTTGTTGCATGCCCACTGGCCGTCTTCGAGCTCTCTCCCAAGACGGCTTTCAATCGGCTGGTCGAAATTGAGCACACGGACACAGTTAATCTTATCCCGATCACGTGGCTACACCGGTTGCTCAAAGAGGTAGTGAATACTCGGCTGGCCCTCCAAGCGCGGTAAAGCGTCGCACCGCTGAAAAATAGCATGAACAAGACTGCGTGATTTGTTTCGCTTTACTTCTCGGCTTCACTTAGGCGTCGCTATGTTTTGTTTGTTCTATAAATAACATGTCGATATTAATAGGCAACTGTTGTTTGTTGTGTGACTGTGTGTGCAGGTTCCACGACGTCGACAAAGATGACCTCCTCACCCCAGAGGAAGTGCGACGGGCGCTGCTCCACTCAAAAATCGACATTGTGGATGATGCAGGAAATGGTATTCGTTGCTACTTTACTAAGAAAGGGGGGCGGGGGGGGGTAGAGAAGCCACATTATTTGTTCCTTATTTTTTCATAGTATCTACCGTATCGGCAGTTACGGTTGGACTCACGTCATAATACTCGCATCAGAAAGAGTAGTCACGGTTTTCTCATGCGCTCCTTAATAATCCTGGCAACAAAGGACAGTTTGTTGGTTCTGTAGAAAACGAAGAGATCTTTTTAGATGTCTGGTTCCGGAGAAGAGACGCGCAGTTCTGCTGCTTGTACGTGTGACTGCGAAGAGTGGGATTAGATAACAAATAAATGGCGCCTCAATAGGCGCGCTTGCGCACCAACAGCAGCAATGAACTGCAACAACATCAATGAACAGCAGCTGCATCACCAACTCGCTTGGGGGAGTTGGTGATGCACTTGAAGTCAGCGCCTCTGTTGTGTCATCTTGTCTCTGTCCTTGTTTTTTTTTTTTTTCTGCGCTGTGCACCATGCGGAAGGAAGTGGTTGTACGTTCCTAGTACTCCATTTGTGCATTTGATAAACAATGTTTCATAATCGTAAATGTGTATCATCGTAATTTTAAGTGTACCGACAGAAGCTTATTAACTTTGTGACTGTGCTAGAATGCGAACGTCCTTTCGTATTCGGGAGCTATTCGACAATCTACTGCATATTCGATGCGATTCGCATATGGAAGCACTGGAATCTTCGGGAACAGCGTGAGATAGCATGTGTCTTCTTTTCTTAACCACAGATCTCGTGGACGATGCCCTCGCATACGACGACAAGGACAAGGACGGAATGCTTTCACTCGAAGAGTTCCTGCTTTCGCAGAAGACGAACATGAGCGGTCTCAAGAGCCTCGGATCACTGGAGCTATGATACGTTACCAGGCACGGAAGCCTCCAAGCTAAATTTTGTACTGTCATCACAAATTTAAGGTCGACGAAATTGTTAATAGTGTTAAGCCATACAATACCTCACTCCTCTCTTGCCGTCATGCGCTGTTTAGTGAAAGTGGACAGACAGACAGACAGACAGACAGACAGACAGACAGACAGACAGACAGACAGACAGACAGACAGACAGACAGACAGACAGACAGACAGAGAACCTTTAGTTAGGTCCTGAGAAGCGCCGCCCTTAGAGCAGCACTGCGGGCCGCTCCCTCGTGGGGACAGGGAGGCCTAGCCTCACCGCCGCATCATGAGCTCTCTGGACAGCCCGGAGTTGTGGAACAAGCTCGGAACTCTTGATGGGAGAATGTGGAGAAGTTGTAAAAATCAGAACACTTCTGTCTGTAATGAATACTTCGTGCTACTGCATACTGCCGAATAGGCTACACTGCCGTCCAAATTTACTAAAATACACAAAAATAGCCGCATCAGATGTTGCTTCGTTAGCGGATACCTTAAAGAACTCTCTCAGTGTTTGGTCCCCGTTTCACAGAACGTGCGGACATTCATTGCTCCACCTCGAATAGAGTAAGTCGATGGCAGCGCAGCTACTCAGCATAGGCGGGTACTGCGTAAGGAAAGAGAAGTCATTTCCAGCTGAGTGGCGGGAGTGTGCCCACCTCCGTCAAGTGAAGGGCGTAAGTACTTCTAGTGGGCACTAGTATGAGAAAATGGGGCTAAGCCATAGCGTGAGCTGAAATGGAATTGACGACACAGAAATCATAATAGATGTACGGCAGAGATTGATTGAACAAGAGCTGCTCTAACGGCGTACATTTCAATGCAACGTCACCGTCTCACACACTGCCTTCACACTGTTGTCTCAGCAACCAGACGTTTCAATATTCAGGGTTTAAATAATATGCACTGCGTGGTATGCAGAGTTATTCGCGTGTACCTGACTACTTCCAGCGAGAAGTGCGGAGTTGCCAGGGTACCCTAACCTGATCGACTTGTGCTACAGTATTCTAGCAGGCTAGCGAGATCCCCTTTCTCTATTTCACTGTTTGTTGGCTTTGCATGAAACAATACTCTGCCTAAAGTTGAGGCAGTGGCATCGTGCACCGTGGTACATCTTCGTCGAAATAAAATTTTCCCTCTACTTTTCCAAAAATACTGAGCCTAGAGGAATAAAACGACATGGTGTTTGTGTGTTTAGAGCAAAGTTGAATGCTCTCTCATGCACGTGCTCTTTATTTCTGCGGCCAAGCTGTATTGTAGACTTGTCAGTTCATCGGCATCGGCGGAAAGATGGCATGGGAAACCACCTGTCGCAAACATACTGCTTCAAGAAGGACCAACAAGCAAGATGTCGAGCACAAACTGTATGTGGAAATATTTGAAGCGAAGAATTTTCGCAGCAAAAGTTAAAGGGGCCGTGAAACGCTTTCTGAAAATTTTGTACGATGCGCGTATTCGGAATCCTGGCCCTCCAATCTACAACATGTTTCGTTGCATCGTCTAATTTAATTTAGAGCAATAAAAGAAATTAGCGCAGCTTGCACTAGCGACGCAAGGCTAGCGAAGCAGCGAAATTGAAGGACACTTGCTAAAGCGGAAGTGTGGGCGAGTTGGTTCATGATCTAAGAATAAACGGCACGACATAAAACAACGACAAGGATGGAGACACACAGATACAGCGCTGAACTTACAACTGATTTTATTCCCCGATTACAGCATAATATATAGCTGAAACGGGGATGCAATCATCTAATATATAGATGATTGCATGAAAGGCACGTGACAAAGAATTCGCTGTTACAGTGCTCTTTCTTGAAGTGAGGTCGGAACAAGCGGACTAGGCTCGACATTTCACTTTTGTGTTAAGGGCTCATTATACAAGGTTTTTGGAAACACTAATCGCGATTTTTTCTGTGACGTAATAGCTAGCACTCATAACGGTTTTTTTCGAGAAAAGTAATCGGGGAATGAAATCAGTTGTAAGTTCAGCGCTGTATCTGTGCGTCCCCTTCATTGTCGTTGTTTTCTTCTCTTGTCGCGCTGGTTATTCTTAGATGATGGACACTTCGCTGGTCCGGGTCTTCTTCTTTAAAAAGAAAAACGTGGTTTCGATTTCCCAAGGCCCGTTCCCCACAGCTCTGTAGCTGTGTAGCTTACGTCATCTTAGTCGTCACCACGATGGCTTCCGAGACTGGCGCGCCCTCGGAGCCCGTGGAAAAACAAACCGTGCACCAGGCTTGCCTCCGAAAATCGGCACCACATGTTGTCCAAGTGTCTTTTCACTTTCTAGCTTTCATATAACTCTATTTTTTAGAGCAGACGAAAGTTAGCGACATGTTTACACTTTAAAATATCCTGAGTTGGGCTAAGTGAAACGTCACTGAATAGTACCTATGCAGGCCTGTATTGTCGCATGGTCGTTTCGGGAGCGTAAGAACGCTAGGGTTTCGAACGGGCGTTATTAATTTTCCACTGAATATTGCGCAGAAATATATCGCATTTGCCATGTCGAATGCTTAGTGAAGCAGTGGAAGTTACAACCGGGCAGGTCCATATTGTTTTCAGGATCCCTTTAACAAAACGAAAATGAAAGTAATTAAACAGCTGTCCCTTTATTTTCTTTTTTTTTCGCTCACTAACAGTGATGAAAATCCTTAATGTGTGGAACGTAAACCTTCTGAGTGGTGGTTTTGTGGTGATTCTATAGGTTGCTGGAATCGATGCCCTTGCAAAGGTGTCAGCGTTGGTGTAGTAAATATTCGCACTAGACGACCATCACTGGGAAAGAGCTGTGCTCGAACGTGCACGATAACATGAACCCTGAATTCCCTCTCTATGCCCCGTCACGGTGGTCTAGTGGCTATGCTACCCGGCTGCTGATCCGAGGGTCGCAGGATCGAATCCCGGACGCGGCAGCTGCATTTCGATGGAGGCGAAATGTTGAGTTCCACGTAGTGTGCGATGTCAGTGCACGTTAAAGAACCCCAGGTGGTCAAAATTTCCGGAGCCCTCCACTACGGCGTCTCTCATAATCACATCGTGGTTTTGGGACGTAAAACCCCAGAAATTAATCAATTCCTTCTCTACAGACAAATACAAATATTTCCAGGCAAGGTTCTTGTTGCGTAGTAACAATATGCCCGATCGCATTGAAATGAAGATATGAAAACAGCTAAAGTTCTTCACTGGTTCTCGACAAAAATTACCCAACTTCTGCAAGCACGTTTAAGTGCAACTTTATTTATCGTCAACCATACACGGAAAAAAAGGAGAAAAAAAAACGGAGAGGAATGACACACACACTCTTTTTATCTCTGGCATCTCCCAGCAGTCAGTACGTTTGCGAATGTACTGAATATCACCGCTCGCATCAACAAGTACTGCGTCCATACGACTCACAGTGCGAAATCCGTGAAACGTTCAATGCAACACATCCGTTGTAACCGATATAGGTAGTGAAAGATGCTTTTTCTATTTTAATAAACCCATAAAACTCGTTAATACACACAGTTACAAGTTTTGTCGCACTTCGTGACTCACGTCAGCGGCAGCAACTTGCAAATTGAAGCACAGCGACGTTTCGCGCCACGTGAAAAATAAGCGATTATAGCCATTAATGTTGTCCTATACCGCAGTATGCGGAAGGAAAATGCAGCAGCACTAGTGTATAGCCACGCAATTTACCGGTCAAGGACTAAGGAGGTCGGCGAGAAATCTCTATTCTCGTCACGCGTCATGTCGACCAACAAACTACGCGTCACGTGAAGTGCCCGATAACTGTGTGAACAGTTTCATGTGGCGAGGCGGCTTGGGCACTCTTTCTTTATCCTTTTTGCATGGCTGATTGCTGGACGCTGTATACTTGCCGGTAAGCGCTTATCAGAGGAGAAGGCAGCCTTATCAGGAACCCCGCGCTCTCCTGGCCGCTTGCCACAATAACATTTGTAGCACGCGCCGCGATGCTACATATTGTCGGACGACTGTCTTGGATATAAACATAGCGTCATACTTCATTCGCTTGGTTGGATCGGCCTCGGTGAGGCACGTTACCGCCCGTTGCGAGGCGTACAAGCTAAAACACGTTTAAAGTCCCATGCTGGTGTCCCAGGCTTGTCTCTTGCATACCTGGGGATGGCGCTGGCCTGCCCGCACCTGGCGATGCAAGCCGTTGTTGATGCGATGCATTACGTGCAAGTCCGACTTTTGTGCCGCATTTGTGTGCCTAGTGTACACAGTTTCTCGCGCAGCGGACAAAGGTAAGCTTCAAAGTGCACTTTGCTTCAGGTGCCGGTTGCATGGAATGGTATACTTTGATTGCTACAGTCGGAAAAGCGTTAGAGAAAGTATTCCAATTATGGGGCCCGCGCAGTTCTTGTGTATCACCTGAATGTCTTCAGGAGTTCGGTGACGCACCACTCACACTACCTTTGCCTCAAATGGGTCATAAGATGGCTAATGGCAGCGAAGCAGCACACGCTTTATGGCTCAGTGTCCGACATAACATACTTCAGTTAAATTTGGTATTAAATCGTGACATCTTGCGCACCAATGTCACGAGTTCGTTGTGGATTAGTTTTAGCTGCCTCGAATACTTTAACGTACAGCTAAGTCTAGGAAACTGGTGTTTTCGAAATGCACCCGCTATAGCCAGGAATCGAACCGGCGTCCTCCAGGTTAGCGCTCCACAACTTTGCATCTAAGCTGCCACGAAAGGTCCCAACACATTTTAATATCGCAGTGTCATGTAATAGTTTGCTCTGTGTGCAGGTCTCTTGCGTAATATTGCGTGCTAAAGACATCACGGAATAAGCGCTACACATCAGGTGTAAATGACACTACATTGACACGTGCTGTTGCATGTAAGTTGCACGTAACTTTCAGGCTACTTGATGGCCGCTTTACGTTTAGCTGAGGTTGCACGTTAAAGCAAACTTTTGCTTCTTTGTCACTTCCTAATCGTAAAGCACTTGATATTGTAGATGTCATATTCTCAGTCGTCTTATGCATAAGTTCACATTTACACGCAAGAGTGTTGACGAGAATTCATTCGCCATCTCTGCAAGTGACATGAAAGTGACAAAGTAGAGCTAACCGCTCATGGATTTACCTCAACTTTGGTGCGACCGAAAATAGCAAACCTCAGAGTTTTCACCTGCGGAACTCCGGGCGATATTCCTTTTCCATTCCATCCTCATCCCTGTTGCGAGATCCTTAAAGCGGCGGTGTAGTAGTTAAAGCGTCCGCTTCCAGTGCGGAAATTACCAGGTCTGATTACCAGCGCCACCGGGAAATAATCGGATTTTCAAGCATGATACCGCGACGGGGCTTGGCTGTGAATGGGATCTTATCTGTTAAGGGCGTGCTCATAAAGATATATGTGGATGTATTTGGGCACATCTTGTCCCACTACGGCTTTGGTGAAGTGGTCGAGCCCGCGACGCCGCTGTGGGAGGTAGAGAAAGCGTAACTGCTGTCGTGTACCTGACGGTAATATAATAGATACAGGGCCGTTTCAGAGCCGGCGCTCGGCAGAACTATGTTTCAAGTCGCTTCGGAGGTATACACTATAGGAAATCGGTCATATGAGGCGTCCAGCACTAAGTACATCGTCCAACACCTGTCACAAAACTATTAGTATAGAAACGGAGGGCGAACACTATATTAGAGAACTCACAATTTGAAAGCATTGAATACTTGTTTCTACTGAAGTATATCGGACAAGTTTTCGTTGTCACAATGTCGCCCATTTTTCCGTGCCATTCCTTTGAAGGTGACACTTGCTTGGCACGAATTACCTTAATTCCTCGCGGTTAGCAAGCTGGGACGGCTTCTAAAGTAGTGTTTCTATAAGTATATACAAATGAAAATATACTGCATTTGACCAAGGTAGAAGTATTTTCATGTAAAAGGCGATTCGGCTCCCGTGCGGGAGCCTTGTTAAGAATACCTTGTTGTTTGCCGACAGGACTCCCGCACGGGAGGTGAAACGTCTCTTGAATGAAAATAACGACACCTTGGTTTCATAAACTTTCCATTTAGGCCTCCTCCTGTACATAAACATTACTTGCAGAAGAGCGTTGACGAAGCTAAGCTACTACCACCGTCCCGGAAAGGAGCGCCTTATTTCTTGCACGCTAGGTGACGTCATTGACAGGACAGCGGAGGTACGGGCTGACAATCTCGCCATCGTGTCGTGCCACCAGTCCATCAGGAAGACTTACGCCGAGTACAAAAATGATGTGAGTGCAACGCTTGTTCTCGCGGTTCCCTGCCTTATTGGGTAATCGTAAAAAGAATGTCGTTACTGAATTTCTTGCCGCTTTCTCTTATGGGAAGCGTCTCCATTATCATGCACCGAGATTACAACAAAGGAATCGAGTTACGTGGTCGCAGCCTAATTCATATTCTTCCCAGTACAATGGAACGTCCGCCAGTCATTTTTGGGTAAATAGCATTTAAGTGGCTCATTGTTACTACTAATCTAGCTCAATCAGTTAATCTGGCATTTGCAGGCACCTTTAGGAAACCAATCGAAATATAATTTCAGTCGACAAATGCTGAATTCGCCATGTTATCGTTGGAGCCGTACTCCAGTTGGATATTTTATTATTACGAACAATTAGCAAAATATTACCCAAAGATGTTCGACTGAACACTGGGGACAGTATATACTATATTTTCGCGCGCAATTAAACCGTTTAACAACAGTCTTTCAGTTTTTCAGTATACTTCAAACGAGCAACTGAAGTACCACTGTATGGTACGAAAACTTATGGCAATCATCGTTCAAAGTCGTTGAGACACAGGTAGGCTCTGTGGAAGTGTTCGTCAAAGCATGTCGCAAAGCAACTCTTACGAACATTTTTTTTTTCGTTCAGTCAGTCACACTTGCGGGCTCTCATGCACACCACTAATCTCGTAAAATTCTATACTGCCTCGTTTTTGTCGTCTGTTCAGAATGAGGAGGTGAAGTTAAAAGTTAGTTTTAAGCAAATCTCCCACTTCATATTAGCGGAAAAAAATCTACCTAGCGTATGATGCAGCTTTTGCCTGCTAAACACCTCTCGTTTATGTAGGTCGGTTTGATCAGGAAAGAAAGCTAATGACAGACTTAAATGCGATCTACTCGATATAGGAAGAACACACAGGAAAATTGTGCAAGACACCATGATCCCTGGCTCGTGGCTGGAATTGGAATTCAAGTGGTTTAGTATTTACAATAACAACAGCAGTATGGCAATGTGTACGAAAGTCACTCTTACACAGTTACGTACTCACTGACAACAAACTGGGTATTTAAAGTAATAGCGAAGCCAAGCCTGTGGAGAGTAATATGCACTTTGTAACTACACACATCACGTGCAGAAAGCAAGTAGAATGAATGTGCTAAAGATACAGTAATAGTAACTTACGATGGAGTTCCAATGAAGCTGATAATTATTGGCGCATTTCGCTTCTCATGGAAAGTTGTTCCATTGGTGTGCTCCAGCGCTGCTTAATCTTCTCCTGCCTAATACATTATGCACCTTTGGGAGAAGAAAATATTCTTAAGTGCTTTGCATGCATTACATTTGGAGCGCAAGAAACTTGAAGAATCAAGAGGGGCAGTTAGTGCTTGTGCTAATGTGAATAGTTATGGCATTCCCAGAAACCTTCGCAAGCAAGCAGTGGCGACAGCAGTGGTGAATGTGTGATCCTGCTCTATGTGTTTACTCGCAGATCGACCACTTCGCAGCCGCCCTGATATCGTTGAAGCTGGGCATCGGCTCCAGGATAGCGATCATAGCACCGAACATGTACGAATGGGCTGTCACGATGTTTGCCGCTGCCAAGGCAGGATTGGTCTTGGTAAGCATTCGCTGCGCCAATTGACTCAGAGTTTGTTTTCTTCAATGCGCTGTAAACCTCCTTAGGCGAGCTTTAGTATACCGCCATCTTGGGTTGATAACGTTGCCGTTCGTGCTTGTAGCAAGTATACGAATGGTAATACATTAGACTAGTATGCATGAAAAAAAAATTGCATATGTACATTAAACGCGTTATGACATCGTTTATTTGTGGCTAGGGCACTCAGAACTGGGAAATCTTTCATGTAACAGCCCAAAATAGCACCGCCCATGAAGCCAAATTGAAATCGTCTACACGCAGCGATTAATTGCAGCGTTTCACTTTTACTAGGTCAACGTGAACACGGCCTACAAAATTCACGAACTGGAGCACTGTCTGAATCACGTAAGCACAAGCGGCGCAGACCGCGAAGTTAGCGCTCATTTCTATCAATAAACGCTATTTATAATTATTAATTAAGTAATTAATTAATTAATTAATTAATTAATTAATTAATTAATTAATCTACTCTCGCTTTCTGTGTAAACCATTTCAGACGGACTGCAAAGCCGTGATTGTGTCGGAGCAATTTACGAAGCAGGACTACTACAAGTTGCTCACTAAATTGGCGCCAGAGCTAGGATCGAGCTCCTTTGGCGACCTCAGGAGTGCAAGGTATGGTAACCATTTTGATTCTATCATTGAGGAGTTGAATACGAAGATTACGATCCCCTTGATTAGCCAGTTTAACCTTTCCAACTTTCATTAGGTCGTAAGGAACTTGCATTCGGTGTAACTTAGAAGAAATGATTAAAGCAGTGGCAGCAGGTAGATAGACAACAACCGATCGAACGACGTTCAAATGACATCGAACAAATTAAATGCTTTTTACGTGGAACTTGCCTTTTAGTGGGCCCTTAAAGACGTGTGTGCTCGAGGACCAAGGGGACTCTTCTGGACGAAAACATTTTTTACCTATTACTAAAAATTCACAGTTCTACACGCCCAAACGGGTTTCAAACAAGCGACGGACGGAACAATGCTTGAATTAAAGCAATATTTTCTCCAAAGGCACATAACTAAAATTTTGCTACCAGTAAGTCACACTCGCCAGCTGTTTGTCGCACCGTAATGTGGGTGGTGAAATATTTCGAGGATTTGCTTTATTGTTACGTACAGTGTTATGTTAAAATACTGCACATATACGTCAACATATTGTAGAAGTTATATCGCAGAGCACAGAATAATGCGAAAATTGACAGGCATGTGAATTGTGGGAAACATTCCTAAGCAATGTCGCAAGTAGTGTGTACTTCTAGCACAGCGGGTGTTCGTGCTTCGCTCGTCCGGTTTTCAGTGCACGTTCACAACAACAACAACAACAACAACAACAACAACAACAACAACAACAACAACAACAACAACAACAACGACGACGACGACGACGACGACGACGACGACGACGACGACGACGTCAACAACAAAGCGCCTTGTTCGTTTAGTCACTTTTCAACCTTACCACACGTCACACCTGACAAAAGGCCGCGTTTTTGTTGATCAAGCATTTTTGAACCGCAGTGCTCTGTGTGCAAGGACTGACTTGCTTCCGAGTTGAATATATGACAGTTTTCATGCGAAGCGACAAAGGCGATACATACGTTCGACATAGGCGCCATATGTTCGCCTGTGTCGGCGTTGTTGGCGTTGTGGTCGTCACGCTGAAATTCCCAGAAAAATGCAACCCCTTGAAAAAAAAAAAGAAAATTGTTTCGGGCGCTTCGATTCAAACTCGCGATCCCACCACACGATCGCAAATGTCTCAACGACTAAACTACACAGCCAAGCGTGAAAGAAGTGAACATGTATGAACCATATGAATGCCTTAGATCTTCCACCACCGTGCCTGGGACTTTCGGAAAGCAACAAACGAACTGCACTTGAAAAGAAAAAAAAAGGACAGGAACAAATCACTTGCATTGCCTAGTCTGTGACTCATACCCGCTTTGGATATGCATTACGGTACAAGCCACACGTGATTGAATTCACGTGATGCCTACCCCGTGAACGAAAGCTGAGGGAACTGCAAAAGCAGAGGAACTAGTAATAGGTCGGGTGCAGTCACGAAAAGATTCGCTTGCCCTCCACTTTCTCGACAGTGGAAGGGCCACAATTTTTAAAGCAGGTTGCACTCTTTATCACGTGGTTGTCAGTGGTCACCACAATATATTTGGTTATATTCCACCAACTTTTCGATATGTAAGCAAAGTACAAGTGCGCGCTTCAGCATGTATGACATTTTTGTACAGATGGTTTCGCCGAAGTAAACGAGGAACCATCGACGAAATATGATTGTTTATGGTGATGATGCTTTACAGCAGTTAGGTCTCTTTGGGTTGCCTCGAATGGGTGGTGCAAGCGAGATCATTGAAACATGCCTTGTATTGCAGGCTACCAAGCCTCAAGCACGTTATAATCATCGGAGAAACAACCAAACCGTAAGACCTGCTTCCTTTCTTTGGTCACCATATAGTGTTTAATGTAATAGGTTCCTAAGAAAATGTCTGTGATGTGATTTATTTTTTCACTGTATGCAATGAGCTCAAAAAGAAAAAGAAGAAGAAAGTCGGCCAGGTCTTTAAAAAAGTCGTAGCAGGTCCAAAAGGAAAATATTTTTGAAACCATTACATGCTATGCGTATATAGCAATGTGGATGTCGTGTGGTAGGCCCATATTTTGACCTTGCTTTATCGAATTCAGCGGCGTCAAAGTTTTCAATTTTCCTTTGATTACAGCTATGTTGCTCTTTGGTCCCAACAGATAAGAAGAAAGAAACAAAAGACATTGTTTATAAACAAAGGAACTCCTGCTCTGTGCAGGGGTACAGTCAGGTTCGCCGATCTGATGGAGTCTTTTACGAGCGAACACCTCCGTGCCTTGCGCTGCACGGCCTCCAAGTTGCAGATGGACGACGCTGTCAACCTACAGTTCACATCAGTAAGAACATCGTCGTACACGGCATTGCTGAAGTTACGCTAAGGAAACACGTTTAGTCGTTGAATTCCTGTAGTCTATTAGTACACGTCATCGCTTGGCCTCTTACGAGTACTTCATATATGCCGTATTGAAGGCACTCTTTTGTTAGGAAGTGGTTCCCAGCGACATCACTGGCCCCTCAGAGTTCCCGCGGTTCACCTGTTGGCCTGTTGGTACTACTAGCACTATTTAAAAAAAACAGTTATTGACAGAGAAGTTTATTTCCAGAAAGGCAGAGAAGGGCCAGCCTGAACTCGAGTTTTTTAAGGCCGGCTACTCTACTCCGGGGAAGGGGTCTGGGGAAGAGTTATTGATGGCGTTTTTAGGGCTCGTTTTTGAAGGTACCTAATTATCAGGAAAAAACCCTTCCTTTGAGTGTTAATATTTCGACGACATAGGGAGGAGGAAGTGTTTGGAATGAATGCAAGAGTATAGACTCATACGATATCATTATGCCAATGCTGCACGCGTTGCAGAAAAATTTTAATGCTTTGAAGCTCTGAAGCATCTCAGAATAACGAACTGGAATTTTTGTGACATGGACGCATTTTGAACTGCGATGACGCACTTACGCAGGGGACGACAGGAAAGCCCAAGGCCGCCCAGCTGTCTCACTTCAACGTGGTGAACAACGCCTACCTTGTGGGCAGGAGGCTCGACCTTCACAAGCAGGTGTATAGAATTGCTTAATACAGTCGAAACATAAAATTCGTGTAGATGCAGACGCACAGTTCGCAAGAATACAGCATAACTATCATTGAGAGACTCCACACAATATGGACGCACGCGCATCGATTATGAGTGAAGGCTAGCTTATTCATGTCGAAAGGACAAGAACGACTGGAAGCCAACACTTGTTTTATGCGAAGATCTGTTGAATGTTACGATCATCTTTAATTAATACATGCCATAATGAATTACGAACATGGAAACAGCCGTTCATGGGAAGAAAGATTTTATGTATTCGCCCGTGTACATTGCGCTTAACAAGAGAACTTAACCAACGCTCTTTTATTTTGGTTATCGTGGAAATTAGTCTTTTGCTGAACACATCCACCGCTCTACTACGGGTACATCATAAGCGTACTCTACTGACAACACTTTTCTGTTTTCGCAGAGAGAGGTGATTTGCCTAAACGTTCCGTTGATTCACTGCTTTGGCTGCATCGCCGGCACGATTTCGGCGGCCATTTTCGGGTCCACAGCTGTGATGCCAGCACCGAGTTTCAGCGCAGCTGCGGCGTTGAAGTGCATTGCAGCAGAAGAGTGCGTATTACATTGGCAGTATCAGCGCAGGAGCTGTCGTTCATCATCTCATGGGATACTGGCCTTTCCCTTACAGGTGCACTTTCATCTACGGAACACCGACCATGTACATTGACATGCTACAGCACGTGGAACACGGCCTCTACGACGTTTCGTCTATTCGAACAGGTGCGAGTAAAATATTTATTCGTAGATTATTTGTTCTGCTTTTGATGCTATGGGGTAACATATCTGTAGTAGCAATGACCTAATAAATACAGTTAAGAGTTCTAAGCGATTATAGTTATTAGGTAAGAACGACTTGCACTGAAAGCCTTTCTAGCCTATTTGACATATTTCATTCCAGAAAAGAGATCTTTTGCTCAAAGCTTTCTGCTGGTTGTTCTTTAGCGAACAGAAACTATAATAAAATATTATACTTGGAACAAATAATTACGCATGTTTAGTCCGGAAAATGTTCGTTCTCTTACACGGCCGGATTTATCTAGTGGTACTTGTGTATTCCTTTACGAGTGAAGGCGTTCCAGCCGTACCGCGTTTCGCAGCTAAGTGTGGGAAAGATGTTTTCCAAAACATTACGCGCAGTTGCAACGCGAACGTCCGGTAGACTGCCGTCTTGATGAGGAAGCACGCTACATCCCCATTGAGGAAAATTTTGAATTTACTGTACTGCACTGCATTTATTGGATACGTCTGACGTATAGCAATATTCTAATAAGTAAACCTAGGAATTGTGAGCATAATAATTATCTTAATAATTTTCAATGGCAGCATAGTTAAGGAAAACAAAACGCTTTTATTAAAAAAAGAAAGGATGTTTAGTTCTCCTGTCTTCTCCAGTTTCAGTGCCAAAGAAACTTGGCTATCTGAAAAAAATAATATTCAAGCTGAAAATCTAACTCTTTCGAACCAAAATGCAGCTGTCGTCTCTGGTGCACCTTGCCCACACCACTTGACAAAGGGCATCGCCGAAAAGCTCAACGCGAAACGCATTCATGTAAGTAGCTTGCTTCATTTGAGAGTACAATAAAATTTTTTCCAAGAATTGTTTGCTAAATTTTGAACCGAGTTTCTCAGGAAGGACCAAAACGTATGCCATTCTGGAAAGTGGGAGAGCAGGAGGGGGAAGGGGGGCATTAAAGTAGAGTGCATATTTCGAGCTAATGACCACAATTTCCACACACAAAAAATTTTACGTTTGAAAGCTACAACAAAACACCGTCGTTAACCAGTGGAACTCGGGTCTTCTACCACTTTCTCGGAGGGAATGTGCCGTAGTTATATTGCTAAAGCAGTCGGTCACAGTCTATGAGCACCCTGCGCTGGAAAGGACGTCCACATTAGAGGATTTTACGAAACGAAGCATCCTAAATTTAATGCATTCTGCAAGATACAAATTATGACATACTCGTAGTGACTCCATGTTCCATAGATGCAAACGTTCAACCATGTCTTTCAACGGTGTGTGCAGGTGTTGTATGGCACAACGGAAACAAGTCCGATGATTGCAGCGAACGACCCGAATGAACCTGTGAATCAGTGGATAACTACAGTGGGGAGGCCGTTAGACCATGTTGAAGTGAGTACGAACCCTGTTTTCACCATGCGCGACACTCTCCAAAGTACAACTCTAAATTACTCACGTGCTTTTGTTAACTGCGCGATCCATTACTCGCATAACAGTGTTCAGAAAATAGCCAAACCAGAAATTCGCAACTTCGAATGACGTTGAACACTTTAGTAATGACACTACAGCAATTTGGTAAAAAACACATGCCATATCATGGGCCACACTAGTGTCATCATCAACATAATTAGCCTGTGTATGCCCATTCAGCTTATCAGAAGGACTAAACATTTTTGCCAGCTTCCAGAGCGGATGAGTACGCAGATATGGGTATACTGGAATGCAACATTCTTAAGATATGCAATTTTGCTTCGTTATCTTCGCGTCGAAACACTGTCCTAACTTACATGCTGCGAATTCAAGTGCAAAGGCGACATTGAGGATATAGATTGAGGAAATAGCACTGAGCATATCTGTTTTCTTTTCTTTCTTTTTTTCTTCAAGGTAAAGATCGTCGACGAGAAGAACAGGATTGTACTTGCCAACCACAGGGGTGAGCTGTGTGTCCGAGGCTATGCAGTCTTCATGGGATACTTCAAGGAAGACAAGAAGACGAAAGAAGCCATACGCAATGGCTGGTACCACACTGGGTCAGGTCTGCTTAAAACCTGATATGGGCAATTAAAGAAAGGGCTTGGTTGTACGCTGTTTCTGCAGCAGCTAGACAGGTGTAGTTACACAGTCAAAGTAATGCGTGTGAAATTTTGTCGAGTGCGCCACAGAATGTTTGCGTGTTTCTTTTTTATTCTTTGCCCATTAAGTTTATTGCGCCTTTTATGGCGCAAATTCAAGTAAATCAAATTCCGACAATTAGTGCTTGCTGCTTAGAGATATGCCACTTTCTATTCTCCATTTTTGTTGATGTTACTCTAATGTTGGCAGGACGAAACTGCACATTAAGTAGGTTAATGAATTCGAACGTGAATGCAAGAATGTGAATCCGTTTCACAATGAAGATTGCGGTCTTCGTAATAAGAATTCGATAAGCACATACATGCTGTACGAATAGTTCATTTAGCTGCAAAACGTTACGTGGTCACTGGTTCACTTAGCAGCTAATTTCCTGTAGGCATCGTATGCAAAACCACACGCGTACACATACCTAGACGCATTTTAACGAGATCCTAGCAGCCAAAGTTGATTGGTAGCTGCTGACTACTGTAGGCCTCAAAACTTTGCGCGTTTCTTACACGTCAAACTTCGTAATATGTTATTGTGTTCGCAGCATCAGTGCAAATAGAAGTGGCACACAATACACGACGTCTTGCTATCCTATAAGGAATACGTATTCAGTTGGGCCCCCAAAGTCAGTAAGCTGGGCCAGCAAAGTGAGTTATTTCCCGCTGGTATTGACCATAAATATGCATGCAGATATTTGTAACTAAGAACTAAGGCCGTGATTCAAGCATAGAAACAAGCCAGGCAAGAAAGGGCTGAGACGAACAGTGTTTTATAGCAACTACATTAGTCTCGCTAGGCAGTCAAATGAATGCTAATAAAACTTTATCAAGCCATCTAGAGAAGCCTTCATGACCAGATGCTCATAAGCAGTTACAATTAAGCATTCGTTATGTCGAAATTTTCATGGTTGGGAAAATACAAGCTGCGCGAGAAAAATGCAGGCAGTAGTAAGACAGGTAAAATTGATGAGACAAGAGATGTAGTGAATGTCATGGAAACCATCAAATACATACAGGCTCCTCCAACTTGGCTCCTCCCTGGGCTAGTGCGTTAATACTCAGCCCGACAAAACCAGCTAAGCCCTCCCTTTTTATGTAGGCTCTTTTGTTCCGATTGCCGCGCAACCATGACATCCCACGCAAGTGGTGTAGACTGAATGGATCTCGCAAATTCTGCAGTGACTACGCCGCGATGTCTGAAGATGGCCGGGTTTCAATCCTGGGTCGCATGAGGGACGTCATCGTGCGAGGAGACGAGCACGTCTATCCACAGGAGGTCGAGCATTTCCTCTACACCCATCCTGCCGTGCAGGAAGTGCAGGCGAGTAACCAGCGTACACATGTTAAGACGTCGGTATTCATATTGCAACGTCACACTGCCACAACAGCCGGTGGGTAGCTCCAGTGGGACAGCGAAGAAGCGCGTGTTAGTGACATCTTAGCAGAAAAGAAGAAAAATTGGTTGTGGGTCGGGCAAGTAATGAAAAGGCAAGATAACCGTTGGTCATGAAGGATGACCGAGTGGATCTCTAGAGAAGGCAAGCGTGGCAAGGGGTGGCGGAGTGTTAGGTAAGTAGAGGAGATCATGAAGTTTGCGGGGATAACGTGGTCGCAGTTAGCACATCACCGGGTTAATTGGTAAACTATGGGAGAGGTCTTTGCTCTGCCAGTGGGTATAGAGGGGGGGATGATGATGATGATGATGATGATGATGATGATGATGTTGATCGCCGCAAATATCGATTCACATTCACGTCGTGGGTCCAAACATTCAGTGTTCTGGTGTAACTCGATGTATGTATCATACAAGCAAGAACACAAGTTCAAGGGAAGACGAGGCTTGAATGACGACAGATCGTTGAAAAAAACTGAAAGACCGGGAATGTAACGAGAGCCAACGTCTCAACGAGCGGAACCCTGACAGCACCATTAGTCATTCTAACATCTGAGACAGATTCTTTCTCTTTCTTTGTTTCACCCTTTCTCGCTCCCCTCTTACTTTCTTTTATTTTTGGTCCATGTTTTCGCGTATTCCTCTGTTCTCCGTCTCTCCTTCTGAGGTTGAGGGGAAGGGAGCGAAGCATGCGTAACGAGATGCTAGGAAAGTCCCTTGCTGCCCTCAAAGAGGCAAGTCCACTTGCGAAAAGTTGCCTCTGTCGATATTCCCTATTTTTCATCGTTGTCAGCTATCTGTTTACGATGTGTACGTTGGCGCTCATAAAGTTCACTTACTAATAATACACGAGCACAATATTGTTGTGCCACTTCTGACGTGATCAGGCTACGATCCGCGGTTTCCAGGAGCGTATATTTGAAACATAAATAAATATCTTTCAGCGTTGTTTCGGATAGCGCATGATCCACTATCAAGAGTCATGATCGATAATCGGATACATTACATTAGTAATCAGATTTTATATAGCTGCAACCTACTGTCAATATCGATATATTGATGAAAATATAACACACGCACAAAAAAAAAATTCAGATTTTTTCCCGCACCACTCTAGCATACAGGAGATCAGCGGCAGCCTGGAATTATAACCAGTTTGTCTGAACATTCTAAAAAGCAGCATTCGTACTTCTTTGACGCAGTAACATGACCTTGTGACAGAACCAACGTTCCTTGAACTGTAAGAAGCGATCTCATGTCCTGTGATTTTATGGTTTTGTGATCTCTAGTTGTGCACACTGTGCACTCTCAAACTTTATCGGACACTCTAGAAACACCGTATCTTACTGAAACTGCTTCTAGGTGGTTGGCGTTCCGGACGAACGACAAATGGAGGAAGTGTGCGCGTGGATTAAACTGAAGCCAGGATGCAACCTGAGCCAGGAGGACGTAAAACATTTCTGCAAAAGAAAGGTTCGTCTCTTCTAAAATCTTTTACGACAGTCTTTCCAAACACTGTCGTTTTCATGCCTAAGGCTTCTAATGTGTCGTTCATGCCCGTATCAATTCAAATGTGGATAATTAATCTGCGCCCACAGCGTATTCTACGATGCACGTTCACGGGCGACCCGTTACCGCAGCGTAGAAAGTGTGAAAGATATTTGCATGTTCACAACACCTTGTCTTCGGCTACGTTAACAAGTACTTCGGTGGGCACTTGGTCAGACGGGTGCTCAAATGCAAAGAGATTTTGATATTAGCACCTATGTGTTCTCTGAGCGAAAATAATTACGCCATCTCCCGCTAAAGGGGACCATGAGGCGATGCGAAGCAGCACGGGGGGTGCACACCGCGTTTGCATCGGTTTGACGCTAGCAGGCGCTGCCTGCGTCAGCGTTGTTCCTCGCGGGCAAGGGCGCGTTCTCGTTCCCTGCGAGCTGGTAAAGCGTTCACGAAGAAAGGGCGTTTCCATAGTCAACGCGCGCCGTTCGGAGAGGAGAGGAGGAATGCCGAGAGGAGAGGAGATGAGACAAGGAGAGGAGGGGGAGGAGGATGCGCATGCGCAGTGCGAGTGTGGACGCCACACGACCGATGGATGGAAGGAGGGAGGGAGTGACATAGCCCCGACCATAAGATGCTTCGTATCTAATATAGTTGAATACCTTGAACTTTGGTTGCAAGTCGTTGTACAAAAGGTGCAGGTACACAGAATGAGAGCCACTGTCACACGTGAGTCTACTCGAAAAACTGAAACAACCAAGATGGCCATTCGCTAGTTCATTGCACAATAAGCGACCTGCAAGGAACGGTTACCTCGCATGCTTGCACGACCGTACCCGTACGTGCTTGGAAACAAAATCATGACAAGATATGCGCTCAAACGCTACAGCGCTCGAAACCAGTGGTACCAGGCAGCATAGGTGATGCAAGCAGAGCTATTGCTAAATATTCAAGGCAGGAACGGAGTTTTCACAAGCAAGGTACGTTCGAGCTTTCAGATAACTGGGAAAGTATGTGTGCCGAGAAATTCAGATCGAGAGAAAAAAAGAATTAACGAGCGCCTGCAAAGTATTTTAACAGAGCTTCGCTTGAGCAATACAGTGGCAATCCTTTTTGTGAAGTCGCTGCTTTACATTCAGTAGGACAGATCTAAACTGTATTTGTTTATATAGGGTTGGTTAGTTTTATGGCGCTAGTGATAGTTCGTGCGATATCGATTACCTTAGCGGTGTAGGTGTAGTTGTCATGATGTATTTCTTGTAATATGTCATTTTTGCTTGCTCGTTTGATGCGTATCACGCTTAATGTATTTGTTTTTGCATCTGTGATTATGCTCGGCCTCCGCGATTGATGTTTGATGTTTAGCTTATTCAGGCGCGATTTTTTCCCTCGTTGTTGCCTTTTAAATGTTTTTGTTTATGTTACTGTTTGATATGTGATATGTGTTACTGTTTGATATGTGAAAACATAGCAAAATAGGCTGCGTTAGAGGCGGCTATCCTAACATCATGATACATGATATTGCAAAAAGCTCACAAAATAGCAAAAACCATGAAAGAATAAAAGAAAGAAAAATAATTTATTTGATTGATTTGATTGGGTTTAACGTCCCAAAGCCATACTATGATTATGTGACACGCCGCGGAGGAGGGCTCCGGAAATCTTGAACCCCTGGGGTTCTTTAAAAGAACAAGAATAAAAAATAATCAAAACATCTATGCACACATACTATCGCTGGCGTATAAGGAATATCTCTGTGGGGAGATTCAAATGCATGTAGGGAGATAAACCAAATTGCCGCACACAGGTACTGTGATGTACTTACAGACAAAATGCCCACGAGATATGTCCGTTACTGTCACGATATACTGAAGAGAAGTGTTGTTATTGCTGTTTTTGTTGTTCCTCCTCTTCTTGCGTCTGATGACGTTGTTTGCGTTAGCAATATTGTTGCTGTGTTTTATTTGCCCGTTCTTGCTAGCTCTATTCAATCGTAGTTTCCCTAAGGCCAGTGTACTAACTATTTGACCGCGATTTTTAACACACAGGATGTTAAAATAACGCTTTAGTTCGAACTTAAAGTTTGTTCCGTCGGTGAACAATATTTGTAACTTAACTTACGTAGATTACGAAATCTCGTCAATGAAAAGCTTCACCCGATAAATTTGCTTTCTTTTCCAGCTGAGCCACTACAAGATTCCAAGATACGTGCTGTTCGTGAGTGAATTCCCGAAGACAGTATCCGGAAAAGTTCAGAAACACGTCATGAGAGAAGAGAGCAGGAAGATACTCCACTTATGAGCCCTCTACAGTCTCCATTGTACATTAATGATTGTGAAATGTTTGATATGTAGATAAGTGTCAGAATATTTAAGTAGCGTCGTCCTGCTATTTGCATCTATGGAAAGATTGAAATGCAGAAACTGTGAACGAAAAAATTCCCGTGCAAAAGCCCTAGCCTTTACAGCCAGTACATTCGATGCCGTGGCCATCGGGGGGACGCGTCACAGCAAGCTTAAGATATACAGAACGCCTGCATGTGGTTTGAAACATGCAGGAAGAAAAAGAATCACATTCTCCTTAAACGAAAGCTCACGCACGCCTAGATGCATACAGGGTGCAGCAACGTCATGTTAACGAAACTGTTGTTTGTTTACTTTTCAAAGCTATTTTTCTATTAGCTAAGTTATTACACAAAAACTGTGCTGGCGGCCGAAAAGTGCACGCGACGGAAACAGTAAATCTTCAATAACTGCATATTGTGCCAATGTTACCTTTCCTTTTTAATTTCAGGTAACTTTAGATGGGAACGGCTATGTGCGTAAAGGTATCACGTTTCATGTACGTGGAACGACGCCACTATATTCCTGAAATTTTCAATCGTGAATGAAGATTTTTTTTTAATTTTAAATGTGTGACCATGGTCACACACAGGTGGTCGAGCCTGTAATATATCTGTACGTGCATGACAACGGATGTAAACAAAGTAACGCATTGTGTGAACAACTGAAGCCCAATGAACGCAACGCCTTGTAAATGAGTGGTAGATGTTAAAGGTATTAACTAACGTTTTGTATACACACCGGCTTAAACATGGAACTAGGGCTACGGGAAATATTCTGAGATCCATGTGGTGCAAAAAAAAAAAAAAAAACTGCGCGTGACGTTCACCTTTCCTCAACTACCTCACCGAGTATGCGTCTATTTTGGGATGGAAGCCGCTTCATACTTGGCTACTAATTACGGAAGTCATTAATACCATCCTCAGGATGAACCATGTGTGATCAAACTGATAAAGGAAACGTTAATTTCCTATAAGGATGCCTGTCGAATATCACAATGCTGTCACCTCTATGGAGACTTTATAAGAGCAGTTACGTTTCTCTGAACAGTTTCAGAAATTTCACATGTTACTACATGTGTTTTTTCCTCCTTTTTCTTTGTTTAACACTTCTAGTAGCAAATACTGAAATGCTAAGACTTTATCTCATATTTTCATGAGTAAACACCGGCGATGCGAATTGTACTCGCGTCTACTTAAAAATGTTTCGTGCAACTGTGAGCCAACGCCAGCGTTCTGTCTTACTCCGTTTGGGCCTATGTAATGCATTAAAATGATGGGACGAAAATGCTGGTTGTAATAAACTTAGCTGACTCTATACGGCTTCACGTCGTTACACGAAATGACGTTGTATAAGTGGGCTTAATACTTACCCCCGAGCTCTCGCACAACACCTGCACAGCTATTCGTCCTACACTCGCAAGGACACGACTCAAGACGGTACCTGGCACGAAAACTCAGATTAATTTGCCTGTACAGCAAGCCACACCACGACGGTAATTCGACGGGCGCCACGGAACTAGCCCTCAGGCGAGTAAGTTGCGCACGTGCGTGCGACGCTCCTGCCGACAACCTACAAGCGCCACCCGGCTAATGATCCGTTACAGGGCTCACTAAGTGGGCGGTCTAGTGGATTCCACTGCTTCTGGTTCAAGGACACTACGAAGGCGTGATTGCGGTGCAAATGTTTATCTCAAGCGATAAACCAATGTGTATCGACTAAACTAGAGTGCTGCAAAAGGTGGGGACATCATCAACACTAAACGAAAACGGCTGAGTGTTGAACACCGCTGTCAAGGGCTTGGGGAACACTGCGAACTCGATTTGCCGTGACAGAAACGTTGAACCAGCCACGGCCACTCGGTTTCATTGATTGGCCGTGGCTTCCACTGAAGCACTATACTTGAGGACGATAAAAGGTTCACGGCGTGCAGCTATATCTTATCGTTCGACAGTGCCCGGGGTGTTTTTTTTTTTTTTTTCTGCAGGAACACCCCGTTTGATAGCACTCCCCGAGAGGTCGAGGACCCTGCAGGCTGGATGTGTCCACATGCGCTGTTACTCGGTTTATTCATTTCTTTCGCGTATTAATTCTTATTCATGGTTATTCATATTTAAAAAAATTACCGGTACATTCTCCCTCTGATCCAGTCAGACCTGAGTGTGCTAGCAATTTCCACACAAACACACACAGGAAACGGCGATGCACATATGTAAAACAATCGTGCCCGCGGTGAAACTTAGAACGCAGCTCTCGCCTGGCTGTGAAGCCGAGTGCCAAAAAGTGCCCTATGCGGACGTAGTACCCCCTACCGCCCCACCATGGTGATCTAGTGGATATGGCATTCGGCTGCTGATACGAAAGTCGCGAGATCGAATCCCGGCCGTGGTGGCTGCACTTAGACGGAGGCGAAATGTTGAGGACCGTGTACTGTGCGATGTTAGTGCACGTTAAAGAACCCCAGGTGGTCGATATTTCCGGAGCCCTACACAACGGTGTCCCATGTAACAATATCGTGATTCTGAAACATTAAACCCCATTCAATCATACTATCCGATTTTTTTTTTTGATATCCCACTTTAAACTCCAACACATTGGTGCCCGGTTCAGGACTACGCCGTATGACGTGGTACTAATAACTTGTCAAAGCCTCTTTCTCTCATCTAAGGACACTTGTCTCGGGATGGGAACATTGTGTAAAGTCTGCATGCTTAGGCTTAACACATATTTTTTTTTTTTTTACGAAAACATCAAGTCTGGCAGAGTACAATTCAGGGTTTCTAATATATGCTACTCTGAGTGAAGGATAAAGAGAGACAAAATAGAGCTTGAAAATTATGCAGGAAATTGCGCTGCAGAGCTAGATACGCTCTCATAGATGCCGACGCATGCTGTGGTTTTCACAACAACCAGTTTGTCGGCATTAGCACTCAACTATGCATACTGCTATTGGGAGGTGAACCTGCCTCATTCCCAAATTCACAAAACAGTGCGTGCTATCTTTCGAATGGTTCCTAGTTTAGGCAGCGTGTTTAGACTGCACGGTATGCGAACATTCGAAACAACTGAGTAGCAAGTTTCGATCGATGTGCGTTCGAATCGAATGTCCGCCATTTGTCCATGTGAATACTGAAACGGGCTAACAGAGATGAGACGACGAGGAGGAGGTGCTCGAGCGGCGAGCTCCTGCTTTGACTGAGCTAGGAAAGTGTATCTATTTTACATCTTGGAAATAAACGCGATCTTCCATCACAATATGTTTAACAGCGAAGCTGTTATGGCTATTCCTAATTCGTTTGTCCTAACTTGCTTCGCAGGAAAAACCAGACTTAATATAACAATGTATAGTCACGCTGAGGCACCGTAGTGCTCTGTATCCACCACGTCCCCATTCGACCACCTATAAACGTTCATCTTTTTTTTCTGAATTCTGCCGGATAATAGAATGCCCTGCCTTCAGAAGTCGCCCTCATCACCGACATAACCAATTTCAAGTCTGCCATTAATGACCGTCTTTCAAGTCATTAAAACTGACCTGACCCGCCAGTTCGTTCGCCCACCCCTCACGTAGTGTCCCTTGCTAGACCTTTGAGGTATAATGAATAAATTAATAAACAAAAACCTACGACCGCCCCGGGTTGCGAATTCAGCGTCATAACCACACAGCCACTGTCGGCTCGGTCCGAGGCATGATTTAAAACGAGGTTTCCTTAGCTTGAATACGTAGGTGCAGCGAATGCCCTTAGCACGTGCACGAAGACCACATTCCCGCCGCCGCCACAGCTGGTGTGACGCCACGCTTTCTTCCGCGCACCACCGCGCGCCAATCAGATCGCCGCCGCGCCAAGATGGGGTGGTAGTGGTTTATTAGGAAGGAAGAGACGCTAATTTCTGTCACCCATGCTGGGGACACGGCTAAGCGCCTTAGGGGAGGGGATAAGGGATATGAAAGTGGAAGAGAAGAAAGGAAGGAAAAGAAGGAAGAGAGAAAGGTCGTTCGACAGCAGCAGGAACAAGCACGTCCCACTGCTCGCAAAGGCAGCCGGTCCAGAGGCAGCAGCCGCACGAATGCTTTGGCGTTTCCGCCGCCGGCGTGAAGTTCTACATGCTCAGCACAGTACTGCGCAATACGCTGGCAATCTGGAGGATCGCGACACGTTGCGGATTGTCCGCCGGAAATAATTCGGCGACTTGCCTTCCCAAGTCAGAAAGAAGCTGGATAAGAGCGTCCCTTGCTTCCTTCGTGGGGGTCGGCGTTGTAGCAAGCGGGGCCGGGAGGGCGGGGCTTGCTGGTACAGCAGATGAGTTCAGAGACGCCGGCATGGACGAGTTCGGGGCACGCCGCCAAGATGAAGATGAAAACAATGCGCGTTTGCGCGCACGCTTCTTCTCTCGCACTCATGCCTACAGCCCCCTACTAGTAGGTGTTCTCGGAGTGAAGCAGAAGTGCCCACTGCAGCTACGCTGCTTCGCTAGCCTTGCGTGCAAGCTGCCCCATTTTCTTTCCTCGAATATTTCACAATATCAATTGTGGTCAAGTTGACATTAAAAGAGCGGGTACGTTCGATCAATGTCATCGCTCCTGGTATGAATACGCATACAACACGATAACTTACACACCGCCTTGCAGCAAGAAGGCCTGGGCTACGTCGCTCGGGGAGCGAGACTGCGGAGTATACCGCTCTCTTTCGAGTTCTGTACAGACGAAGGATGTACACGATCTTTCGTTCCTAATGCGTCATTAGCGGTTTTGAGTGATAAAAAAACAAACTAGTATAATGCGAATGTCATCACCATCAGCCTGTCTACGCCCACTGCAAGGCCCGAAAGCCTCTTCCATAGATCTACAAATCCTCCGGTCCTGAGCTAGCTGTGGCCATGTTATTTCCGCAAACTTCTTGATCTCATCTACCCATCTAACTTTCTGCCAGCCCCTGCCACGCTTGCCTTCTCTAAGGATCCACTGTATTACTATTGATGACCAACGGTTATCTTGCCTTCTCATCACATGCCCTGCCCATGCTCATTTTTTCTTGATTTCTAGGATGTCATTAACACGCGTTTGCTTCCTGATCCACGCCGCTCCTTTCTTTTTTTTTTTTTTTTTGTCCCTTAAGGTTACACCTTTCATATTCCGTTCCATTGATAGCTGCGTCATCCTCAATGTAAGATGAAACCTTTTATTTAACGACCACATTTCTGTGCCGCAAGTAAGTACCAGTAACATGCAGCTGTTATACACTTTCCTCTTGAGGTGCAGTGACAACGGGAACGTCATTTTCCATTAATTGCTGAAACGGCTGTTCAGTAGGAGAACGATTTGACAAGTATTCAACATTACACAAGTATACAATGTTACATTCGACTATGGCACTGCTTAAGTTTGTCTTCCAAATCACCATATGTGAACCCTCACACAATATACTGCCACAAACTGTTTCTGGTCCGAAGCACCACAATTCGCTTGGTTCTCAGCGATTATCGTTGTGAATGCAGACAAACATTCCATATAGTAAGGTTAACTTGTGTATTTATACTTCGTTTATTTCGACTTTATCGTGAAGGACATACGTGCGGCGGTGATGCTAAATAGGCATAGAGCTCGATGCAACCAGATTCGGCGTTGATTTACGAGAAATCGATTTGGAGCGCGAAGCCATAGAAGCGAAGGTACGGGCCAACAATAAAGCCTCAAGTCCGCTGCGACAAAATGCGCATGCGTTCGATTTTGTTCGAGCGGAATATCATTACCGTGTTTACAAGGGCGCAGCCTGTGTTACTGAGAAAGAAAGAAAGAAAGAAAGAAAGAAAGAAAGAAAGAAAGAAAGAAAGAAAGAAAGAAAGAAAGAAAGAAAGAAAGAACAGCATGCGGGACGCTATTTCCTCATACGTCGACGTCTACACCAAAGTCATTAAGGTGGCACATTGTATGCAGGCTCGGTCATTTGTCACGAACGTCTGCGACGACCAGCAGTAGACCGTCGCCGAACCACTTGCCCGAAGCCAGGCGTGATAAGGGTGCAGCCTTGGCACTCAACTGCATTCGGGACACTTATCGTACGGGCACGCAACAAGCAGCACCATCCTTTCCAGCGCAGAGAGATAGAGGGAGAAAGTACCCCCCCCCCCTTCTCTCTACGAAGGAATCGGAATCAGCACGTCACTTCCGCTGCCTCGCCTCGTGCTTTGCTCAGCTGATCGCGTTAGCCAAAGAGCGACCGACAGAGGCCGGTGTAGCTGCCGTTGGCGGCATCGGGAGCGTGCGCAGTCGCTCTAAAAACAGCCTTCGGCGGCAGCGTGGCCTTCTTCGAAACGACGACGCTTGGATATGGCTCAGGCGTGTCACGGGGCGAAGACGCTGCGGACAGCTTTTGAATGGAGGAGACTCCTATCGCGCCTCATTGTTCGGCGAGCGGCGGATTACAGGAACGTGTTACTCGGTGGTCAGAGGTGAGTGGAGAAAGTTCGAGTGTCTTTTTGCGATCTGCGTTCTCATGTTTCCGGCTTGTGAGTTAATGCAGCCAACTTTTTGCTTTCAGACCAGTTCATGCGGTACGCTTTGGCTGTGTTTAGTCTCGGAAAATCACAGATGTAGATGCTGTTGGTGTTCCTTCCGGAGGCACGAGTAGTGATCGACAGTCTTGTTTCTGACACAGCAGTTCCTGTTCGCGTTGCGAAATTGGAACATCGAGTTGTGTATAATAAATACGAAATCAGGGCGCAGGTTTCTTTTTTCTTTTACTAAATAGGAATTTAACCGCCATGGCGATTAATAAAATTGTAATTTTCGTTCGCCTTGACTTCAGAAGAGCGCTGGTAATCTAAAAAAAAAAAAGAAAGAAAGGAAACAAGCGTTAAATTTGTAAAGAAAACATATGAACAGTTGGATATGATATATGTCACACAAAGAATAGGTATTTTATACTAAGAGTTCGTTCGAGCACCAGGATAATTAGCGAAAATAATAAAATTAATGTAAACGAAAATCACGCGTGGCTTATAAACGCGCTAGATGTGGGGGGCACTGCACATAAATGTATGCACAAGTTTCACAACACCACCGAGGTGTGAGTACGACTAACGGACACATTAGTCAAAGATTAGGGTGGCCTACAATTTTTTGTAGTCTCGCTTATTCTGTTCAACATGGCATGTGACATAGTTCGTCGTAGTTCATTGCATTGCTTTCCCCTTCACTGGACTCTGCTGTGAAGGTAGCAGCGAGCGCTGAACTTCAGTGCAATACTTGGTTCTATGGACGCCTAACAATGGCGTGTAGAACAGATGTCCCGGATGCTTTTATGGTGTTTCTCTTTGCGTGACGGGAAACTTCCCCAGGATTACTGATGCTGAAGGTCTACTTTGACACATGGTGCTAAACTTTAAAGCGAGTGAGCGACGTGCTTAAGTGCAAACAAGGCCCTGCTATTTGGCGCTCCTAAATTCCCCTTGTATATGCACATAGGTAGGTAAGCAACTTTATTGATTCCCGAGAGAATCATGCGAAAGGGGGGGGAGGGGGGACGGGAAAAGGGGAGCAGGACGGTGATGAGCCCTCTGGCCACTCTAGATGGCCGGGCACTTTTGTGCATCGGCGACCCTTCTTGCCCAGCCCACTGCCCGAAGCTGTAGCTCCGGTTGCGAGCTGTGCAGAGCAGCCTCCCATCGCTCCTGATGTTGTGACCCTTTCCACGGGGGCTTGGGCTTGTTAGGGCAATTTAGAAAAATGTGATTGAAGTCGGCTCTGGTGCTAAGACACAATGTATATGCACATAGATTTGAAACCCTTTACGCGAGCAATGGTGTTTAGACGAAGCTTCTGCGAGCAGCACGCTACACCGCCTCTGCTATCGCCCTCTACTTTTCCTCTACACTTCTTAGCCTTACATAGATAACCCGCTTTTAATAACGGCCTCGGCCAGTTACCCGAAAGATGCAAGTTCCATTCCGCCTGCGGCGACCGCACTTGCACGGTGGCGAAATGCTAGAAGCTCGGGTGCTGCGCGATTTCACTGACCCTTAAAGAACACCGGGACGCAGAAATTTTCTAAGCCCTCCACTACGGCGTGCCTCATAATCGTGGTTATGACGCGTGAAACCTCGACAACCACCATATTTTAACGACGCGCGATCGGGGAGCGAGAAGTGAGCATTTCGCTGTGTTCTAATTAACCTCAGCGGCTGCCTAAATGACACGCCTGCCACAGAAGTTGATATATCATTATGCAGTAGAACTTCGTCACATCTCGTTTACGCTTACCCGACTGAACCGTTTCATGTCTCTTCCGCAGATCAACGATGCGTCTTCAACGACATCGTGACACCAATTCACGTTAAGGCAGTGTACGGGTTCCCCTTACAAAGTAACGCCGTCCAAGCTTCCCATGTGGCATGGAGCCAGTGCCCTCAACTTTACTGACGTCGCCGTCCAAGCGCAGTGCTGTCCATGCATACGTGCAAGAGGACGCTGCAGCCGTTAGTGACGCGGGCGCAGCAAGTTCGCGACCGTCGTTCCTGGCTCCGCGAACACCTCATCAGAAAGCCTCACTGAGCTCATCCGAGCCATCGCGCAGCTTTCGCACAAGCCAGAATGCCTGGCGTTGCTGAACTGCGGGTTCTCGTCTGCCGCCTCAACATCACCTGCTGCATGGGAACTACTGCAGTTCCGCTGTTTCGAAGATGATGCTGGTGCTTGGCTAGACACCATCAACGTGCTGGGTTCTCGCCGCGCGTGGACAGTCCAGCACAAAGCCACCTTCAATATGGTACCGAGGCAACAGTGCTGGGTGGAATGAAGACAAGGTTCATAGGTGCTTTCGGCCGCCTTCCACGAGCGGACAATCAGTCCTCTACCGCGAACGCGACTTGGGAAGCGCACTCAACTAAGTGTACATGTGTCTATAACCGTCACTGAAGGAAATACTGAGCCGCAAAACCTCGGAACTCATGAGCCCTCCTGCAGCCCTTTCACTGAAAGCGTCGCTGATTCAGCGATGGTCGGCGACGCCGGAACATCACTGTCAGTGGCCGGTAGCATTTTTCACTCACCGCAGGCAAAGCTCCTCATTATCGACATATGTCGGGCCTACGGAGGTGCCTGCGCCTGTAGTGCAGGGTGCTTCCAGACCCCATAAACCAGTCATGTCTGCAGTTGGCGTTGACAAGAGCAGCGCTCTGCATCTCGACGAACCAGACATGTCCGGGCATGCGAGCATCAAGATGCCGCCTGAGAAGTCGGAGCCGGGCCCCACACATGTACTTTACCACTGTCACTCAGCAACTGTGGGGACGTTTCTCTTTGCTGGGCGACGCCGCGTTCAAGGACGTGAAGTGGGCAGATATCCTTAATTTCAAAGACAAGCTCGTGCGAACGAAGCCTCATGTCCATATTTCAAAGTACCAGCGCACAATAAAAAATACAGACTGAAAGAAGAAGAAACGACGCCCTCATGTCGTTGCTTTAATTCTTGTCCACGAACGTATTGAAACGTCTTCTGCACGTGGACTGTCAAGAACCGCGGCTATGAACAGTGTTGCGCGTCCGCCCACGACAGCACTGTTCAAGCGCGAGTTGC
Organism: Hyalomma asiaticum; assembly: GCA_013339685.2. Classification (NCBI taxonomy): domain Eukaryota; kingdom Metazoa; phylum Arthropoda; class Arachnida; order Ixodida; family Ixodidae; genus Hyalomma; species Hyalomma asiaticum. The sequence goes on from CM023486.1 coordinate 99,189,915, forward strand.
GTCGCCAACAAGAACGAGAACTCGTACATTCGTCTAGGACTCCAGGTAGACGACGCCGACGCGCTGAAGATCAGCGCGATCGAAGTCGTTTAGCGAGGCGTACGGCCGTTCAAAGCCGAGGTCATCATCCGCTGTCTATTCGCCATCTACGATTGAAGAGTAGTATGCGAAAAATAGTGCTACTAGGGCGGCATATGCAACACGGATTGACATGGTGGTGCCCGCTCACCATGTCAAGTTGCATCATGGCCGAGGCTCTCGACCACTGCTGCAGACCCAGAGCCGCTCTCCGGAAGTGTCCTTGGCAATTTTTCAAGCGAAGCCGCAGCGGGGCAGGGTCCTACGACGACCTCCACGTCTAAGTCAATGCCGCCCACCGGAAATGCCTTTGACACATTCGCAAGCCTAGGCAAAGCCGCAGCGTGGCCAGTCTCGGCCACAGCGTTACAGCCAGTGGCGTCCTCCAGAAAGGTCCTGGACAGCTAGGCCAAACAAGACGTGCCGTGGACTAGGACGACCGCTATGCCTAAGCCAGTGCCGCCCGCCAGAAGCATTTCCGGCCGCTGCGAACACTCGCAGTCGTGGCCGAGTGTAATGGAAAAGCCTGGTAACGGATCTCCCGCGCTCGCGCTACGAGCGCAAAGGCGAAGAGCAAGACGAAGGAGGACAAAAATAGAACAGCGGGCCTGCAGCAAGGACGCTGTCTCTGTGTCTCGTCCTTTTCCAATACAGCACCCGTTCCTGGGCCAAGCTGTTCCAACCTGTGCGCTTCGTCGTGCTTTGTTGCCCGCTCGCCGAGCGCCCGAGCGCTGCTGCACCTCTTAACACTCGGCCATGACTGCGAGCGCCGGTGACAGCTGGAAATGTCTCCGGTGGACGGCACTGACTGTTTCTTGGCGGCCGTTCTCGGCCGCGTTGGGATTTCTTACGGAGATTTGCAAGCGATGGCTCCGGCGGGCGACATTGACTTACCGCAGCGGTCGAAGATCTTGTCGAAGTTTATGGTCACGATTGTCCTGTCGGAGCTGTAGCAATTGCGCAGGAGGTATTTGACCCTGCACCGCCATCTGCAGTACTGGCAGACGGACATCGCTATGCCTATCGACGCAGGCCTCGGCAGTTCTCTGAATCCATACGGTGCGGTCGTAGAAAACTTTCCGGAAGACGGCAGGGACCGCGTCGTAGTTGTCGCGGTTTTTCTCGCGTATTACGCTTCCCTCGGAAATAAGAAATTGACAACGGAGGAGGCCCTAGATCTTGAACTACCACGCGACTCCCTAAATCAACCCGGTTACAGTGATCACGGTACGTTGTCATAAACCTTGGCGTGCGTAACAAGGGGATGAGCCTTAGTGCGAGTGGGCGACCCGGGTCGCACTTCGGGAGCGTTGTCGCTGCCGGGCTCGGTGCACAGCTCCATCCGGCCATCCGCGATAGCGCGCCACGTGTAGGAGGTTGAATGGAGGTTTAATAACCTTCCTCCCCAACAACGAGGGTAACGGTAGGAGACCTGTGCTGCACGAGGTGGTCTTTCCTGTGATCGACATTATGGGCTTCTTCGCTCGACGCTTTGCTCAGCAAAGCGAGAGCATCCACACGGTCGATGAATGAGGGCAAAATCAAAGCAGCTTGCGCTGACTGCTCAGGACGCATGTTGTTGCCGTACTGCATCAACGAACCAGACCTTTCTGGTTAGTGGAGTCGCAGGGCACCCTTGCTGTTTTCGGCATCGACGGACTGGGATGGGTCCTGGAGCGGTAGAACTTCGGCACAACAGGCGCCGGCGCTTCAGTGAGCCCACGTAATGTCGAGCTTGAGGACCATATGTCCGATTTCTGCGGGTGGAGAGTGGTCGTAACCACGTGCCCAAGAGATGACGAGGTTGGGCAGTTGCGTCTCCAGCTGCCCTGGGGGTTTAATGGCCTCAGCCTCGGCCAGCGATGTTTCACGGTCCGACACAGATGCAGAGCAGGAGACCTTCTGTGGAAAACAGCAACTGTGGTCCGTGTATAAGTTGCGGCTGTCTGCGCTTGTTGTAAGAGGGCTGCCGGACACAACTGCAGCATCGAAGTGGTGTCCCTCACGAGCCGTCTGCGCGAGAGGGCATTTCAGTGGAGGGTACAGCTGCATTGATGGGTTGGTGCGTCTCCCGTGTCTCGGACGTGGTAGAATGGTGTTGACCAGAGTATGGAAGACCGCCGAAAGCAGCTAAAAACTTGGTGCTCCACTCCGTCCAGGACTGCTGCCTCGCACCTTCGTATCTCTCCTATGCCTTGGCAGCATCCAGAAGGCGGTCCGTGGCCACCAGCCACTTTTCCTGGTCCGTCCAGGCGCGTCCTGAGCCGAGCGCATTGTTTCAAACCACGCATTGGCATCGTCCTCAAATCCGCGGAACTCCGACAGCTCCCATGCACCCGGTGGTAGTGGGGCGGTAAACCCGGAGCTCAGGAACGCCAAGCATTGGAGTCGGCGTGAGAAGTGCGCGGCGGCGCGCATGAACTCACTCACCGACGCATTCGGGGGTCGCTCGATGGACCAGCATGCTTGACGTCGGCAGAGTATGCGGCCGGAGTTGTTCTCGCGGTGTTGAGATCATTGAGTAAAGGTCCACATACAGCATCCCTCCGCATTTCTGCTGCTGACACAGTCCTGGCCACGGGGTCCATGCCATAGGAACCGTGCAGAACAGTTCCTGGCGAGATGATTCCGGGGGCTGTCTCACCGGGAAAAGGTATCGCCGGGTTTGAGCCACCGAGGAGGCCTGGACGCCGTCCACCGGGAGGCGGGATGCGTACTTACTGCGGCGGCAGGTTGGCGGACTTCATGGCTGTGGAAGCGTGGACGGCGTTCTGAAGCCACACAGAACCGCAGTGCCAAGGACGGGCGAATACAAGTGGCTCCCGCAACAGGGTCAGCGCTCACGCTAAACGCTGCCAGTCGTCGACTGCGCCATTGTAAAGCAAGAGACAGAGACAGCACCCATTCCTGGGCCAAGCTGTTCGATCCAGTCCTCTCCGTCGTCTTCTGTTGCCCGCTCACAGTGCGCCAGGGCGCTGCTGCAGCTCTTAACTAGTTAATCATCACAATATATATATATATATATATATATATATATATATATATACACGCCAACCTCCACGATGTCCTGACAGCGTTTCCTTTCACTTTCAGCGTCTCTATTAATTTAATAAGCTTCAAGATCAAGATCATAAACTTAGCGTTTAACATGGCAGGTCTTTAACGTGGCAAATAGAGACATCGTAATACGGCCGCCTAAAGTTTTTTCATCATCATCATCATCATCATCATCATCATCATCAGCCTGTTTAGGTCCACTGCAGGACGAAGGCCTCTCCCAACGATTTCCACTCCGCCCTATCCTGAGCGAGTTGGTTCCACTTTATGCCCGCAAAGTTTTTAATTTCATCGCTCCATCTAACCTTTTGCCTGCCTCTGTTGCGTTTTCCCTCTCTTGGTATCCATTCCGTCGTTTTTTGATGTCCCCTTAAAAATGTTATTTTAAAATCTCGCCATCGTCGCGGTTCGTTTGATTGACGGAATGTAATCGCTGACGTTGGTGCCCTGAATAGCTGATTGATTTCTGGGGTCTTACGTCCCAAAACTGCCATATGATTATAAGAAACGCCGTAGTGGAGGTCTCCGGAAATTTCGACACCTGGGGTTCTTCAACATGCACCGGCATTGCACAGTACACGGACCTCGACATTTCGCCTCTGTCGAAATGCAGCCGCCGCGGCCGGGATTCGACCCCGCGACCTTTGGATATGCAGCCGAGTGTCATAGACACTATACCACCGTGGTTCCTTGAATAGCCACGGGACCCGAGAAAAAATGTTGCGCGGAGGGGGTGAACTTACTGTGGCGGCGGCGAAGGGGCTATATGCGTAAGCTAGGCGCACGATATACTACACGTCTTGCGACTGCGGTCTCTCTTTCCTAAGAAATTAATCGCCGATGATAAGTGTGATAAACGGCGTATACTGTTTCGTCACGGAGAAACCAGCGCATCGGTGACTGTTGCCCTGGTAGAATTACACCATATTCAAAAAAAAAAACGAAAAGATAAAAGGAAAAAAAAGTGCATGACACGTCCGATTGCGTAAGCTTGGGAAACGAACAGCCAGAGCAGTCTGACCGTAGCAGCGTGCCAGCGGACCAAAAACGTGAGATGAACTATAGTGGGCGAAAAGGCGCGATGCCCGAAGCTTACCGGATGCGAAAACAGAGGGAGAGAGAAACAAAGAAGGGGCAGGGTGGTCAACCGGATGAGCGCCCGGTTTGCTGGCCTATACCACTGGGGGCAAAGAAATAAGGTCTCAGCTGTTCTTTTTAATTATTATTATTTAGATGAGAAAAAATGCGGTAGGCTACGGTTAGGACAGGCAATGTGAACAACCTCTGTTGTATCCTGTACCTTAGCATCAATTTCAGAAAGGAAAGGGGCAGGTTGTTGTTTCAGATGTCTCGGAGAAAAGGCCTCGGTCGTGTGCTGGTTTGCAATGTACAAACTATGCTTTTGTTAATATTTTTTTCTCCACTCCGACTATGGCACTTTGTAAGGGCCTGCAGTATTTGTAAATAAATTATTATTATTATTATTATTATTATTATTATTATTATTATTATTATTATTATTATTATTATTATTATTATTATTATTATTATATAACATTTAACCCATAGGAAAAATTAACCATACTTTGTGTGCGTAGGTGAGGGGGTCGGTCAGTTGGTGATTCAATTGAAGTTGGCTTATTTGCACAAAAGCGCACGAAGCTATGTTGTTCTATCCACAAGGTCACAAATTTTCAGGGGTGCCCCAGCGATACATGCACATAGGTGTTCAAATCTTCACATAGTATGAGCAGTTTACCGATGTGAGCTAACTGGGCAAGGACATCGTAAGAGGTGTAGGAAACTGGACTAAAGGTTCCTTAAACTAAGTTTAGATATGAGCAATTAATTGCAAGAAATGCTGCTTACATAATCATCCCGCGGAGTATACGCAATAGTGACGCAAACGGGTTTTTACCGAAGTTTGCACTACAAATGGTTTTGTCCACACAATTATTTTTTGATGGCCAAGCGCAGAATTCGTTTTCTAGAAAGACATTCCTTACCCGTAGAATGAATGAATGACCCTTCATTGACATGAATGGTGGCGTTTCAAATTAAGCGTCAACAAAGAAAAAAAAAACACTTGAGAAGAAAGAGCAGCCGCGAGGAACATGCCATCACACGCTTAACAAAAACAGCATTAATTTGCACCTTCTTCTATCACTTTTAGGCGATCGCTTGCTGGCATAAGCTACCACCACACCCCGGGCAAGGAGCCGCTGCTGCCTCTTACGCTCGGCGATGTAGTCGACCGGGCTGCGGATAAGTACGGTGACAAAGTGGCCATCGTGTCGTGTCATCAGTCCATCAGGAAGACTTACTCAGAGTACAAGAAAGACGTAAGTGGAGGTCCGCTCATCCAGTCCAGAATGAGCACTAACCACTGCAGCTCTGCTGATACAGATGATGACTATAGACCCTTTTCATAAACTGCAAGCTAGCTTTCCTGCAATGCAGCTTGCCCTACTAATGGCGGCATTGGCAATCCGGCAAACAACGTGTGCAAGCGCAATTTGCTTACGATAGGGCATGTAAAATGTCGACGCAGCCCTTCTGATACAAACATCCCCAAAAAACGGGTCGCAGCATGTGCAACTTGTATTTTCACAGCATTTAAATAAAGGCAGCTGTCGCCATTAGTAGGGCAAGTTGCATTGCAGGGAAGCTAACTTTACAGTTTATGAAAAGGGTCTATAGTGCTGTGAAGCCCACGTCTTCCCAAGCCGCACTCATTCGCCTTCCGTAGAGGGGGACGATATCTGCTGTCCCATTGCTGGCCGAAAATGGAGAATTTCGAATAGGGTACCCAAAAGTTTGCATGTGCCATCCTTGACGTTCGCTGTCACTGCGCATGCGTCGTACCTTACGCGTAGTTAGGATTAGCATGCCGGCCCCAATTTTTCGGTAATATCGTGCGTAATTCAACATCAGCCTGTCTACTCCCACTGCAAGGCAAAGGCCTCTCCCATAGATTCCAATTATCCCTGTCCTGTGCTAACTGGGCCCAATTTATCCCTGCAAACTTCCTGATCTCATCTGCCCACCTAACTCTCTGCCGCCTCCTGCCACGCTTGCCTTCTCTAGGAATCCAAACGTATCCGCGTATAGCGGGCGTATCCAAACGTAAAGTCCCCATGTTTCCCACCTTTCTATCGCAAAAAAATATATCTAGGGACTTTACCTAAACCTTACGCAAAGCTCCTTTGCATCGATCTTTCGTTCTACAACTACCCACTAGCACTGCTGCTCACTAATTCTTATCAATATCAGTGCTAGCCGGTACTTGTAGAATGCAAGTAAATACGACACTTGAAGTCACATGACACAGCGAGACTAATGGCTAATGTCGGCTAATGTTGGCTAAATGATGCCTAATGCACGTTAGTATTGACCAATGTTGCCTAGAGATAACTGGACGGCTAATGCTGGCTATCAGCTGTTATAGTACCAAAAATGTATTGATTCAATATTGATGGACTGAATGAATGGTCTGCGTAGCGTTTCTGCATGCCCACATTCGCCATGTAAGCGTGGTGCTAAGGGAAAGCATACTAGAACGGGCACGCAGCCATGTACGAAGCATTCACCGCGAGTGGCCTCGACTCTAAGCACCTGAACATGGACAGCGCTGTTAGTATATTAATGGAGGCCATCCAACCTGCGCTTAACTGTACATGGGTATAGAGCATCAGACGGCACAAAGCACACGAGGTGGCGAAGTAATATTTATACTTTCTTCTTTTACAGATAGACAAACTCGCCGCAGCCCTTGTGTCCCTGAAACTGCCTGTTGGTTCAAAGATCGCCATTATTGCGCCCAACATGTACGAATGGGCAGTCGTGCAATTCGCCACAGCTAAAGCTGGATTGGTGCTGGTAAGTGAGGCACTGAAGGTCACGCTGCCGTTGGTACTGTGGAAAAGTTAGGCGCTCGCTACGCCCCCATTTTACGATTCTCCGATATACAAAACATAATGTGGGTTACAAGTGATGTTAGTAAAATTATAATATATGTACATATTTATTCGACAAATTAATTTTGCCAGTGTCATTCACCGAAGAAAGCGTAGCTGGAAATATTTACGAGGTGTGAATGGTTTTGCAGTGCGAACGTTTATATTGTGTTACAACTGAAATTTACAACATAATATGTGAGAATGAGTATGAGTATGCACGAATATTAGTATGAAAATTTTCAACCACGTTTTTGTTTCTCAGTTGCGTTTCTTTAAAACGCTACGAAGAAAACTGCCGAATAAGAGAACAGTATGTGCCGTTGCAACACACAGGAACCGACCACTCTAAAAGTACAATTATATGAAAAAAAGACGCATTGTAATTTCACCACGAAACTGAGCACTGAGCTGACCAAAACATGTACACTGTATTGACTGAATGGTAGAATTACAAGGTCATCTTTCTTATCTACTATGTCTGTTTGCACAGGCTAATATCAACACTGCGTACCAAGTTCCTGAACTCGAATACGCCCTGCGTAAGGTAAGCAGAGCTATTTTCATAGGTCCGTTTGTACATTTAGCGCCCTCGGTTATCAACATATTACGGAGATACAGTTTTGCTAATAAGGACTATAAAAACAGCATCAGTAATCCGCGGTGTTCGAACCAGATGAGATACTTCTATAAAACCAAGTGATCAAGGTATATCAAATCCTTACTGTTGTTAACAAAGTGTCAACAAAATGAGCAATACTGTGTAATACTCACCGCGCCGTTGCTGCTTCTCGAGTAGCAGTTGCTTAGCATAAAGACCCCTAGCCTATAACCAACATTGAAGCATCATATTGCTACGCTCCAAGAATGTTATCGCTGATGAGCCATTCTGTTCGCTCGCTTGTTTTACATCCTAGGTAGTGTTCCACGTTAGCTTGTACCCAAAACTGTGTACAGGCTAATGAGTAAAGATTACGCAGTACCCAAAACTACGTCATCTCTACACACCGTTGCTCATAAATGATGGTAAGCCTCGGGGAAAAAAAAAAGAAAAGGAAAAGTAAGCTGAAGGCGTCAATTGTCGCTTCCTTTCAGGAAAACTCAAAGTTCGGCGAACCGGCCCAATTAAGTCACACGAATTGTTGCGTTTTATATGTGCATCTAAGAGTTTTCCAACGTGCGAGAAATTGCCCCGTTTAAATGGATTTGTAGTAAAACCGTCGCGTTAACCATTTCAGACAGGTTGCGAAGCAATAATTTTTTCCGCACAATTTGCGAGACAAGATTACTACAGGATGTTGCTACAAATAGCCCCTGAGCTGGAATCTTCGACACATGGAGACCTGAAAAGCGCGAGGTACGTACATAAGCATCTTAGTACACAAGAACAATGCTTCATCCGCCGTGATAGCTTCGATCATACCTTTAGCGGCCCAATGAAAATGAAATAATTTTATTGCGATAGCAATTATATGGACACTTCAAGGGGACCTTCTAGTCTCCTGCTACGGCGCGCCTCAATATCATATCATGGTATTGACACGGAAGACCTTACTCGACAAATTGCTTTTGTCGTGCATCCCATCCTGTATTCACGAGGACATCTACGCACGAGGTTTTCGCTAATCTTGAATAGAACTGTAAAAATCAACATTTGGCTGCGCTAGTATAGCCCTGCTGCCATAAGCACTGAAAACTTCTTTAATGTCACAGTTTTATATGCAAATTCGTAATAGAAAACACGCTGTCTGCACGCACGGTTGAGACGTTTACTCTAGCTCCGTTCATTAAAGCCAAAGTACGTGGTATAACTTCGTTGAGGAAAAAAGGACAGGCCAGGCAGCAAACGCACGTTAATGACATCTCAGTAGGAATTAAGAAGAAGAAATGGGCATGGACAGGGCATGTAATCCGAAGTCAAGATAACCGTTGTTCATTAAGGGTAAAAGAGTGGATCCACAGAGAAGGCAAGCGTGGCAGGGGTCGGGAGAAAGTTAAGAGGTTTGCGGAAATAACGCGGTCGCAGTTCGTCAAGGAACGGGCCAACTGGAGATCCATAGGAGAGGCCTTTGCCTTTCAGTAGGCGTAGGCATGTCTATGATGATTATTACGATGATGATCTGTTGTAAGGGAACATCGGCGCTAATGGGCTAGCATAATAACACAGTACTTCGGTCGGGTTGTAATCGCTTTTTTTTTTTGTCAGTAGCACGTAAACCCGATGCCTAATGTCGCGGTCTGATGTTTTCTGTTACAGACTACCGAAGCTTAAGCACGTCGTCTGCATTGGCGACGAAAGAAAACCGTAAGATATCAAACTCTTTTCGTGTCGAGCGTAGACACAATTTATGTAAACGTAAAAATCAGGCAGCATGGAGCCTTTGCTTGTAGAGATAGCGGTTTCCGATATCTTTACGTAGTAAAGTAAAAGAAAATGCAGGACAAGGATAGCAGCTTTTTCTTGCTTGGCAGATGACCACGAGATTTCATGCATTCTCCGCAGAGGTACGGTGACGTATGCCGACCTAATGGAGTCCGTTACGAACCAATGTCTCAAGGACATGCATGCAGTGTCATCAAGACTGCAATTCGACGATCCCATTAACCTTCAGTTCACATCTGTAAGAAGACATTCTTTCATTGCCTTTCTTTTTTTAATCGACAGTGCCGAGCAAAGTGGTATGGTTTAAAACCATTTTCAATTAGGGATATTTGTTACGCAGGGCACGACAGGCAAGCCAAAGGCGGCGCAGCTGTCTCACTTTAACATCGTCAACAACGGCTACCTGGTGGGCGAGAGGCTGGAGTTGAACAACCAGGTGAGTTTCAGTTTGGTTAATGCGGCTTTCGTGCTGTAGCACAGTGACCTGCGTACTAATGTCCAGAGCGTCCTCATCCTTCTCACTGTTGCCGTGCATTAGGTTCTTAAGCAAATTTCACAACTGCGTTGCGTGCTTCGGCCCACATGGTTCAGTAAGACACTTGGCTTCGATGCATCTAGTCCGGATGCATTTACCTGGCGACATGCAATGAATGCCACGCGCGTCTCAGTACTGTAAACCTCCTTTATCCTATGGCGCGGGTGAGGTAGAGCGGGAGAAAACAGATGGGTTAGTCCTTAGTAAAATAACCGATGAGTCTGGTTACCAGCTCCTAGTCAGTTGAGTAAGAAAAAGGGATGTTTTCGTTGATGACCGCATTCTAAGTGTCATAAGCAGCTGCAACCTGAACGGCGGCCATAAGTGTACAAGGGAGGGTTAAAGGACGAGGAGAGAGGGAAATAGCTTGTGGCACTTACAGCTGTACACCGAAGGACACGCTGGCACAGAAGTTGGATGTAAAGTGACCTCCATAATACCAGGAAGTCGCTGGCAAGACAGACAAATATACAGTACGTCCAAGGTGCCCTCCTTTCACCAAGAAATTATTTTCCTTTAGGATTACACGACCGTTGTTCTCCCACATGTTTAAACATAACCGCAACTGTCAATTCGCTTTGAGAATCCGCAAATACTATTTCACTTAACTCTATCAACATTTATCTCACTTTACTATCAGGTTATCTGCTTGAACGTGCCCCTCATTCATTGTTACGGGTGCGTCGGCGGAACGATGGCAGCAGCGCTTTATGGTTCCACCATTGCGTTCCCAGCCCCTGGCTTCAAGGCGGAAGCAGCACTGAATTGCATCCAAAACGAGAAGTACAATTCAATTTCTTATGGCTCTGTGTTGGTGTATAAACCACCGTAAGATACACACAAGAAATGTACGATACGTAAAGGTGTGCAGGACACCGGATAGCGTATAGCGTTGTTTGTCACAGTCAAGTGGTGCCAGCTATGGGGGTGATAAACAGATCAAGCAAAACCACGTGATCTACGTACTCCGAGATTCTGGAAGCAACTCGCTAAGCTTACGGCCTGGACAATTTGAGTGTCGCGCTCAGAAATTAACGGTCTAGAATTGTCGCGGATGCTATACAGTGTAAGCTTCGTGATACAAAGCTAAAACAAATACAACCGTCAGTAACTCCTGGGCTAGACAGCGCGCGACGACCAGTCGAAAGATTCAAAGCGGACGGCATAGGCCCCAGGTGGTAGACCATGTTTTCGCCTGCGCTGTTTACATCCGATATTCCGCTCTACGCAAAGTGATTTGCGTATTGCGGTTTACCGTACATGCTAAAATTCCCTGTTGAATCTTCCTACACGTGACACGTGGCCGCCGTCAACCTGACAGATTTTTTATCTGCTTCATAATTGTCTTTGGTGATATATATTATGCCATATATATTAAGACTTATATTATGCCATATATATTATGCCATATATATTAAGACACTGAGATGTTACTCCATCGTTGCATTTGTTCTGTTCCAGGTGCACGCATCTCTACGGAACGCCTACCATGTACATTGACATTTTACATCATTTGCAAAGTGGCCAATACGACGTCTCGTCCGTGGGAAGAGGTAGGTACGGCGCCGCAACTTCGCCTTAATTGCTCCACGGCTTCCATTTTAGCACTTTTGAGCAAAATGCATTTCGTAGAGTGACTTTAGGTCGCTAAAGATGGCGATTAACCGTCCCCAAAAGTTGTGGGTACCATTATCGCAACATATTGCGCGATTTTCCCGCTAGCAGCCTTCGCACCTTGCAGCCTTCGCACCGTTGATTAGTGTCCTTTGCGGAAGAGTTGAGTCTCACTCTAGCACGTTTGTGCACACCGTGACGGCGAGGTCTGTTGGTACGCACGTGAAAAAGTGATTTCACATCAAAGGACACCAAGATTTCAACATCATCCAGTACCATGTCGAGAACCTACTCAATGAAGGCTTTTTTTTTTTTTGTCGTATGTGTGTTTATAACGGTTGGTCGGCGCTCGCTTTTTCCGCCATGCACTTGAATATCACATTACACTGTTATTCTAGCGAAATGCAATGCTTATATACATGTGTATACACAAATGCTTGTGTATGCATAAAAGCCAATATCTGTATGTATACAAAAATGCTAATAAACTTGCACTTGAACTTGTAATGCTTCGAATGCCGCATGCCTATTTCGGGTGACGCCCGCATTATGGCGTCTGTTGAATGAACTTTGATTGTTCACGCGAGTCGTGCATATCTGAAAAGCCTATATCTTATTTTGTCGCAGCCGTCATGGCCGGATCACCATGTCCACCAGAGATTATTAAGAGAGTGATGACGGAACTCAACGCTCAGCGATTCACCGTAGGTAGAAGTGAATCGTTCATTCACTTACACCGTGCATGTCGCACGTGCCGGACGGTTACCTGTACGGTGGCGTTCGAATGCGTCTTTTTCTTCTTTTTTTTCTTTGCATACAACGAAGTACACCAAGCTTACACCAGAACTTGTAATGAATGTTCACGTGTAACCTCACTTCATCTTGGCATGGGTAAATTTATGTTCAAGGTATCGTTTTCCTGGCCTCCACAGAGACACTGAACTCGTTACGACGAATATTTCCGATGCAAGTCAGCTACCGTGTTTAAAAGGCTACGCGTTGGGGCTGGTCGGTTCACGATTCTGAAAAAACGAAATGGTGGTGAGAAATAGGACGAAGGAAAAGCAAAGAGCACTCTAGCTAATATATTTAATTAGTACACTAGCGTGTGTAGCGACATACATGAGGCAGATAACACTGTGAAAATGTTTTTTATATGTATATATAACTAGCAGATACGTTGCTACCGCTATCCATACGTCGCCTTTCACATGAAGCTTCCATTTTTAAAAGATGTTTTCGGTAACGAAACCCCTACCACCAACATTCTCTTAACTTTAGCAATGAACTTCCCACGCCTTCTCTTCTGTGAAATCGGTGTATCGCGATGTGTTTCCGGGTGAATAAACCTAATCTCCCCCTTAAGAGACGTTACAAAGGGGACTTATTTTATAAAACCGGTCGTTATTTACGTACTGCCGGTACATTAAAATGCTTTATCAATATTATTGAAGGAGCTCGTGGCACAATCAAACTAGATTGACTGTGACGCGGCTGCCGTCATCACAACGGAAAAACATTTATCTGCACGTATGCATTTAGAATCATTTTACATTCTACCGACCTAACACACGATAGACCAGTACAGAGGGTAATGTTCCAGAGATAGACACCGGTACGCTTCGCCACCTGACCCATACATAGCCGCATACCCATGCTGACTTCTTCACTGTGATCAAGGGATCCGTACGGGCCCCGACACACAAATCATTTTCTTCATTTTTAATTGGTGAGTGTGCTTTTTTAAAAGTACGTTCCCTCGCAAGACGAGTGTTTCATTAGGAAGGAGCGCATACAACGACAGCAACAACAACGACAAAATCTCACACATTCCAACATTGTGCTGTTACTGTTTGTCCGTTTTCTTCCCTTTAAGATTCTGTACGGAACTACAGAGACAAGCCCTGTTATAACGGCAACGAAACCGGATGATCTCATAGATAAATGGATACACTCCGTCGGCAGACCTATGAACCACTGTGAGGTGAGCCCATCTTGTTGTGGTCTTCAGGACCTCCATGCTTTTAAAAAAGGGTCCTGGGACATGCGTTCGTTGACGTGCGTTGTGCCTTTCTCTTTTGGTCTTGCAGACGTTGCGGTAATAAGCACTTCGACACCACGAACTGTTCGTAAGATCATGTAGTGCATTCTGATTTGGCGTTTCGGACGAGGAAGCGCTGGGCGTCACGCTTTTCTGGTGTCTTTATGAGACATGTTGAAACTGTAGCTATGTCATAACAATAGAGCGCGTATTGATGGGTCGCTTGTGAGGCCAGCTGAATGTGTATGTCAAGTGACTTTTGAATGTAAGTACCTGATACAAAAACTTAAGCATTAAGGGGAACTCCGGCACGTTTTCACCATGTTTTGATATCGCTGTTTTCAAACGGTAGTGATAGTGCTGTAGCAGGCAAAGTGGTTCAGTTTGCTCAGAGACTCACCAATAATTTTAAATAATAAGATCAACGTTGTGTTCCAACCTAAACCGAAACAGCTAGGCGCTTCTTGTAGCGTATGCGTTGACGCCACAGCCTCCCGCCATCAGAAATGCGGAGCAGGTGACAGAAAAATGGCAGTGGAGATGTCTTCCGGTGATGTAGGGTCATTGAGTTATGGCAGCTTGTGAACTTGGAAGCGGTGAAGTATCACCGTTTTCCTTCTGACGCCGGCCTGCTCGGGTAGGCAGCATTTAATGTAATCACGTCAGAAACACATGGTGGTCCGCGTGGTACTCCGTGAAAAGTTTTGAAAGCTGCAGCGGAGGTAGCCATTGCGCTAAGCATTGGTCTCCACGAATGCTCAACACATCATTGGCGATTCACAGACGGCCATTCGAAATTATGCTAAGAGCAGGATCTCCCCCTGAGGCGTGGCACATCATCAGTGTTAACGAAGCCATATTCCCCAATGCAGAGAAGAACGGCAGGCAACTGCTCTGGTTCCCAGCGCATACAACTCCAGACATTCCCGCAATCAACCCCAACGAGGTAGCACACTCCGAAGCTCGAGGTCTTACTCGCCCAGCTGAGCAAGGAGGGACTTCTATCGGTCACGGGAACGTGAAGGAGGAGATGTGGAGAGAAAAAGGTCGATTAACAAGACTTAGCGATATAACCAAATTCTATCAAATGCGGAGGCGAATTTTGCCACCGCCTCACAGTAAACTCAACAGAGCTGAGTCCGTTGCTTGGAGGCGATTACAGACAAAAACCTATCCGAATCCCGTGCAATTAAAGACTTTTTATCCTGAGATTCACACGAGCGATACATGCAAGCTATGCAAGTCGGCTAGAGCCACCCTTCAACATATGTTGTGGGGATGTCCAATATATCAAGATCACATGGCAGTCTCCCCGGAAGCTCTACGGGCGCGGTGGTCGACCGCGTTGTTCAGTTCAGAACTGACGAACCAACTTTGGACCGTCCAGCGAACCGTGGAGGCAGCGCGGGAGCAACAGCTCCAAGCTGCCATCTAAGCGGCCCCAGGCCCGCGCCTTCCATTCGCCGGATCTTAAACAAAGTTATTTCATTCACTCAACTAAGTGATCTGCCAATAGGGCCTCACATCTTCTTCCCCTCCTCCTTCCAAGGCTGCTGCTGCCACTGCGGCCCTCACCATTAGCAAATGACATAGCGCCGAAGCACATGCTTAACATCTGTTCTCCCTCCTGATTGGCCGAAGACACCTGCAGCTTCCACAGTGCTGCACGGAACTACTGAAACGGACTAGTCTCGTACAGTATAGTTTAGTAAGGAGTGAGAAAGGGAGCTGAGTATGTGAAGGAATGACGGTGAGGATGAGGAGGTGGCAAAGGGATATGTATCAACCATAACGTTCACTTATGTGATCTCATAGCCACGTGAAGCCCATTCATATTATCGTTCCAGTTGTTAAAGAAGCTCCTTTTATTTTTACCCAAGCCTACTTTATATATTGGTTCTAGTTGAATTAAAAACAAATTTTGTATGTTTTATGATATGTGCGATGTATCAGTTCTTTTTTATCTCATGTACTGCAGTGCCTGAATTTAGGCTGGCAGGGACTTCTGTTGAACCGCACCTACGGCTATAAGATCGCATCCTCATCTCAGAAGGAAAAATAAAGTTTGTTTCGGATTTCACTTGATTTAACCCTATGACATCGTGAAGCTGCACGATGTTCAGCGAACATGACAGTGCTAGAGGTAATCCGTGATAATTTTTCGGAGAGCAATACATGAGAACAATTACCGAAGCGTATCAAAACGCGGTTTACGAATTCTTGCATTGGTGCCGCCTATGCAGTCGGTACAAACGATGTATCTGCTCTGCTCAATTGCTATTGTACATGTGTTTATGTGAAGGGGGATAAAGCACTTCAGCTGCTCGATGCTACGCAGCTCACCACGTGTCTCTTCATTTCATTCCACGCGAAGGTGAAAATCGTCGACAAAGAAAACAAGATCGTGCCTACAGGTCAGAGGGGCGAGCTGTGCACTCGAGGCTATTTAGTCTTCATGGGTTACTTCGACGACGAAGAGAACACAAGGAAAGTTGTCCGCAACGGCTGGTATCACACTGGGTGAGCAACCTGTCCGCCTCCGTAGAAGGATACCCGTTGCTCTATCGATGCGTAAAATTTATTAGAACGCAAAAGCTTCGCTTACATCAAGAGAAATGTTTCTTTCAAGCCGCAATCAAGATGCCGAGAAATAACGGAGACGACGACGTCCTATGCCACTTCAAAGGCAAATGCCTTACTCGTTGATCGGTGGCCTTGAGCGAAACACGGCAGGTGCATAAGTGTCGAAAAAATTAGAAACATAAGCAGAACGCTTATACCGATCAAGCGCGTAGCTGTACATTTTCCCACTGCGTTTTAACTTAACGTTTTAGCACAGTCACAGTGAATGTCGTGACGCTGCGTTTAATCGGAGCATGCGAGAATCGCCAGTTCACAAGCTGTCGCGTCACCCTCACATCCTTTTAGGAAAGGTACCTGTTACATAATCATTATCAATGTGGGCATAGATTGTTATGTTAAATGCTGCTATAGCTTGCGCTGTGTAGAACACGCATGGTATTGCCATATGCGATCAAGTTCATCATACAAAGCATATTCTAACATAAACGATTGTTCATTGTGTTTTATGTACTAAACATAAGAATGTTCTAGAGGAGCCCTAGCTGAAAACAGCAACACAAGTTTACTACCGATGCCAGATGCACACATATTGTCTACCTGTCTGCCCAGCATCACAATGGCACGCGTTCGTGGCGCGGTATAGTTATTGCTTAACAGTCAGAGCGAACAAATATTCCTTCAGCGTTTTAACGAAGCTCAAATTTGTGTTTCTGACGCAGTGACGAAGCTGTGATGGCGGAGGATGGTACTGTGTCCATAATGGGTCGCATAAAGGACATGATAATCCGCGGAGGCGAGAACATCTATCCTCAGGAGATTGAAGACTTCCTCTACACGCATCCAGCCATTGAAGAAGTGCAGGTAAGCCGTCGAGAACAAACACTCCTGCAATCATATGCGTTCGGCTGACGTATACGCGCTTTGAAGAAACCTTGTGTTGTGCGTATATAAAAGGACTTCGCAGAAAGCGAGTTTAGTTTTTATCTCTGGGTGAAGATCAGCACATCGAACTGTTACGCACAGTAATAATTACGATGTCTGATTTCGTCGTGAATATCGCTTTTGAAAGCGCGTTTGCAAGTTGTCAGAAGATATATATACGAGACGTCGCTTTAGATATATTGAAACGCATCTTCACTTCGCTGGTCTTCTATCCTTCGTTTTCAACAATAACCGATAACTTTAATCAGCAACACATGGGCACATCTTGCTGCTCAATTTCATGTTGAAGCTGCCTTGCTTCACTAGAAGCTAACGTGATAAGTTTTTCAGCATAGAAGTAATGCACGCTAGAATCCTCACACGCTATGTACCATCCGTTCAGGTAGCTAGCCGCTCCCTTGCAATGTACAATGTGTAAAACAAAACCTAACCAAAAGCCCCATCTGTAGATTTACTTGTTTTGTCTCGAAAGAATGAAAATAAGTTAAGTTTCGATGCACTTTCCAAGAAAAGCAATCTTGCGCAGTGATGCAGCTAATCACGCTTGTCAATGGAATGTCACCGAGGTATAGAGATCCTTCGCAAAAACCTATCCAAGGAGATAACGCTTCCGACAACAAAAGTTTCTTCTACATTGCTGTCAGGTCGTTGGCGTTCCCGATAAAAGAATGGGCGAAGAAGTTTGTGCGTGGATCATCTTGAAGCCAGGCTGCAACGTGACGGAAGAAGAAATAAAAAGTTTCTGCAAAGGGAAGGTGAGCCGGCCGTTTGTTTTGTGAATTCCTCTTACTTTTCCTTCGTCTCACGTAAAGAGCTCGTGCTGTTTTGTTTATCCTCAATTCAAATGTAGCAGTGCTCAAAGGAAATGTTCGCTAACTTTACATGCGATAATATGCATTGCCACCTCCCTCCTACCATTTTATCGCGTCTTTAGTCCGCACAGACTCAGGGAAACCACTTTGGAAGAGTACGATCCGTAAGGATACATTTTTTAGAAACATAACTTCGCAACATATTGAATTTTCTTTATCCCTCTAGCCCGCTCGTTCTCATTAGCTGGCCAACAGCTCTTGTAGTATTTTAATTCTACATTTGCAGCACGTCATTACCTAAAATCTTAACCTGGTGTCCACTGTCCATCCAGTGCGACATCGCGACTTTCTCGGCGAGTAATATTCACTTTGAAAACAAAAGCTATATCTATTGTAGTTTCGGTGTGGGGACTTGTTATCGGCATTTATCAACTTTACAGTTTATACAAAAATGTAGATGGGGCCATTACTATACGGTTAATAATGGGTGTGCCTGGAAAAAAAAAAAAAGGGACAACCCGGAGGATAGGATGGCGCATACTGATGCGTTCCGTAACACAGTCCTGGTCTTGAACACGAGATGTCTTTCGTCCAGCATATTCATTTTTTTTTCGTGAGTAATAACTTCATTGAATGTCAATTAAAGGGCTAAGAGAACGCAAGTCTCGCTTAATGAACGTTGTTCTTCTTCTTTCCAGCTGAGTCACTTCAAGATTCCAAGGTACATCTTGTTTGTCGACACATTCCCAAAGACGCTGTCCGGAAAAGTACAAAAGTTCGCCATACGGGAAAAAAGTTGCCAGATTCTCAAGTTATGATTCCGCTCGCCTAGGACGCCTGGAATTTCTTTAATTTGTACAGTTCATATTAGGATTTCACCCGCACCATATTTTTGTACACGATGATTTTAAAGCAATATTGTTTTTTTTTTTTAACGGGTGACTGTAATAAAAACTGAAAATAAATGTGCTCATTTACCACCGATTCCGTGTCATTTTCTACATGATTTCATGCAGCGCGTGATGTGGGCACGTAGGAAGACTTCCCAAGCTCAGCCGAGCTCCGCGAACCGTCGTGCTATAGACTGGCGGCTGTGCTTTTGCGCTACTATAGCACGGCGGCAACGGCAACATCGTATCGGCAACAACAACGGCAACGGATTCCCGGCAACGGCAACATCGTGTCGACTATGTTTAAACGCAAAAGTTCCCGTACACTCAGGTAATGGGGGAGGTCAAAGAACTACAAATCGCTAATGCTAACCCTGGATATCGCATTACAAAGCGACTCAAAATGATATCGTTTCTGACACGCACACGCGTGCCCACACGAACACAGCGGTATCCGTTTCTCCCGCGTACTTTAGCGAAACCATTTTCGTCATTGACGTGTTGATGGTGGCACAAATGACGGAAGTTTGCCAGGGAACGTACCCAGCGAAGTTTAGTGAGGTCCATTGATCTTGAGAAATCGCCGGAGTTGGCCTTTAAGGTGGTCCCGCAACACTTTTCGAACATAGGAAACGGTGCCGATCCATTGTGGAGGCACCTCTGAGCACCATGAGCGAAATATTATTCCGCTGCACGCACCAGAGGATTCGCAAGCAGGTTTCAAAGAAAGCTGGAAATCGCCTGCACTTCTTTCGACAAATTACGTAAGCAGGGAATACGTCGATTGACTTTTCTCGGCGTGTTAAGAGATACATGCGTACATTTTCATTATTTGTTAAAGTCAAAACGAACAAACTTTTTCTGCGGATGCTTCGTTGATCGTGAAATCAGCCAATACTAGTTCTTCATCACGCGACTTTTTCTCTGCTGCTAGTGATGTAATTTGTAGAAAAACGGGCAGGCATTATAGTAGTTGCAACCAACCTGTGAATTTCTTGCTGCGTGCAGTGCAATAACATTTCATTCACATGTTCACATGAGCCTTCACGGCTGATCGGCGCCGCTTTCTGACTATGTTTAAAAAATAAGTTGCACGGAGCCCTCTGAATACGGTCTGAAGAATTTTAGAGAAGAAATAGCGGAACGGAAATATTTTCGCATTCTGTGAAAAGCGTCCAGCCTGTTAGGCGATCAGAAGTATCAGATTTTTTTTTTTTTTTTAGAGAGAAAGAACATTTCAAGCGAGCCGGAGATAAACAAAACGAATGTTCGTGTGTGGGGGGCCTATTCATAAACTACAAGCATTTCTGCACAGCCGGAGATACTTAATTGGAACAACGAAATTTTCACACTGTGTTGCCAAATTTAACTCCATTTATACAGACAAATAGACAAATGTTAGAAACGCACCGCTTATATAATAATCAGGATTGCGTTAGCAAGCAAGATTCGTATGAGTCGTGATGGCATTATTAAAATGCGAGTACAGTGAATACAAATAATCGGAGAGAATTGTGTTCTTTTTTATCATTACCTGCGTTGGGATTTGGTGGAGCTGTTATTACTGCCACGCTGTTTCATTAACGTTCATTGAGCCTTTCGCGAACAAGATATGCCTTGTACGGCGAATAATACGGGCATCGGATCAGAGCATATACTAGCTCAAGCCGAACAGTATTCCTTCCTCTGACGACCCATCTATTTGCATATCTTTTATAGCGCTACAATAACATCTGTATAATCATCTTATTCATCCGCCAGACAATGAGAAATGAAGAGCTCAATACGTTCCAATCTATCTCAGCGGCTGCACACTAACTTATGGCCTGCGACGGATGTCGGTTGATGCCACTCTGGAATGTCGACCACACAAGACATTACAACTGAAGGTGACAAAGGCGCTGCTGCAGTTCTTAAAGACGACAGACTTGCACAAGCGACTGTAACAGCGATGTGTGATGTCGCGTACCATGCAGGTGCCGCTGACTCTGACAATGTGCTATATGTGCGCCCTCTCTCTCTCGCTCTCTTCCTCTTTCAATTTCAATCTCCCCCGTCCCCTTCCCCTCGTGCAGGGTAGCATACCGGTTGTCCTACACTGGTTAACCTCCCTGCCTTTCCCTCTCTACTATTTCCTTCCTTCCTATGGCCCAAATTAGCACACGTCGACAAAACGACAAACATTAAATACACGCTGTTTACATGTGAACGAGATTTTTAAAATTAGGTTTGCGTGATTCATGAAAGCGGTGTAGAAACGTGAAAGGTGAATAACACCTGTAGTACCTGTAGTACCAACTAGCCCAACAACAAGTTCTTTTAGAGTACTTTAATAAAATTATGCATCACTTGGGAAACAATCTATCGCGCGCATTGGTTGCGCGCATGTTGTCAGAAGACAAGCCACGCTTGTAGCTTTGTGCTGCAGACGGGTGGATGCTAACTTTCCCTTTCATAACCATGCTGTGCGTTGGTTGAATGCTCCAAAAGTAGGAACGAGCTCTATTTGCAGTCGCTGCTAAATTTATAGGGAGCTGATCGATCTTCAATGTATCCACTTGTATAATTGGTACCAGGTGTCAATGAGAAATCTACTTCACGTTATACCACAACGTTTACTCAGGTGTGCCTTTGTCACCCATGAGGAAGGGACCGGGGTAGTCTCGAAACGTCCGGATTTTGCGTTTGATGCAAAAAGTTATTTGGCAAGTGTACCCCTGTTTCAACTCGAACCTCCTTCCCAACCAGACAGATTATTCTCAAGACAGAACATTCTCAAATGTTCCCAATTGAATAAGTACGAAAGCACGTCGGCGGCAAAATTCCTGCTTCTAGATTTGAACATCTGTAACATTATCAGGCTGACACAGAAAACATGCGAATTTTTCTTTCGTAATTCTATCATTAAAACGGTAATTGAAAAAGAAATGTACACTCAGCAACTTGACAAGCTGGCTTGATATTAAAGACCGAGACGGGTACGCACATAAATTAATCTACTCAGTGGGGTAACAGATGTCAACTCGAGTGGAGTGTATGGAACAAAACAACACAGGGTCACTCACTTTGATCCCGATATGCAAGTTTTAATCCACGTGCTATCCAATGTTTTTTGTCTACCTTTTGTAGCCTAACGATGCGCTGATGCCATTCGACAGCGATGACACGCAATTCGGTACACAAGTCTTTAGGCACCACTTTTCGCGCTTTGGGCTTGTGCATAGTGACATGCCGACAATCTTAGAACTGTACAGCAACTTCTCAGCGCACATGTCGAAAGCTTGGCTTCATTTCAAGCGTGGACATGCATACGCTGCTTACAGGATAGCTTGCGAACGATAAGGTGGGGGCGCAGACTGAAGGTGCACACTATGGTTGTCTCAGGGATAGGTTAGTTGTCACATACGTCTAGGACCACCAGCCATAGTTTGTCGCAGCACCACCTACGGGATAACACAGGCATGAGCGAAGCCGCGCTCGATGAGACCGCGACTATGACATCGAACCACGTTTGAGACGCTTATCGCACAGGCACGCAGCATGCAGCAATTCTGCTCACCTGAGCAGAAAAAGAAGAAATGAACTCCCCCTCTGTGCAGTCGCGGGATCAGCGACGCCTCTCTCCCTGACACGCTCTCCGCACCTGCCGTGGCCCATGTTCAGCTCAGCTGATTGCACAGGCACGGGGGCGACCGGCCGGGCTGGAAGCTGTCGCGAGCCGTAGCATTCGTGCGCGGTCGCCCTGAAAACAGCTTACGTGAGGTAGCGTGGCATTCACTGAAGCGTCGGCGACCAAACATGGCTCAAGCGTGTAAGCAGGTGAAGACGCTCCGGACGACTTTAGATGCGAGGCAACTCCTTTTTGGCTTCGTTAATCGCCGAGCTCCGGTTTGCAGGAATGCGTCCGCCGGCGGTCAAAGGTGAGTGAAGAACGTACCAGGCGTCCACGTATATTCGTTGTCAGGTTGACGAACAGATCGTGAAAAACGACGGAGAGCAGGGAATGTCGCTGTAGCCAAAGTTTCGACAAGTGGACTTGTCTTCGTCAGGAAGTCAACTGCCGTCTGTCGCGGGAGCCAACGTTTCGACAAGTGGGCTTGTCTTCGTCAGGACGTCAACTGCCGTCCGTCGATGGAGCCAGCGTTTCGACAAGCGAACTTGCCTTCGAGCAGCGATTGCCGTCCTGACGAAGACAAGTCCACTTGTCGAAACGTTGGCTCCAGCGACGTTCCCTGTTCTATACAGCGTTTTTAGCGATCTGTCCATTGATTCAAGCCTCCCCTCCATCTTCCCTTAAGCTCCTCTTACGGTTCGTTGTCAGGCCTATTAATGGTGCGGTGATGCGTCGTACAACTGGAATGATGCTGTCATTTTACTTCATAGGTCTGTTCTTGCTGTGCTTCAGTTCGGAAAGCCACATATCTGGATGCTGTGGGATTTTTCTTTAAGATTGTGTGTATACTTTCTACTATGGAATGCGGCGGCATAGTTCGTCATAGGTTTCGTGATGTTACTTTGCGGTTTGTTGTACCAGGCAGTGACGACGGCAGTTTGCACTGATTTGACGCGATCTACTTGCTGCTCTTTCTCCTCGTTATCACAGGCGCTTTGCAAAGTTATTAGGGTAGATCTACGTAAGGTAGAATCTTCACGATATTAGTGGTGCTCTGGCGAAACTCCTGCAAACAAATAGTACCGTTCGGTGTTTGATTGTCTTATGGGGTTTTACGTCTCAAAGTAGCGGTATGATTATGAGAGACGTCGTAGCTGAGGGCTCCGGAAGTTTCGACCACCCGTGCTTCTTTAACGTGCTCTGGCATAGCACAGTACACGGGTCTCAACATTTCGCCTCCGTCGAACTGCAGCCGCCGCGGCCGGCATTCGATGCCGCGACCCTCGGATCACTACCACAAGACCATCGTGACGGGGCCCACTTTCGCGTTTGTTGGTTCTACAGAAAACGCTTAATGGAACTGTGCGAACAGAAAATCCTACAGAACTGGGCACTGAAGCTTTGGTGAAGTTGCTAGAAGTGTTATCTTGTAACTTTAACGTCCAGTTGGTCTTTCGGTAGCCAGGTATCTACTGTATGGCGAAAGGTATACGGGCATCGGGTTAGCGCATACAAGCTCAGGCCTCCCTGCCTGCCATCCTCCCGTAATCTTTCTCTTCTTATTACACATTGTTATCTGTCAACCGGACAACGGGAAATTAGGCCCTCGCTACATTCCGGTCAGTCTGCGACTACACACAAATTAACTGGCATTCCTGCCATGTTAGTGGCCGTACAGTTCATCATGCCAAACCTTCTTTCTTTTTTTTTTTCTAAAACAGCAAAGGCAGTACCGCTGATACACAGATTAGAAAAGAGTGGAAAGAACTTCTAATTATAAACGTGACACGGTATATCAATGCAAACCTCTTTTTGTTTTCTTTAATTTGTGAAACAGCAGTCCACTCTTTCATTAATGTATCAGCAGCGCTGATACATTAATGAAAGAGTGGACAGAATCTCATCATAAACGTCATGTGACATCAATGACTGTATTCATGCCATTTGTTGTTTTTAAATTTCGTTAAGTACCATTATTTATGCCAAAACATTTCCCCTGTGATATTCAATATGTTTTGAATAGACACGTGGTTTTCCGTCTTAAACAAACGGCTTGTTCATTTACTTCTGCACTTTATATATATATATATATATATATATATATATATATATATATATATATATATATATATATATATATATATATATATATATATATATATATATAATGTAGTGATGTGTGGCGTTTTTTTGTGATGCTATCTTTTGCTTAACATCTCCGGATTCATCAATAAAGTGTTCTCTCTCTCTCTTCAATATGAACACGTGTTTTCTGTCAAACCACTCCATAACGTAAAGAATCCGGACAACTTGTATTTTAGCAACATTTGGTTCCTGTCCTCGCATCCTCTCAGTTTCACCTTATTTGTATTTTTTGGTAACCATTATTACTGCATATAATTACTGGACCATTGTGCTTTAGCACTGTGTGATAAAGAATACCAAATACACTAAAATTTAAAGTGAAAACAACATCGTTATGTAATGGAGCCTCCTTACAGCCAGGTCACGTTTTCTTTCTTTCTTTCTTTCTTTCTTTCTTTCTTTCTTTCTTTCTTTCTTTCTTTCTTTCTTCATCAAGACTTTTCAGCTCAGATGCCATCCAATACCCACAGCAGATTCAACATCCTCCGTCGACTGCGTTTACACGCTGCCCGCTTTCAATAATTTGCTTCGATATCTTTAACTTAAATTTAGCTTGACAAGCTCCCGATAGCTGGTTACCCGTTTACTTAAGTTTAAAACACTATTCGGCTCTTCTTTCTTCGCCTGTAGTGTTGCCGCAATGGTTGCTGCATGCTTAGTTTTCAAGCATAATGCTTTCCTTTCCTGTGATGCTTTTATGAAAACCGGAAGACGTCGCCTTAACGTTGCGAATGTTTTCAGGGACTTTTACGCATTTCTGCTTTGGAACAACTGTCGATCCTGAAGAACTTTTTGATAAAAGATTCGTGATCATCCCAAATATGCATTAACAAAAGCTAGCCACCCTGGTGTCTTACACCGATGATTGACGGTGCGCTGCTAAGGACGAGAACGCGAGTTCGATTCCTGGCCAACGCGACCGCATTTAGCGGGAGCGGTATGTAGAAAGCACCGGTCTGCTTGGATTGAAATGTACGTTGAACAATACTAGTCGGTCAAAATTAAGTCGGGAAGTTCCTACCACTACGTGCTCAACAACGATGCAGTGATTTTGGCACACAAGATCATAGAATTAGTTAGGAACCAAAACGGTGATTCCATGCACACCGAGAAAGTGACAAAAAAATGAAATTGTGGTAGCACGTGCAAGAGAAAAACCCGAGCGAAAAACCCGAACCAAAGGTTCTATATACACCGGGTCACGGCATATAGGGGATGCTTGATAATTTGACCACCTAATGCCTTCTATGGCTGCAAACATACACTAACAAAAAGAACGCTGGGTTTCCTCACTTCGCCATCGTCACGATAGCGCTGCAAAGGGAAATCGAGGTGGCGACCTTGTGGTAGGGCTAACCACGGCAATCGAAAAAAACAACACCCGCCCAAAAAAAATATTAAATAAAATAAACTGCAAGTGACCGGTTGGTGAGTGCTTCTACTCCACGTTGTGTAGAGCTGCAGTCACTTTGACTCGGCAGATGATTCCAGGTTATAAGCTTGAGAAATAAAGCGCATCGGTGCTGACTGTGGAGTTATTGCGCCGCACGAAGAATCCAGTGAACAAAATGTTGGACAGGCGCACATCCAGGGGTTAAAACAAGGGCACCTTCACTTTAAAACACCGACACCGTCACAAACAAGGACACCGTCAAAGAAGGGGTGGTGGCGTGAATATATAGATTCCTGTGAGTGAGTGAGTGAGTGAGTGAGTGAGTGAGTGAGTGAGTGAGTGAGTGAGTGAGTGAGTGAGTGAGTGAGTGAGTGAGTGAGTGAGTGAGTGAGTGAGTGAGTGAGTGAGTGAGTGGAAAATCAAACTTCGAACAAGGTCTGAAAAATCTCGGCACCCCTTCACCGATCGGGAAAACGGGGACAAGCGAATCTTGAACTGAGCGCGCCTGACCTACTACTTCTCCTTCTTCTGTTCTTTCCTATTTTATTATTATTTTTCTTCCCTTCTTGCTTTGGTAGAAAATCGAAAGGATTAACATGGCTCAGATATGTTCACATCTTCGCTTGCCGAGCGTGCACATGTTACATGAGCGAGCGTTGCGCTTGAATACTCTACACGCAAGACAAGAAATAAGTGCGCGGGCACTGCTTTCACGATGATGATGATGATGATTGTTTTCGCGTATGCGCCACAACACTTGTGACGCATAACAAGCTTCGCTTGAATAGTATTTAAATACACATTTCTCGATTCCAGGCGATCACTGTTCGGGCTCAGCTACCACCACACACCGGGCAAACAACCACTGCTGCCTCTTACGCTCGCAGACGTGGTCGATCGCGCGGCGGACCAGTTCGGCGACAAAGTGGCGATTGTCTCGTGTCATCAGGCCATCAGGAAGACCTACTCGGAATACAAGAAGGACGTCAGTCGAGTTGTGCTCATTCTGTCTAGAATCTGCGCCAGCTAGTGGCCTGCTCAAGAAATTGAGAACGTGTACTTTACATTCCCGCGTTTGGCAGTAACAGTGTTGTCGAAGTGTCTGTACTCGTGTGCACACATCATGTGCCCGAATCACTGCCTACGTGCGCAGATCTTTCGAGGAGCCGTAGATGGCCGCGGTGACCAATGTACTTCTTCTTGCAGAGCAACGAGAATACTCACAACTGCACCACAGAGGCGTAAAGCATGAGACGCAGTACAAAGTGAAGTAATATATATATATTCCTTTATTCTTGACCAGATTGACCAGCTCGCCGCAGCCCTGGTGTCCCTGAACCTTCGCGTTGGCTCCAAGGTGGCCATCATTGCACCCAACATGTACGAATGGGCAGTCGTGCAATTCGCCACAGCCAGAGTGGGAATGGTGCTGGTAAGTGTGACGCTCAAGGTTATCTTGCCGGTGATAATGTCGGAAAGTTAGGCTGTACGTGCTGGCTATATGGCTTAAATTTTGCTTTAATTCGAAGAGCGTTACAAATTAGGTGCTGCAGAA
Source organism: Hyalomma asiaticum (assembly GCA_013339685.2). Lineage (NCBI taxonomy): Eukaryota > Metazoa > Arthropoda > Arachnida > Ixodida > Ixodidae > Hyalomma > Hyalomma asiaticum. The sequence goes on from CM023486.1 coordinate 99,217,512, forward strand.
TGGAACCTCATTCTCATGACTACACGAATGGAGCATTTAATTGAAGTTTAACAATTAGCAGATTAATTTGCGCGCGAGTTATGCATCACAAACACCCTGGCGTTTCTTCACGTCATTGTGCATCAATAGCTGCCGACTGAACTTTTCCCTAACGGCTGTACGAATTACTCGCCTAAACTACCAAACCGTAAGTTTTCTCTCTGCGCCTCCGTATTCCTGCAGGTGAACATAAACACCGCGTACCAAGTTCCTGAACTGGAATATGCACTGCAAAAGGTAAGCAGAGCTACCTTTATAATAAACTTTCAGACGTTTTACATACTCACTGATCGCGTAGAATTCTAGAAGCACGTCGGCAGTTTCAGTTAATAAGAACAATATGAGTCAGCGGCCCATCCAGAGTGGTTGGGCAAGTGTCTGTAGCGAACTCGTGAAGTGTTAACGTGGAACTGATCATGGTTAATCGAACGGCAATAAAACTAACAAATCTGCGTGATTCATATAGCGCTTTCAAATGAATACGAGACGGAATCTGATCGAACAACGAAGACGTAGCCGCAAAGGAGTGAATGCACAGCACAGCTACCGTATGAGACTCGGGCTGCTTGATAAGGCCAACAAACTCCGTTGTCACGTGGTCGTGGCGATGGAGGACGCAGAATCTGAACCGCCAGGAGTCAAACGCTTTTTACTGAACAAACCTGTGCCCAGCAAAAAAAAAGCAGCTCCCACTTCGCAATAGGGGCGGCGAGCGAAAACTTCAGGAGCGAAACGCATCGGCTTTTATACATGCACCATGTCACATTCCAGCGCTTATCACTGACGCTCGCGCAGGATCTGGAACGAACTCGAACATAAGCTTCGCGTATGCAAAGATAGTATAACAATCGGCAACATTCGCGGAGCTCAAGTTGAAGCGCGACCTGCGCCGAGCGATGACAGGCGCATCACACAGTGAAGAAGGCGGTCCATCAAAACGAAAACAAACCAAGTACCCTGTTCTGTATGGTGCAGCACCGTCCTTTTTACGGGATCTCAGCAACCTTCATCTCCTCCTCTTGCTTTTGCCACATTTCAAGTGCTTTCTTATGATCACGCATCTCGTACCAGCTTTCTGTGGTCGTTCGACAATATTTCGTTCCTGCAAATATAGCTACGCAAATTTTCAATAATTGTAACAGTGTAATAGCATAATTCGCGACGATAACAGAAGATCAAGTCGGGATAACGATGTCACCACTCGCATAGCGTGAGATGAAAATATATTGAAACGATGGTTCATGCTTAACGCTGGCCATGTTCGTAATTTTGATACCTGTTGTGCCTCTGTACAGCAGCAACGGTTACTCGAGAAAGTAATTAAATAAATCCTAAAAATAGGTCGTATAATATAGTCCCTGATCACATACTTCACTAAGGGTGCTACTTCGGCCTGTTGGTATGCCATTACTATGTGTTAGTCACTACATGACATTAGTATGTATTAGTGTTGTTAGTGCGACTATGGTTGATGGTTCACGGACTGCAACTCCACGAAGTCTCACTTGCAATTTTTGCACAAATAAGCTTCCTGCTCTTTTTTTAAATAAATCAACTAAGCCGCAGAACACGCTTCCCGAAAAAGACAGCAAACCAGGCGCGTACCTTACTGTCTTTTATATTTTTTCGGACAAACTGAACGTTCAAGGCGCCTTCCGAACAATTTACAGACAGCTCTTGAATTTTCGCTTTTTATTTTACAGCTGTTGAAAAAGTGGTAGGTTACGTTGTATTTTGATATTCGCATTATGTCTGACGCATTAACGGTTGCAGACTGGATGCGAGGCCATTATTTTCTCCGAACATTTTGCGAGGCAGGACTACTACAAGATGCTACTAAAGATAGCTCCTGAACTCGAATGTTCGTCGCCTGGAGATCTGAAAAGCGTAAAGTAAGTATATGTTCGCCTTCGCGCTATCAAACGCAGCTCCTTTAGAGCTATAGGCATGGCCCATATGCACAATCGCCTCCCTGCACCTACGATTGTGCTCGGAACAAAATTTGTCCATAAGCTTTTGAATCATCGCATCTGTGCTGTAGGTTTTCACTGCCCTGTAAAAGCATATTTTCATTTTACAGACACGGAAAACTTTGCACGTATACAATAGAGAGTTCCAGTCCTGCCTCGTGCATTACACTTAAGCTACCTATCTAGGCTGTCCCCATAAACGCACTTGTTCTAAGTTCTTTTATTCATGTAAGAATAAATTAAAGAGCTCTTGACGCCATTTCCTGACGACAGCTACGCTTTTTCGTTTTGGTGCAGTAACGTGACAGCTATGAAATCCCGAGACCAACGGCGGACAGGCGTTGATCCCGGGTTCGAACCCCGGACCGGGACGAATTTTTCGGCAGCTAAGAAGCTTTCATTTCAGAGAAATCCGCATGGATTTCCTTGTAGCCTTATGCTACAAACGGTTGGATTCTAATTTTCCCTTTCGTACACACTACTCCACCTTGCGGGCTTCCGCAAAACTCATTTGTTATAAATGTGAAAGTTAATGATGGACGTGAATCGATGCTAGTGCTTTTTTTTTTGTTAGCTGTCACTAGAACTACACAGAATTCTCAAGCCAATATTTAAAAATAGCCCCTAATTTGACACCTTTCTGCTTTCTGTTACAGATTACCAAAGCTTAAGCACGTCGTCTCCATTGGTGCCACAAGGAAACAGTAAGCCTCGCAAGTCAATTTGTTTTATTTTCGTTTTTTTTTGTACACTAAATATAATCGTCTATTCTTGCTTAGTGGATGCATGCAAGGGTTCATATTTTCTCCGCAGAGGTACAGTGACGTACGCCGACTTAATGGAGTCCGTTACAAACCAACACTTCAGGGACATGTACGCAGTCTCATCAAGACTGAAATTCGACGATCCCATTAATCTTCAATTCACGTCTGTGAGGAGGCATTCTTTTATTTTTCTTTTCTTTCTTGACGACGCCGGGCAAAATGGTTGATGACCGACAATTTCAATCAAGGCTCTTTGTGGCGCAGGGCACGACAGGCAAACCTAAGGCAGCGCAGTTGTCTCACTTTAGCATCGTCAACAACAGCTACCTGTTGGGCGAGAGACTGGAGTTGGACAACCAGGTGAGTTTCCGTGTCCTTCATGTCGCCTCAGTTACCAGTGACCATCACAGTGACCTGCGTTTTTCATATACCGAGAAATCGTAATTTTCTCCATTTCGTCACGCAGAGTTTTTTGAAAGATCAGTGCACAACCCCGATGTACAAAATTTATGTTGCGGTAATAAGTTCGAACTTATACGGTGCGGATATGAGATACGCGAGGTACGCGGACGTGCTATGTAAGATGACGCAGGGGTACAAGGCTCGGCAATACTAACTGCTTCGCATTTATTTCTTGCCGGCGCGTATAGTTTCGTATCTTAACCTGTTCTAACCTTAACTATGCCCTAAACATGCTCAAAACTGTCAAATTCCAAGTGGCCTACCTGCATCATCTTTTGTTCTAATTCACTTCCAGGCTACGTGCTTGAACGTGCTTCCGTCTACATTTTCTGTTCTTCTTCTCTCCTCCCGAAAAGGAGGCAAGAGCAGTACCCCTTCCCGGTGGCAGTTGTGTGTCTGCTCTCTCCCTGTTTCTGCCGTGTCCTCGTGTGCTTATGTGCCCATATCAAATAATGATAATTATTGCCTTTCACCATCAGGTCATCTGCCTGAATGTGCCACTCTTTCACTGCTACGGGTGCGTCGCTGGAACGTTGGCGGCGGCGCTTTTTGGGTCCACCATTGCGGTCCCAGGTCCAAGCTTCAAGGCGGAGGCGGCATTAAATTGCATCCAGAATGAGAAGTATACCATTCAGTATTTTTATGCTGGCCCATAAATGGCTGCAAAATAAGTGCGAGACGTAAAAATGAGCCAGGCCTGCGCGAATCGCAGGACAGTGACAGCGTAAGCTGGAGGAACGACCTTATCTTAGAGGCCGTTGTAAACGCTTGGGGAAACTAGTGCAAGTAGAAGTGGTAGGTATCCCCTGCTCCATAACTCTTATCAATTCGCCACGTAGGGAAGTACCCTCTACGTCATAATTACTGCAGTATTGTAACGTGCGAATCTGTATAACTGCACATCTTAGAGTGTCTCTTGGAGTCGTTTTCTCGAGAACGAACCGAACTCTCGGCCCGGTGTCGACGGCGAGCTGCGGTGTGGGCTTCTCTCTGCACAGCCGTCTGCTGTGCCCGACGTTGCCTTGCTGCAGCCGCGCGCGTAGCTCTGCGATTCGCTTCTTCAGCAGCGGTCCGCACCTTGCGAGGAGGCGCCATCAGCTATATCGAAGAGCCAAGTCAGGTTGCTGTCGTGGCTGCGCACTTCGCCTGTCGCGTGACGCGTGGCGCGATACGACAAAACTGCTTCACGAGGCAGCGCTTCGTAATAATTATGAAGGAAAAGTTGAAGAATGTTTCATAATGATGGTGTTGATGATACCTCTGTAATGGGTGCAGGGCTACAAAGCATGCACCCCTGTGTTCCTTCAAATGATTCCTCGAACTTGTTATGCAAATCCACTTTCCGCGACGTGTAGTGGCGCGTTATTATTCTGCCACGTAACATTACATTTCTTAATGCGATTCCTCGGAAGACGTTATACTTGTTTACGTATTTTAGCGAAGATTTTTCAAACACAGGCGTAGCTCAGTGGTATAATGCTCGACTGCCACGTAGAGGGTGTGGGTTTGAATTCATCAGTCCTGGCTATTTTTTCTGAAATGTGCGCGATAGCGGTTACGGACACCGGCGGCGGCGGACAACTACGGCGCCAAAAACGGCCCTTGTTGTGATCTCATAACAGCTTACGCTGCAATACGCAACACAATGAAGCATTCCGATGGGTGGCCACCATCGTTGCTTCAACTTTATGTTTAACTGCTTCGTAATTCTCTTTGCAAAGCCAGCATGCTACATTAAGACGTTGAGATGTTACTTCAGTGTTGCCTTTGTTCTGCTACAGATGTACGTATCTCTACGGGACCCCTACCATGTACATTGACATGTTACATCACTTGAAATGCGGCCAATATGACGTCTCGTCCGTAACAAGGGGTAAGTTCAGCGTTGACACGCCAATTTAATAGGGCACCGATTCGCAGTCAATAGGACACCGATCAGCAATTGGCTATTCGTGCTGTACACGCTTCGGCGCGTTGGATATGGCATCCTACAAAAAGCTTTCATTTGCCTCCGTTGGCGTTGGTTTATAGAAATTATACTTTAAAGGTGCAAAATTGTCTATACACTATATATACAAAAGAAAGATGGAGGGTGGGACAGCGCGCTGCTATCGCTTAATATTTTTATTCAGAAAAGCACCGTACTTTTCTCTTTCGTGGTAGTTATCCCACGCCTTTCCAAGTATGAATCGACACCAACTCGCCCAACTTTCAATTGTATTGAGTTATAGGTACCAATAATCAAATAAAAGTGCGCCCCGCCACGGTGGTCTAGTGGTTATGGCACTCGGCTACAGATCCGAAGGTCGGGGGATCGAATCCCGGCTGCGGCGGCTGCATTTCGATGGAGGCGCAATGTTGAGGCCCGTGTGCTGTGCGATGTCAGTGCACATTAAAGAACCCCCGGTGGTCGAAATTTCCGGAGTCCTCCCCTACGGCGTCTCTCATAAACATATCGTGGTTTCCGGTCGTAAAATCTTAGAAATTATTACACTAAACCAGTCAATCTGAGGACATTAGTTCGAATAGGCCAGCCTATTTCGTCTGAGGGTGAATCGTTTCGCCAGTCATGTTGACCTGAAAATCCTACATCTTGTCGCAGCTGCCATGTCCGGATCACCATGCCCACCCGAGATTATAAAGAGAGTGATGACGGAACTCAACGGTCACCGATTTCTCGTAGGTAGAAGTGATTCATTGATTTTGCTTTCCAGATGTATAACGCTTATCAGCTTCCACGAAGACACGCGCTGTTAACTGCCAATTTACGCCTATATGTTTACGTACACCACAACCCAGGAGCACATGTAAAGTTGCTTAGAGGGGCTCTGCAAGACTTTTTGAACATGGTCAGAAAACGGTAACGGCCACGGCCCCTACGGACATGTCAGCGAAACCTTACTGCTCTGCGTGTACCAGGATATTTGCAACTTCCTTTCGAAAGCAGCTTCAAAGCGCCTGTTTTTCTTCCAACAAACCACGTCACTGGGGGCACGGACTACGTCGTATGAGGCAGAGGTACCATTGGCTGATTCGCGGACGCAGTTTTCGCGGACGCCTTGGGGTGCCGCCAAGTTCCCGCAGTTACTCTGACCGCACGCTTGACGTCATTGTGAGAGCACGGATACGTTCAAAGAAAAACAGCGAAAAGAAAATCCTCATGGCACGCGCTAGCGCATCTTCTTGCCCCCTTTTCATCATCCCTCTGCGTAGCATCCAGCGCTTTCAGATGAACCTGAAATTGGCCTAGTTGGTTTTTGTTATTCATGTCTACCGCTACAATAAAATAAGGACGGAGAAAGAAGAGACGACACGGGTGGTAACTAGGCGGATGAGTGTATTGTTCCTGCGTTCTGCGCAAGTCCTCCCTTTTTTTTTTTTTTGTAACACGGAAGTGTTTTATGCCAGCGTCCACCGCGGCTTTACTGCGTCACTATACGTCACTAGCGTAACGGATATGATGCAGTAAAATTTACAAAAACAATGACAAAGAATAAGCAAGCAGAAACATTTTCACGAATGCGGCCGGGATCGAACCCATGATCGCTCGAACCACGACGAAAGATGAACCACGACGAAAGATGCACATGTATCTATGTGCTCGGAACATTAAACCAGTTGAAAGTTACCGCCCCTGCAGTCTCCTCTTTCTCCGTTCTTGTTATATCGTAGCCGTAAACATGTATATCAGCGCCTTCATCGGCACAAAGGGAGAGTGAACACGCTCCAGACGGTGAAACTCCCCTCAAGCTTGACGCTGTAACTCCGCTAGCACCAAACGGATTTGAGAAATTTTTGCGCCAGGCGATTCCTGAAGCAACAAGCCATTTCAGTGATGCCAACCAAAACTGATTGGCCTGAAAAGTTTTGTGGGTCCCTTGAACAATTCGTTGTTCGTGCCTTTCTCTTACGCTAAGCCTTAAACCGTACGCATGGGTAAAGTGAAACATGCACAAACCTTTAACGAAGGTGTCACGTTCGCACAGTGGTTACGCCGCTCGGCTGCTTGCCCGAAAGGCGCGGCTTCAATCCTGGCCGCCGTGGCTCCATTTTGGTGGAGTAATGAATGCTAGAGGCCCACGTACTTAGATTTAGGCGCTCGTTAAAAAAAACTCCACGTGATCCAAATTGCTGAAGCCCTCGGCTACGGCGTGCCTCACAATCACATCGTGGTTTTGGCAAGAAAAACCTGACGTAATCATCATTAAGCCGTTAAAAAAGAATTGCAAAGCTATAATTTCTCTTTCTGAGCTGCGTTTTCTTTTTCCGAAGTGCGACCCGTTCTAATTACATTTTGTTAACTTAAAATTAGTTATTACATGCCTACTTTATCCCTGTTAGAAGCGCTTGGCAGCGTGTCTCTACATAAAACATATTTTACGTGGCCCGAGTTTCCAAAAAAAGTTGTCTCGGTACAAAGCAAATCCATTTTTATTTCCCGGCAACTTCAGTAAGCTTCCATTCACTGCTCTTGCAGGAGCGCATATAATGAAATACGTCCCAGGCGTTAAACGCATTGTTGAGATTTTTTTTTCTTCTTCAGATTATGTACGGTTCGACAGAGACAAGCCCTGTGATAACGGCAACGACCCCCGATGATCCACTGGACACATGGATACATTCCGTCGGCAAACCTATGTTTCACACTGAGGTGAGCCTGTTTTGCTGCACCTGCTTTAGAGAATTTCCCTTCGTGGGAGATGCATCGCTAACGTGTGCCCTGTCACACAGCACGATAACGTAGCTTGCCTCGCGATCCATTCGTTTCCCTGTACTTGTTTCAAGACAAATGCGTACAAAAACACGTGATAAAAACATTTGGGACCTCTGCAGTTTGTTTGCCCTCTGGCCCATGCAACAAATCATTGAGGTCCCTTGAACGACGCCTGTGTGGACGTATAAGCATGGAAGCGCTTGACATCGCCTTCTTAAAGACGCTTTTTGCCAGTATGCTTGTGAACTTATCACAAGGGGCGCATACCCACACAGCCGTGACATCCAGGAGATTAATTAACACGTAATCAGCATCATAATAGCACCGTAATCACTCTAGCGATCACTCGTTATTTCTTTGATCGTTAGCCATGCTATGGCGTGGTTATGGGCTTCGTACGGAAGCTTCGGGTTCCAGTGTAGGAGTTCCTTAACGCTTCGTGGCCTAACTTTTCTGTACTTTTGGCAGCCTCAATTTCTTCAAGGTCGCTTTCCAACCAAACGCATAAGGTTTTCTCCTTGATAAGTGCGCGATATAATGTACCCATACGCCAGTAACAAACACTAAAATTCGTGAAGTTTACTTCATGAAAGATAGGTTGCACGAAACTAACAAGTAGCTCGAGTCAGACTCCGAGGAGAATATTGTACACTGTGGCAGTTCGTTGACCTTAGTGCTGTTTTACAGTGTTTTGAGGCGGTGTCTTTTAATGACGTGTCGATGACGTTTCTTTGCTTCGTCCTGCACGAAGGTGAAGATCGTCGACAAAGAAAACAACATCGTGCCTACTGGCCAGAAGGGTGAGCTGTGCGCCCGAGGCTACATGGTCTTTATGGGTTACTTCGACGACGAAGAGAACACCAGGAAAGCTGTCCGCAACGGCTGGTATCACACTGGGTGAGCTAACTGCTTTAAATAAGCAATGCTTTACCGATTCGTAGACTTCTATCTATCTATCTATCTATCTATCTATCTATCTATCTATCTATCTATCTATCTATCTATCTATCTATCTATCTATCTATCTATCTATCTATCTATCTATCTGTCTGTCTGTCTGTCTGTCTGTCTGTCTGTCTGTCTGTCCGTCCGTCCGTCTGCCTTCGGTACAAAATCTAAGGCGTTCATATGGTATGTCGCCGCTAGATTTGGAACACCTGATTGGTCAAAGAGAGATCAGGTGCCCTGCACGCTCTGCCAATGAACCAACTAATACACTGCAGACTGCGACAACGTCGAAAACGACAGAAGGTCCGCTAAGACAGCTCTGTCAAATTGTTGTCTCCGGCTTGTCGGCCTTCAACAAAGCACGTGACGTCTCTCCTGGAACAACAGGGACGCGGTTATAGGGCACAGGCAACAAGGAAAATGCAAAGCGAATGTAGAGGCAGTGCGCTCGCTATCGATTCATGAGCGCCACTTTTCGTGACCGCGTCCGAGCTTCTAACATACCACTCATGGCTCCGCGCATTGGCCTTTTTATTTAATTTTTATGACGTACGTTTGCAGTAGTTCCCACAACCTGTGCGCAACCTATTAGTTAATTCAAGCTGCTATTGAGCGAGCTTAGAGACAGACATAGTTTTTAAATCACATATTTGTTGGAATGACATGTCGACATTTTACCGCTGCCACAAGCGCAGCTCTCATCGAATGCTTGGGCGCCGCCACGTTCAGTCATGGCAAACGGAGTTTCAGAGCACCCTTCTTATCCACTTGTGAAAATGCCAAGCGTAACGTAGTCATTATCAATATGACCATCAATTTTTGTATTAGGCGTAACAGCTTGCGCTGCCGAAAACACCCATAACCCTGCTGCGTACCATAAAGTTCATTTTAACACGAATGTGTGCTCGTTATGTTCTTTACCAAGCACGACGTGTCAGAGGTGTCCTGCCGAACGTAGGCGCAGTTTGCTAACATACATACATACATACATACATACATACATACATACATACATACATACATACATACATACATACATACATACATACATACATACATACATACAATTTACCAGCTCAGCGTTGCAATTTTACGCGCTCGTGGCAGTGTATTTAACGAAAGCGTCGAAACAGGTACACGTATTAACGAAGCTGAAATGTATACGTTTCTCACGCAGTGACGAAGCCGTGATGGCCGAGGACGGTAGAGTGTCCATAATGGGTCGCATAAAAGAGATGATAATCCGCGGAGGCGAGAACATCTACCCTCAGGAGATTGAAGCCTTCCTCTACACACATCCATCCATTGAAGAAGTGCAAGTAAGCCGTCAAGAACAAACACTCCTGCAATCATATGTACTCGGCCTACGTATATGTGGCTAGAAGAAACCTCGTTCTTTGTGTATTTGAATACAGCTGCCGAACTGTACTTTTGCGATAATTTGGCTTTTCGGTACGTTGCTCACCAGAATTTTAGATGTAAATATATATGCATATCAAATTGTTCAGCGTGGTGATAATTAGAACGCGTGGTTTCGTCCTAATTATAGTTTCCTGAAGCGCATTTACTAGCTATTTTGTAGATATCGGTACCTGATTTTGATTTAGATATATTTTAAACATATTCTATAGATCAGTCTCCTCTATCTCTCTTTCTTTCAGCAATGACTGATAACATTCACTGCCTACACGTGAGCACGTGTAGCTGCTCACTTTCAGTGTCCAATTTGTTTTGTTGGCTAAGTGGTCTTCGGCATAAAAAGTAATGCACGCTATAATTTTATGCTCAAATGTACAAAGCTAGAAAAAAAAAAAGAAAACATGAAAACGCCATTAAATAGACTTTCGCCTTAATAAGTGAAGTTCCCGTGTCTTTCAGTGACAAAACAATTTTGAGCCGTGAACAAGCTAATCCGATGTGTCGGTCACATTTTACTGTAAGACATAAATCCCTTGCACAAGTTGTCCGAACCGATAACGTTCAGGAAAATAAAAGTTTTATACTTACAGGTCGTCGGAGTTCCCGATAAAAGAATGGGCGAGGAAGCCTGTGCGTGGATCATGTTGAAACCGGGATGCGATGCGACCAAAGAAGAAATACGAGAATTCTGCAAAGGAAAGGTGATTCCGAAATTTGTAAATTTGTTAAAACATTTATGTTAATCATTTTTTTTGTTGCACTTCAGAGGTTAGTGCAGTTTTTTTTTTTTAGTTCATATGGCGTGCTGCACAACCGAAGGGTATTTGCATTCTAGGCTATTTCATATGCGAGTCCATATCTCCCACTGTAACCTCCACATCGCACTCTCCTCCCCGCTTGTAATTTGTGAAGAACTGTGAACGCGAGCGGTGTCTTGGTCAACCGTCTTTGAGCACGTTGCACGATCTCTCGTCAGCACCGACGGAAGTCGACAAAGCCGAGGTTAATGTGTGCTTGTGTTAGCTAACGCTGGCCGTACGTTTACTGATAAGTAATGCTAAATGGCTGGTAATCATGCGTCGGTGGCTGTAATGTTGTGAACGGTGAGCGGTGCATGAGTGGCGCCGTACCTGGCACATGGACTAAACGTAAGCAACTGCAAGTCCATGCGCATTTCCCGCGTCAACATGGCACATCCTACCTATCTCATCAAGACCAACCATTAGAATCAGTGTCATCATGTGAGCATCTAAAAGAGAGAGAGAAAGAAAGTGAAAGACAAGGAGATTAACCAGAGGAGATCTCCGGTTAGCTACCCTGTACTGGAGAAGCGGAAAGGGGAATAAAAGAGGGAAAGGAGACAAGAGACTTGAGGGACATGAGAACGCAATTTGGGGGACACGAGAACGCAATTTTCACTCTATGAGTGTTGTTCTGTCTGTTCTGTTTTCTTTTCAGCTGAGTCACTTCAAGATTCCGAGGTACATCTTGTTCGTGGACAGATTCCCAAAGACGCTGTCCGGAAAAGTGCAAAAGTTCGTCATGCGCGAAGAAAGTTGCAAGATGCTCAACTTATGATTCACTTTGCCAAGGACCCTTGGAATGTATTTAAGTTTTTACAATTCGCATTGGGATTTCACTCTTATAGTATATTTCTGCACAGTGATTTTGAAACACGTTTGGTTTTGATAAGGCGTGTCTCTAATAAAAAATTGGAAATCGGCCGATACCGTGTGGTCTTCTGCCCATAAGTATGCAGCACGTGCTGTGTACAGATAACGCAAACTTTCCAGACTCAGTGAAACTTCACAACTCCTGCCCCCAGTCTTTCACTTCGCGTGGTCTCAATATGCACGCGGACGCGGGTTGAATTCTAGGTCAACCGCATAAAGACGGGGGCTGTAGTGACTGCTATGTCCCATAGATGGCACGAGCGCCAGGAGAGTAATCGGATGACAATAAGCCAGAGCGAGGGTGCTCCGCCGAGGGATTCGTCTGGTTGACGTTGCCTGGTGTAGTTCGATACCCTACAGGGTAGAAACGTGAAATTGTATATGCGCATAGATTTAGGTGCAGGCGTAAAGAACACTAGATCACTAATGTTATTCGGGGATTAGCTTCTACGATGTGGCTGATAATTATATCGTGGTTTCGAAACTGAAAAACCTCGTAATTTCTTGGGAAAGGTATCAGCCCTTAGCTTGGAGGAAAATTTCAGTGGCTTACTCATATAAAAGCTACCAAAGTTATGTAAGACCGGAACGATCAAGTTAAGCAGAAAAAAAAACGCCACAGTGACAATACCTACAAAGTGGCTGTTGGGTTGATTTGCCTGTGCTCCTAATAATCATAATGGCAGTAATAACTAATAATGCCCCCTGTGCCACAGCGGAATGCTTTAGGATCTCCGCGCCTCTCCTCACTATTGCACTATATCCTGTACTTAGCTACGATGACACACTTTGCGTGGATAGGGCAAGAGAAAGATATCCCACATTTTGCAGCTCCTGACAATAATGCACATGTAACGTATCACACAAGCACGCGGTGCAGGTTGTAAATAAATAAAAATACTGCATCTGCAAGTTCCTGTATTAGTTGTCTAACAACAGCTGTACAGCTGTACAGTGTTCGTCTAACGTTGATCTATAACAGCTTTGCTCTGCATCGATCTTCACAAGGTGGAAATACGGCGGACGCTTCATCCTGTATTTCAGTGAAGTCACTTGCTAGTGCCGACACTTCGCCTGTAATCAGTGTCTTGGTGCGTCACATGATGTTCATGCCACTCGTGGCAACGCAGTAATCTAACTTAGATTGCTCCTAAGATTAATCGCATTTGACACATATTAAAGGTCCGGGGGCAGTTCTTCGGGCTTATACTAATCGCTTTCATATTCGTAGAATTTCGGCGCGATTATCAAGCGATCTACACACAGGCATATAATATTACCTGTGAATAAAAGAAAAACTAAAACGCGATATTTCCGCTGATATATATGCGTTGCGAACTTTTCGCGTTTTTAGCTGACAGTTTGGTGGAAATGATTATTCCTTTCAAAGTCTGAAAAATACAGTTGAAATCATAACCCTTTTGGAGATCAGCCCAACGTCCATAACCATTATCAACCAAAACCAGCACCACAACGGCAGTTTTTGTGGTGGGCATGGTAGTTACGTAGCGGGCTGATGTTGTGTGCCTCGCTGAATGCACAGCAATGTATGTATACATAGTAGATGCCTGCTATGCACATTTCCTGTGATTCTCCGCGCTTTGCTCCATCTATGTAATGGTAGTCAAACTGTACGCAGAAGCATGGAAAGGAGGGACGGGTGCAGCCGAATTAACAGTGCATCCAGACACATAATCACCCAGCATTTAACCGCCCTTGACCACCACAAAAACCGCCATTGCGTTGGTGGTTTTTGGTGGATTACGGTGATTATCTACGGGATGATATTCAAAAGGGATACGAACGGAGTTTAGGTAGTTCCATTATAGCCATCATAATAATATTTACACGGCACTGCGTGAACCACCACATTCATAGCTCCCGTTGATGTGGAACCTCGGCTACAAACTGTAAATTTCGTTTGAAGTTGCGACATCGTCACGAGGCTTTTGTTTCTTTATCGAGAACTGAACAACGCTCTACCGAAACCGAGTGATGTGCGAGGCAACGGAAACCGACGAGCGTGTTCAGTATCGTCGGTGAAAGAGGAAGAGAGAGTGACAGAGAAACAAAGAAATGGGGAGTGGCAGACAGGTTAATCACAGAATTGTCAAAAGCTGCAAAAGAACAAACGACAAACATCGCATCAGTAACGGAAACACCTGTTGCACTCCTCGCGCGCTCGGCTAGCTTTATGTCACTGAGAACAGCACTGCGTCCGCGTGATTCTGCAGGCATTAGGAGGGGGGGGGGGGGGGGGGGGGAGTGCAAGTTTTTCAGGCGTCATTCCCTCCGTTACACTCGCAATCCACCAGTTCTCACTGCCGCCGAGCTTATGCGACTCGGGTGCGGCCGGCCACCGACATCATGATGCTTCGACGGTGCTGTCGGCGGGCTGCTTCGACAATCTCACTCACCGTACCACAACGCAGGCCTCGATATCATATATGGATTCGTCATGTTTCGCGGTGAGATTTCCTTATCTTAGTCAACTTTCAGAAAAGATAGTCAGGACTGGGCTGATCTTTCAACACTGATTGATAATGTTGATACATCCTCGGTCTCGTAGGCTGGTTAAAAGTCCAGGAGGTGTTCGGAGGCAGGCTTCCATGAAATGAGGCGTCACAAAGTGGTAACGGATATCGGTCGTTACGCGTGTTTGGCACAGCCCTGCTTGCGATTTCTGACAATCATGTATATCGTGCTGTACAACACCCTACGTCTGAAGCGAAATAACGTGTCACGGCGGGCGCTTACTCAGTGGAGCGTTTACCGCCCGATACACGTACAGAAAATCCCTGGAACTTGCTGCTCATTCCTATGACAGGAATTTGTTGAACTAAGAAAAATAAGGCCCAATGAAACGCGCAGAAGAGAGATATTCTTGTGTGGCGTTCCCTTTCTTCTATAGCGTCGCTCTACATTAATTAGAGCGTGACAAGGTGACCAGTCGTGTTGCGATGCTGCTAGCTCGTTTTTCTGGGGGTGACGCAAGAATTCTGGTGATTCGAAATGTCTAAGTGTGTGCGAATGTTCGAATATTTCGAATTTGAAGCGAATTCGCAACAGGGATCATTCGCGAATGCTAATATTTTCAGCCTCATGAGGCGAGGCATGCGCTAAGCGTCCAAGTATTCCTTTGCAAAGCACGTGACCGCCACCACATTTCTTCCTGTACAGCTCGGAGCGGGGGCTCTCCTCAACTTTCCTTGCTCCATTGGGACAGCTGCAATGGCTACCCATAGCAGGCCGTCATTGCCCGTAAATCGCTCACACCTGTCCTAAACACAAAGAAGAGGCTTGCTCTTTTAGTGACGTCATTTCCTGTGACAGAACTGACACTATAGGCAATTCTGGGTGGAGGACGAAATCCCCATTCGCACAACCTTTGACATTTCAGTAACCTCGAGCCTTGCTGCACAGCGCCCGATAGTCATTACGGGCCTCGGTGGTGTTATTTATCTATACATTAATTACGAGTTCGAAGTTTGATGTTATCTTGCCTGTGCCTTGGGATGTCGCGGCGTGAAAGCTAAACAACGCTGTCGTCTCCTATCAGGCGAGAGGCGTCTCGACTCAGCTACTACCACGGGGCGAGCGATGTTCCGTTGCTGCCTCTGACTGCAGGCCAGGTGATCGACAGGGCTGCCGACACCAAGGGAGACAACGTGGCCATAGTGTCCTGTCACCAAGGGATTTCCAAAACTTACGTGCAGTTCAAGCGCGACGTAGGTGCACACGCTTTCGTAAACATTCAAGTTCACTATTTATTTATTTATTTATTTATTTATTTATTTATTTATTTATTTATTTATTTATTTATTTATTTATATAATCGACTTCAAGAAGTATCGCATGAGAGATGATGGGCTGAGTTTACTGAGGTGTAGCCAAGCGAGCACAGCATTGAAAATTGTTTTGTGGGGTTTAACGTCCCAAAACCAGCTCTGATTATGAGAGACGCCGTAGTGGAGGTCTCCGGAAATTTCCACCACCTGGGGTTCTTTAACGTGCACTGACATCGCACAGCACACGGGCCTCAACATTTCACCTCCATCGAAATGCAGCCGCTGCGGCCGGGGTTCGATCGCGCGACCCTCGGATCAGCAGCCGAGTACCATAGCCACTAGACCACCGTGGCGGGGCCACAGCCTTGAAAAGGTGCAGCTAGTAGTTGTCCACGGTTGTCAACATATATACGTCCGAGTCCTTCGCTCTCGTCACAGAAAGAAAATTAGTTTAGATGGGCCAATGTGTGGTCTTGTAAAGTGTGCACTAGGCTATACGTGACAAAGAGAGGTGTGCTCGCAGTACAGATGAAACTTACTGACGCATCATAGGATTACTGAAACAGACGCAGCAGCACATGACGTCGCGATCCTCCCTTAGTAAGGTCGGCACAGGTTTTATATTGGGAAAAATTAACATTATAAGAATTATCAGAGCGCACAGAATGGCCCACATAATATTGAACAGATTCAAGAGCGCTTGAGTATGGTAATAACGCTTAGGCTTTCTGGCTCACTTTCTGCAAATGGACATTTCATAATAAGGTAACCCATAGTCTTAAAAAGTACCCTAAGATATACCACTACGGTTTGAATATAAGTATATTGTCTTCCGTATGCAAATGTTCTCAATTACATTAAATTAGTCCAGCCTATATTGTCGCGTGAGAATACCCATTGGGTACGCTGTAAGACATCGAATATTGTTTAATATATTCACGATTACAGAGCCTTGAACAATGATAAAAAGTCAAGCTAACACTTCACTACAAGACACCTTAGTGACGTTAAGTCAAGATAAGTGCATCCGACGCAAAAGTTTATTCAAACTCAGCGAGCACGAGCCGTGGCTTCACACAAAGTCATGGCCAGCCACGTTGGTCTAGTGGCTATACGGCACTTGGCCGCTGATCCGAAGGTAGCGGTATCGAATCCATGCCACAGCGGCTGCATTTCGATGGAGGCGAAATGTTGAGGCCCGTGTGCTGTGCGATGTCAGTGCATGTTAAAGAACCCCCGGTGGTCGAAATTTTCGGAGTCCTCCACTATGGCGTCTCTCATAAACACATCGTGGTTTTGGGACGCAAGGGCCCCATAAATTAATCAAGAGAATCATGCATAGCTTAAACGTGAGTTTGCAGACAGCCACCCAGCAAGGAAGGAAAATGCAAGAAACGATACAAAATTAAGAATCTTGTCAATAATCTTATAGTTACATCGTGGATGTTTGGCGCGATGAACTAGAAAGGAATGGTGCTGCAGAGTTGCGCGGGCACGCAGTGCATGACTGTCTTGAGAGAAGGCAAGAAGCGTTTCTGCAGTTAGATTGGATGACTTTCATTTCAGGTTCGCTGGCGCAGACAGTGCCATTAGCATTAGCGTAAATATCACAACGTGCCAAACAGCTCGCTCGCCTTATATGCACTGTGAAAATGTGTTTTTTTAAAATAAATTTTGATATGTTATAGAGGAGGGCGCGCTGCAGTAAACCTAACCCCCCCATCCCCTCTGCGCACGCCGTGCCGGTACGAACGATGCTTTCGCTTCAGGCGGCACTCTGTTTAGAGAGTCGCGTTTGTGCGCCTATATCAGATAAGCGCACTTGAGACCCATCAGATGCGACAGGCAACTACAATCCGAGTGCCCGGTATAATTGACCTCTTGCCGCAGCTGCAAGTTGTGATGCGTATGTGCTGTCTCGCACAGACCGAACCATGGAGTCTAAATTGCTGGTGCGACAGACCGAGTGCTCGGCGCCTGAAAACACCGCGCCTGCTGTTAGTTATTGCAAATGGCATGTCACGTGTGCATTCTAGAATAATGCGCGATTGTCTCTCTCTCTCTCTCTCTGCGTTTATTACCTCGCTGGGCTGCGACATTGCCCGCGGCAATAAAGAGTAAGTTGGAAACATACTTCAGCGTACAATGTTTGATTAACCCAGGAAAGCGATTCCATAGAGGCGACGCCTAATTCATTATACCCTGATACTCCACCGCGTTGAAGATAATGGAGCTTACGACGGTATAACATTGTCGTCTTGCGATGAAAATCGAGGCGAAGTACCGTCAGCTCACAACATCCAAGTCGTGATTGTTGACACTTGAGCAGATGCATGTCTGCCCCTGTATACTCTAAGTTTACATTTAAACAAAGTGCGCCACCTTCTGGCGCGAACGCGTCGTACACGTGAACGTGTCCGGACAATTACTGGTTTACCCATGCGCAGGGCTACAATCTTGCGTTTGTGTCCAAAATAACCACGCTCACAAAAACAGCGGGCGAACCGTTCTCGTGCCCATTAAGCATGCGCGCATCTCGCAAAAACGTGGCAACGGACATCATGTATTTACAATTAAGCAGCGCTAACACATTGATTGGCAATTCAATCACCATATACAGGCGATGCTATGAAAGAATAAATGATTTAGTAGCGGTTCGCTCCCATTCAAGTAAGAGTACCACGAAGGCGCTATTTAAACACGCGTCCTTTGTTTTTGTTTTTTCTTTTACATTACAGAACCTTTCATGCGATTCCTTTCGTTTGTTAAGCCGTACGCGAAAACAAACCAGCTGATTGCTAAAATGACCTATCAAAAAATAACTAAAAATGATAATATTAATAACCCACTTTGGCGAATAGTACAGGAGGACGAATTCTAGGCTGTTCAGAAGCACTTTTTGGAATAGCATCGAAGCAAAAATCTTCCGAGCTGGATCAAAACAAAACAAAACAAAAACCGAGAAAAAAAAAAGGAGGCCTCTAGCGATCCATGTAAATTCGGGCGAACTAACTGCCATATAAACACACTTTGATTTTTTAAAAATGCGTGTAATTGTTGTGAAGCCTACCATGATTGCATAAAGCCAGCATTGGCTTTATGCATTGGCTTTATGCAAATCTGCGGTGAGCTCTCGGCTGACGATATATCCAACGTTGGCTATTTGCTCTTATAACAGCGTAATGACTACAATACGCGTTTCTTACTATGTCTCCGCCTTACTCGGTGAAATTCTTCACTACGACAGTTTCCCTAAAGGGAAGTATAGCCGCTAAACTCATTTTTTTTTTCCAGATCGATCGCCTGGCAGCCGCCCTAGTTTCCCTCCGTCTGCCGATGGGCGCCATGATTGGCATCGTGGCATCTAATATTTACGAGTGGCCAGTCGTGCAGTTTGCCACTGCCAAGGCTGGCCTCGTCCTTGTGAGTCCAGCATTGAACGTCAATGTGGAGAAAAGCTTACGTTTGCATGGAGTCAATAGAATGTGAGAGGAGAGGGAAGGGAAGGAGGGGTGTCCGCAATGACCCCTCTTACTCGATTTTGTCAATTTGCTGTCACTTGTCGCTACGAACAGCCATAACAGGGGTCTTCACGAGTAACGTTCGTCAATATCAAAAAACGCTGACGCGCAATTTTTGTCATATCTGTCGGAATTGCTGCGAGAATTATTCAATTAATTAATTATTAATTATTGATTAACTCAGTCGCAGCTGAAACGATTCAAACACCGTTCAGGAAACACTTTATCAACCTTTGACAATCCACCCTGCTTCTGTATGCAGCTTAGCATGTAAGTTTTTGTTATTAATTAAGCTGTTTGAGTGGCAGATAGATTAATGAATTACATAACTAATAGATTCGTTGAGTGATTAACCTCTTGTTTATCAGTATGACACAATGGCCACTCTTGTTGCAGCAGCAGGTCTTGAATGTAAACGGTCTGTACAACACGGCCATGAATGTTGCTTTCGCTTTACGAAATATTTCTAAAACGGGTTTGATATTGGTGAAAATTTGACGAACGTTAACACCAGGCATCCTTGCGAGGTGCGTTCTAATAGGCTCACGCAGCGGTTGCCACAGATATCATATATACTTATGAGTGACATGACTAGTTCAACGTCGCCGTAAGAGCCCCCTGTATTTAAAGAAAAATGTCAAATTAGCTGGTTCATAATTGTAAATTGGAGGGCGCAAATTGGGCACAGGACAGTGAAGCACACACAGCATCGGCCCTCTGTCTTATCTTGCCGTTTATGCAGGTAAACGTCAACACCTTGTATCAGGTCCCAGAGATGGAGTACTGTTTGAAGCTTGTAAGTCTTTCATGTGTTTTACATTGTTGCTCCATTTGGACACTCAGAGTCATGAAAACTTTAAAATTTCTTGCTGTAGAAGTATGGACCAACGCGGCGCGTATGCGGAACATTTAGATTAGTTGTGCAAATGCGCATTAAAGCTTGGATAAACATGACACGAAGAAAAAGAAAATAAAAGAAAGAAAGAAAGAAAGAAAGAAAGAAAGAAAGAAAGAAAGAAAGAAAGAAAGAAAGAAAGAAAGCGTTATAACAAAGAACAAACTTTTCCACGCTTTGAGCCTCACAGAAGTCGTTCGACCTATGAAAACGCTATAAAAAATGGTACTGACGACAACATGCATCTGCGAAGTTCAAGGTGGGCGCGGATTTGACAGAAAGATTTAGACAGTGGTGAGAGTCATCAATTGCGCGCACTTATGAGGACAAAACTCAACTTACACAACGTTGTGGACAGACCGTACCAGAAAAGTACTGAATGATTTTGATCACACCAAAGCGATAAACGACCAACGGTTTCCGGTGCTAAATATATCACGCATCTTTACTGCGATCTTCAACGAAGGTTATCTTGTTGATTGATTGATTGATTGATTGATTGATTGATTGATTGATTGATTTACACTCGTTCCCGGTCTCTTTTCGCGCGTATGTGAAGGGGAAGGGTTGGCTATAAAACGCACACGGGTGGGTTTTAAGCTTAAAATAATGCCCGCGCAGGTCGACTGCGAAGCATTGATCCTCGCAGAGAAATTCGCCCGCCAGGACTACTACGACATGATGCTCCAGATTGCACCTGAATTGGAGCGATGCAAGCCAGGTGAACTCAAGTGTGCGAGGTAAGTTGGCACTCAAATGCAAGAGGCGCCAAACATGTGCTTGCGTTTATGAGCCTTCCTATAGGCCCTTTAGATCTCACTACTATGTTTAGAACAACTATACGTAATTTCTGCCGCAGTCATCATAAGCCATTGCATCCTGCGGAGGGAATCAAGGCGTAGTGACAGCAAGAGCTATTTCTGTATATCTGCTTTTGTGTGTTGATTTGCCCGGATTCGCGCGCAGAACGGCGATGGAATCTGGCGGGTTGGAAAGAGTAAGAGAGAGGGGTGAGGACTCTAGACACGTTTTGACTACTTCGATGCACATTCCACGAGAGCCTTTGCATCTTGCCTCTTAGAAATGCCGCAGGCGATAGTCGAACAGCCGCCATGGCTGAACCCGCGACGCTTAGCAGTATAATGCTATAACCCTGAAATAAGCCGCTACGGCGGGTTCCTTTTTAGAGAGTCTTAGAGTTGGGGCCCCCAAATGCTGGGTACCCGGTACTCTTGCATACTTTTGTTGCATCTCCACCGCCAAGGAAGAGAGACACCGAGAGAGTTAGAGGAAAGACAGGGAAGTTGACGTCCGGTTGTCTACCCTGTACTTACGAAAGGGGAAGGCGGATTGAAAGAGGGAAAGAAGAGATTCTGGCGACAGATCAACGTCAATGTCACTTGTCAGCGCACCGTGACGATTTGTCACCGAGTCCTGTTTCTCGGAGAAATCGCAGCAATGTCCTGGCAACAATTCCAGTTGAAGGCTTTGTTGGCCAGTTCCCTTATATATTTTGTCTTCCGTGAACGGGTGCTCGTCCCCAAAAAGAAGCGCAAAAGAACCCAAGACCATTCGCATACCCACAGCTTCCCGGGTAGCCAGCACTAAAGACTCTCTATTGTCGTAACTGCTGGTGAGACAAGTCCTTGTCTATACAGATTCCTTTGTTGAAACGCTGGCTCCTGGGATGCTTCTTCTTCCTTTCTTCGTAGACGTCTTATCCCTTCAGTTCTCAATTTATTGACGCGCAGTTATTTCTTTCTTGTTATTACAGGCTGCCGAGGTTGAGACACGTTATATTGCTTGGAGATGACGCAAAACCGTAAGCATAATGTATACCACCTTCTATTTCATGTTTCTACATATCTAAGTGTCCTTTTCAGCCAAGATTGAAATACTCCGCGTACCAAGGCGATCGCAAATACGCCTTGTTTAAAGGTTCCTGACATCAAATACGCAGGACGCTGCGGCTCTGATCTTGTAATACATACGCCAGGGCCATGCAAACTTATTATCATATCAATAGCATATCATGCTCAGTATTTCATAATGACCGACTAGCGCGCAAAATAACACTGACATTCCGATACATAGCTTTGTCTCCGTCTTTGCACGACCTGAGTTTGTCATGTGCTTATCGGCTGAGCCTTCGTTTGCGCTAGTTAGTAACAATAGTGTATGGTGGACCTCAGGTTGCCTTGACGCCCTGCCTGTTAATTGCATCCATGCGCCCTTTTTATAAAGTCATGTCGCAAAAACGCTTTATTTCTAATGAACTCCTCGGCTATAAGAAACACCAGATACTTACACTTTTCTAAGCATGTTAACTTATTTTACCTTCTGCATTGACGCTGTACCATCGGCTCAAACGTAATGCTGGCTACAGTATTTTCGCTAGGCTAAGAAAACAACGAACAAGCTCTGTGAGATACATTGCATCTTCTTTTCTGCAGGGGTACGCTAAGATACGATGACATTCTGGAGCAAACAACCACGAAAGATCATGCCACGGCTGATAAGATAGCAACCCGGATTCGTTTCGACGCACCTGTTAACGTGCAGTTTACCTCCGTAAGTGAAACCGCTTATTACTCAATACATGTGCGATTTTGTAGCGAGTTTCCTAATGGTATTCTGCATTTCCTTTTTCGGTGTTCTAGCTTTCTGTGCTTTGTCGAACCGTTTTGCCTAAGCCTTCTATCTTGAAGGTTGCAAAAAGGAAACAAAGAAAAGAAAGAGGAAGACAAAGAATTTTCTGCTTCACTAGAAGCAGTACTACTCCTTTTTCTTGTTAATGACAATATCCTGTTTTAAGATGTATAAAATGCATTTTCACTCGGAGTATTTTCATAACATTTTAGGGTACCACAGGAAAACATAAAGGTGCTTTGCTGTCGCACTTCAACGTAGTCAACAATGCCAACTCGGTGGGGCGTGCAATGGGATTCCACGAACAGGTAAGTGCACAGCGAGCATTACAGCCCGTACGCCTAATAGGAAATCGGCCCGCAGTGAATAACAACCGTAGGATTGGTATGCGTGTGCGCCTTCCCATCAAGGTGTTCAAAGTTGCTATCACTGTCCATTAGCAATAATATTAACGCGTGTTGCGCTTCATGTCAGTGAAATACAAATGCCGCAATTTTCGTGCAAGCTACACTATTCGTATTCATTTGCACAATTTTTCTTTGGTATTACTTGCGGGCATTTATATGCAAGTACCATCGTAGGTACGTTATTTCACTTTAAACTGTGCACAAGGAGACAACGGACAAATAAAGGAGTAACAGAGACACACCTGTTCACTTTAATGATTTCTCTATCAAGCCAGGCTCAATCATCGAGATCTATTTTGAATCTGGCTATAATACCCAAATATTAATCTCATTCAAAATAGCACTTTGCATTCCTTTCCTACGGCAATCAAAACATGCTTGCAATATTTTATGAGTTTTCGTATTCCTTGCAACGCTGCAAACTTATCTCGCCACCTTCTTCTTTGCGAAGCACGAGATCATCTGTTTGAACGTTCCCATGATTCACTGCTTCGGCTGCGTCATCGGCACCATGGCGGCAGCGGTGTTCGGCTCCACCATCGTCATGCCTGCGCCCGGATTCAACGCTTTCGCCAGCCTCCAGGCCATCACGGAACAAAGGTTCCTGCATTTCGCATTCCTGGTACACACTGACATACACTACCTGTGTGAACAGTGAGCACTGAAAAAAACTATACCTGTCTCGAGTTCAGAGAAGGGAAAGTGAACCCGCTTTTGCCCTAGACCCACTACCCTCACCCTTGCCTCAGCCTACTGCTATGTGTTAGTGATAGTGATTGCTATACATGATAGCGATAGTGAGCTCGAAACTTTTGCCAGTTATGTCCCGATTAACGATAGATGCACAGCCTTGCTGTTCCCATGGTTTTCACAGCGTGGAACAGGCTTGAATAGAATGTTTAAAATAATGTCAGCGCTGGTTTCATCCCCGCAGTTCTGCAACGAGGTGTGACTTTGTAGCCGATAATGTCTCGCGTAAAGAAGTGGGCTTAAAACCAATAGTGAAAATTGAAAGTGAACTATCGACAACATCATGTGTACCCGGAAGTTGCATGACGGGCTAGAGAGGCATGACTGAAGGTAGGCATGACCCTGATATCACGTAACGGAAGCGGGAAGTGATGTAAAGGAAGAGAGGGCGGTGCGGCGTAAAAGCAAAATTGTCTTCGTTAAGTTCGAACGAATGACTGGGTTATCTAGCGAGGTGTTTTCATTCGTTTCCGTTGCTGCAGGTGTACGGTGGTGTACGGGACGCCGACGATGTACATCGAGCTCATGAAACATCTGAGTGCGGATTACGACGTTTCATCTCTTCGCAAAGGTAAAAACAAGAGGGTTATACACACTTGTCACAAAATACCGACACTGCACAACGCGGTTTTACACGTAGCCTAAGCGTGGCGCACTAACGTTCGTACAAAAGCATAATATTTGATCATAACTATACTCTGGATTACGCGCCAAAACATTGAGGAAGGCGACAACTCACGACAGGCTGTTGCGTCACATTTTTTGAAGCCGGGTGACAGGGCTCGCCCACGCCAGTTCGGTCTTGCTTAAGCTCCTTCGCGCATGCGCAGCTAGCGCCGCAAGGACAGAGGCGAGCAAGCAGTCTCAACTTCGCACGTGCCACCAGTGCCACCACTGGTGCACGAGCAGGCGGCACACGCGGTGCTTGCGCGAAGCAAGTGCTTAAAGACGACGGCGACAGCGTCGTGACCAATATATCCCAGTTGCCCTTGCGAAAGCACGTGACTTCCAACTCGCTTTTCCAGCTCGGATAGCGAAACCTCCCCAGAGCTTTCCTTTCTCCATGTTCCTGAACCACGACACGATTATGAAACACGCCGCATATAGTGGGAGACTCCCGATCAGTTTTACCCCCTTGGGTCCTAAATACACGTACGCTAGTTCGGCTGCCGCCGCACAGAGAATCGAACCCGCGTCCTCGAGCTTAAGCAACGCGACCTACTGAAGTCCCCGCTTTATAGATAATCGGGAGAGTTTCATCGGCAGACGAATTGAGAGGGACTTAGACGGCGATGTGCAGCATGAGAAGCGTTTAGATATTTTAACCCAGGTTACAAAACAATTAGTAGATTTGGAAAGAGGTAGGGCGCGTTTATTAAAATCATGGAAAACCACAGAACCCTCGGCGGGTCCCGGATGTAGGCCGAGTGTTTAGTCCAGAACCCCATGAGCCGCGGCTGCCCGGTCTGGGGGCCGCGAGGAGAGAGGGGTGGGGCGCCCCCCCCCCCCCCCCCCCCAAATTCACCCGTCTTTTTTTTTTTTTTTTGATGGCCTGAGGAGGGCGCCAAATCTGCTCCATACCTTTACATTGCACTGCTTTTCACCGAAATGACCACACAGGGAGACGGCTGAGAGAGGGTGTGGAGAGCTCTGGACACAACCCCCCCCCCCCCCCTCTCCCCCATCATCGCTATGGACAACCCTACGCACGCCTATGACCATGGCGTTCTGTTGTTGAGCCTGAAGTTTTGGGTTCTACTTCCGGTCACAACAGTCAAACCTTGGTGGAGTCAAACTGTGATACAAGGCCGTGCTTTGATAACGTACATACATTAAAGAACCACGGCTGGTCAAAATTATTCCAGGACCTTCTCTAGTACGCTCTTCACAGTGCACTGTGCATACTCTATATGCCAGGCTCTACAACAACAACAACAACAACAATAATAATAATAATAATAATAATAATAATAATAATAATAATAATAATAATAATAATAATAATAATAATAATAATAATAATAAATACATTATTGTGCAGGTGTCATGGCCGGGGCCCCCTGCCCTCCAGAAGTGATCAAGAATTCCATTGGTCGATTAAATACCAAGAGGCTTCATGTACGTGTGATTTGACGATAGTATAGTTAGACTATTACGAGATGACTGTCGCTGTCACTGGTCAGGATATGACAACTTTCAAAGGCCACAATTCAGCCACTAGCCACTAAGTAATAACCAACTGTGTTTTTGCTTCTTATGGTTTGTCGTCGGACATTTCCCGGCGAATATATATATATATATATATATATATATATATATATATATATATATATATATATATATATATATATATATATATATATATATATATATATATATATATATATATATATATATATGAGGCATCTACGCTACGCCAGTTATTTGTGAGCAACTGCAACAAGTAAAGTAACAATCAAGCACCAATTAATAATTACATGTATATCAATTATATGTGTACAATAGTCAATCTTGACGAAAGTCCATCTATTACAACCCAAACAAGCCTAGAAGAAAAAAGAACGCCGCAACGGATATCACGCTTGTATGTGAATGGTACCTGCTCCTTAATAACGTATTCTTACCACCTTCGCAGAGAGGCCGCACTGACATAACGCTGTCGATCAAGACTTCCATTGATATTTGACTTATCATTACAGATATTTTACGGTGCGACAGAATGCAGTCCGGTAATTACAGCCTCATCACCCGACGAGTCATTAGACAAATGGATTCACACCGTCGGGAAGCCGCTAGATCACGTTGAGGTAAGATCCAACACCGATGCGACACTGGTTTGCCCTATCAAGTAAAATAGCATAACTCATCTTAGGAGCCTGAGCTAAAGCAGACAAAGTACAGAGCTGCAAAAGCAGAACACGACAAGAGGGGGGGGGGGGGGGGGGGCACCAAAATTTTACTGATAACTGTTCAAAATTAAATGCATGATGTAGGCCTACAGATTTTGAAAAAAAAGAAGAATAGCCACAAGGAGTTTTAACGTGCACATGCGACTCAGACAGACAGTGCGCTCATCGGTGTTGAGTGAAAATTTCCACCTTACTTCGGACACCCATAAACGCAGTGTTCCTTTCCTGTCCTTTTTTTTTTTTTTTTTGTCTTGCTTTTCTTATACAGGTTAAAGTTGTGGACAGAAACAACAACGTAGTCCCCGTCGGTACACCGGGAGAACTGTGTGCTCGTGGCTATCTTGTTTTTATCGAGTACTACAACGATCCCGATATGACAGAGGAGGTCGTGCGAGACAAGTGGTATCACACGGGGTGAGTGCGAAGGTCCAACTTTCAAAAACAGCTTAACATAAACACGTACAGTCGAGGCGTATACACAGCGACAACGAATGAGGTCAGGATGTTTAGACAGGGAGCAAGGAACGAAGGACAGAAAAAAGTAGGCGACACAAACGCGCGCCTTCCACGTCGACTTGTCCATTCTTATACACATGAAGGTGCATTGCTAAAACAACGTGCAGCATTGCCCGGTACCACTGTGCAAGACCAAGGTTCGAGACAAAATATACCACAAACAAGCCTTAATGACTTGACGCAATTTGTTGCTGGACTATAGTTTGGTTCATAGAAACTGTAAGCGCATTTCAAAGACGAGACACGGGCGAACTTAGCGAACACAGGACAAGTTAAGGTTGATTATTGTCCTGCCTTCGGTGTGTTCTTCCGTGCTTCGTCTTTGAGTTACACTTAACAGTTTCCTTGAAGCCATAATGAGGCCAGCGCTTTGGATGTATTCAGTTCAACGCAAAGCAAAGTTTAGCTTGCTGGACAATGCTTATTTTATTGCCAATGTTTGCACCATACGTCAATGTTTTATTGCACCATACGTGAGCACCGGTTTTCAGACTCTTAGTTAGAGACATTGCTTCAATGCTGATATAATTGTGCTCATTATTTACTGAATTATTCACTTGATTATTAGCCTACGTTGCGTCCCATAAAAGTTACAGCACCGTGTTACACGGGAACATTCTTAATTATTCTGTGGTGCAGAGACGAAGCCATCATGACTGAAGACGGCCACGTCATCATCAGTGGCCGCATCAGTGACATGATCTGTCGTGGTGGTGAGAACGTCTACCCGCTCGAGATAGAGGAGTTTCTCTACACGCATCCGGACATCGAAGAAGTTCAGGTGATGTTTCAGCTCATAGATTCTTATTGCGCCCAATGTCGCCAAGAAAACAATATTTCCCGCGCCAACAAAGACCTTCTTGTTACATTCATGCCTCTGATAGGTTGTGGGCGTACCCGACAAGAAGTTTGGCGAAGAAATCTGCGCCTGGGTTGTTTTGAAAGAAGGGAGGAACCTGAGTGAAAGGGACGTCAAGATGTTCTGCGACGGACAGGTATTATGCTTAAAGGACTCGGCGATTGCATGAGGGCGTACATGTGTATCAGTTCGTGCATGCGTATGTGTAGCCGTCATAGCTTAGCGGCTAAGGTTCAATACGCTTCTAAGCTCGAAGGTGCGTGTTCGATTTCAGGCGACACTGATCCAATTTCAATAGGGGCGCAATGCAGAGAAAAAGTACTCGTGCAATCTTGCTTAAGCGCACACTAAACAACTCCAGGTATTCAGAAATCTTCTTGTGTCGCTGCTGCGGCATACCTTGTAATAATTCTGATGGCGGCGCAGACGCACACGTGTGTGTGTGTGTGTGTTAAATTTGTCCCCCTGGTATGGAAAAAAAATTAAAATAAAGTGGGGGTAGCCCGCGCCACCAGAAGGTATATCGGGCTTAAAGCCAATTGCACCATAAAGAAATAAGGGGAAGTGTTCCCAAAAAGAAAATTTTGTGGAAAAAGCCAATTGAAAAAAAAAATGTATGTATTCGGAAGCAAGGCCTGCAGGGCTTTTCCTTCTATAATAAAGGCAGGAGATGAAGACCGTGATAATGTGAGTGCCAAGTACTACGTAGCAGTGAGAGCTTCCAGCAGCAAGAGCGTCCTTGTAACAAGGGGAAAGCGGGAGTGCACTGCTAGGTGTAGTTTAAAGTTCCGTGACCGACGACGTAGTGGAAGCCACAACTCGAGCCAAGGGCCTCGCCTTGCATGGCGGACCTGTAGGCATGATCTGGAGTTTGAGGCGGAAGCATTCGGTTGAAACTTTGAGCAAAGAGGAGGTGAAACCTGCGATGAGAAAAGGTCTGCGCAGATACATAAGGCGGGTTTTGTCATATCAATAGGATGACATGAACAATGGGTCTATGTGTGTTGAAAAGTTGATGCTCACGTCATAGCTGCCGAGGTAACCTCGCCTTTTTTTTGGCGTAATTGGAACTATAACGTTGAGCATGCAGTGTCTGATGGGTTGTTGTAAGGAAAATGTATGCGAGCGGTAGACGTGTGGTTGGGAAGTTTCGATGAGGTATCCGGTTATGTCTCAGAAATTTCTGCATAGTGAGTGGGGGTTGGTATGACAACCGCCGATTCACGCATTATATTAACTAGCTGAATTAAGTATGCACGCGTTTTTCTTTCTAGTAGATATCTTGGGAAGTGTGCGTGTGATATTGTTGGATCTGTGCGGCTTCGTAAGTGTTGAGTGATGTGTTGCGTTCGTGGGCAATCGTTGAAGTAATGCAGATCGGCTACGCATATTTTTGTGCATGCACACCGGTCAGACATGGTTATATTAAATCGCTTGAGGTAATATTGGAAATGGCCGTGACCAGTCATTAAATGAGTTAACTTCCGATGAGGTGGAAACCATTTTGGAATTTTGTAGACGCTATTTATCCAGTGAAATAACGACGTGTTCGGCCCTTCTGTTTGCCAATATGCGTGCCAATGAGAAACCATAATTTTGTATAATTCGGACCGAACGGTGCGGATTGAATATGTAGCCATCCTCTCAGACCCAAAACGCATTGCTGAAGTTGCTAGTCTGTCTGCCAATTCGTTTCCTAATATGCCTTTATGACCAGGGACGTGAAATAACCGGAAAAAGATGCCTTGTGTTTTAAACTGATAAAGAATGTTTTTGATGGCTATCACCCTCTCGTCATTATCGTTAAGGCTTGCAAGTTTACGTAGTAAAGAAAGGCAATCTGTGTACAGGTGAAAAGGGGTTTGAGTGTGTAACGTGCTGATGTACTGTAGGCATTCGGTGACAGCCATAAGTTCGGTTGTGTAGGCGCCAGATGCATGTGTGTGTGTGTGTGTGTGTGTGTGTGTGTGTGTGTGTGTGTGTGTGTGTGTGTGTGTGTGTGTGTGTGTGTGTGTGTGTGTGTGTGTGTGTGTGTGTGTGTGTGTGTGTGTGTGTTTGAGAGAGAGAGAGAGAGCATATCATCATCATCACTTCATGTGGTCCTGCTAGCAATCGTCGCTTGTCTTCCTGCATTAGCTGCTAAATAAATCCTGCGACAGCGCGCAGTTACAATTCTTGGAGATGGCATTGGGAAAATTACGCCTTTCCGTTAACGACACGACTTTTGGTATGTAACTGATATTCTTGTATTACAGATAAGCCGCTTCAAGACACCGAAGTACGTACTATTCGTCGACTCCTTCCCGAAGACTGTTTCTGGGAAGATTCAGAAGTACAAGATAAGAGAAGAAAGCCGAATAAGGTTAAACCTCTAAATGTGTCACGCGGACGCGTGCTTCCGCATTATTTAAATAAAATGGTGACTGCATATTGTGAACAATTACTTTTTAACATAAATGTGCTTGCCCTGTTGCAGCAAAAAATGCTGGCACAAGGCACAGTTACTTCAAGTTGTCGTAATACTTGAGGTAAGAATGAATGAACGATGAAAAAGAAAAAAGAAACTTTTGTGTGCAGACGATAGTTCGTCGTCCTCTGGTCTCCTAAGTTCAGGAAGCCACGCGCCCTCCAAGCGAGCATAACCCTGGCAGTCGGAAGCATCCAATCGGCGTGGTCCCGACTGGTCGCAAGGCTTTGCAAAAAATTTCTAACGTGTTTAGTAAGAACCGCCTTCATCTGAAACGTCCTCGTTGCTAGCTCAAGCATCTTTGTTGTGAGGCCACCAGAACCGTTATTTGCATCTCTTTGTCACCGCATCTTATTCTGCTCTCACAGTCGTGGAAACGCTCGAATGTTTTGCAACGCCTACACGTTGTCTTTCCGGCATGGTGGTCGCTTGTCTTCGTATAATCTGGCTTCTCATGATGGGACTTGGCATGACGAGGTAGGCGTAAGTTCGCGGTAATGTGAGAGATGGCGCTAGTGTTCAGGCGGTGAAGCGAGATCGGGCTGCCTTAGAACGCGTATTTATAAAGCGAAATTCAGTAAAGAAGAAGAAAAATGCACATGCTGTGAGGAAGATAGGGAAACGACGGAGCATGTTCTGATTGAATGCGGAAATATCCACCCAGGTGCACGTTTGGGCACCACCCTACAGGAATCCTTGGGTTTTAGGGCGAACAACGGGAAGCTGAACATAGCCGCGATTGAAATAAGTAAGAGACGGTTAGAATACCGGTGGCAGAAAACTAGGGAGAACGGACAAAAATAATTATAAAAAAAATATGGACTTTCTGCCATAAGGGGCAGGGAACTGGGCTATGAATTTCCGTTTTTGCTATAGTATGATCGATTTGATTGAAGTAAATTTAAAAGGCATGAGGAAAATTTAAAGAGAGGAAAAAAAAAAAAGTTCTACGAGCCTGGTGGCGCGCAAGTCACCACCCCGTTACAAAGGGGACGCTCATAGCATCCATCCATCCATCCATCCATGTGGTTTGCGTGAGCGCATCAGTAGCCAGTGGTGTCCAAACGGTTAGAGTGTCCGCCTCCTGCGTTGGAGGTGCTGGGTTCGACTTCCACTTCCGTTGGGCACCAAATGTTTTTTTTTTTTTTTTCCTTAAGGAGAGAGCGCTCTACCAAGTTCTCCGTGGTGCGGGCACTCATCTCATCAGAAGGTGGCGTCTTCGTTACATTCTCTTAATCTTGAGCGCAAGAAAATCCGCACTATCTAATGGCCTACAAGTGCACTGCATCACAGAAGTAATGCGCGAGGAGCGAAAGTGTAGCATAGGGCATTGGATTTTTCATGATTTACAGCGTCGTATGGTGCATCCCCTATTAACTATCACGTGTGACTTGTGGTATCAGATGAGAAAAAAATTTCTAGAACTATATATGACAATAAGCCCACTGAGCAGCATTCCTGGTCCCGGGCACTTCAAACCTGGCGTGGTGATAGGAAGGCTTGCTGCTGTTCCCCATGACCGTTTATTTATTTTTTTTTAAGGGCAGGTAGCCTTGTCACCGTATGCCGGACACTTTTACCAAGGTAAATATAAAGTGGGGAGACTCGTAATGTTTCATTATTCTTTTTCCTTTGATTTCTTTTTGGTTAGCGATGATTGTTTTTTGAGAACGAAACATGGCTCTCTTGTCCATAGAAACTTCGCGTGACTTGGGCAGGCGATACGCTATTCCGTATTCGACTGTGTCGAAAATGTAATGAAAGTGAATCTCAGGAGCTAGCTATATTATAACCTATTACTGTTTATTTAATAAATGCAGATCCTTGGCTCTATCAGTCCACGCCCACTTAGGACACTCTGGTATATTGGCCGAGAATGGGGCAGCTCAAAATAAAGTGGTGTACGTACTCACTTATATTATTGTGCTTGTTATTTTTTTATTGAATATTGCTGGTACTATAGTGTGTTGGACTAGATCAATATATCATTGTGCCATTGTGTGCATTTATCGTTTCGCTCTCATCCATTGTTTTCTGTACTCATGGTGCCAGGAGCGCAGTCAGGCGTCTAGAGAATCACCTTTAGCTCCGGCACCACGACAATTCATGTATTCTCATGTATTGTCGGAATTGTTAATAAACTTCAAGCTTCAAAAGTTGTCGTTGTTGTTATCGACATGACCGACATCGTTGTTCGCTTTGTCGGCCGTGGCTTCTCATCTCACCTTCGTCTTATTTCAGTCTGAAAACTTGGGAACGTAGGATACGTTAGACTCGGCTATCCCAACATCATGATATTGATATCGACAACAATAAACACACGCACATAACTTTCTTTCGGCTATAAGATAAAAATAAAATCAAACTTCTTCTTCGTCTTTCTTGCTTCTTCTTCTTATTCTGCCATAGCTGACAAAACGGGAAGCTGTCTCCTTTAATTTACCTTCGGACGACACCAGGTTAGACGCTAGCATTTAGTTTTTCTCATAAAAGGAATTTTCTATTTTAGTTTATGGTTATTCGGCCGTTTCTGTGCTACATATCTCTTTGTATATTTATCTCATTCTTCTTCGATGCCGTGTACTGGGTTCGTTCAAGCCTAACCAAAGCAGTCACCCCTCTACTGGACCCTGCCGCTATATACAGTGGTTAAGTGCCTTTGCTTGAGGACAAAACGCAAACATCTGCTGCCCCCGGAGCGCGCCCGAAAGCTTCATAGTAGTGTGCCCTCGCGTGTATGCACCGGAGCCAGCGAGGCCATCGTAATATCCGAGGCCTTCGCGTCGTTCTCGCCCGGTCCAACGAGCGCATCGTTTCTGCCACTGGCGCGGCGATGCTTCAGCGGTGCTGCCGACGGGCTGCAGGAACACTGTCGGCTGTAGTGATCCGCTCGATGTGGAGGAGCGGTGCCGGAGCTCGTCAAGTAGCACGGTGAGATTTCTTTTATCTCCGGGGTGTTTGTCTGTAACGCGGCTGTTTATACCGACTCTCACCGACACTGCTGTTTTTGTCGTCGTCGTCGTCGTCGTCGTCGTCGTTGTTGTTGTTGTTGTTGTCGTTGTTGTTGTTGTCGTCGTCGTTGTTGTTGTTGTCTATACAGTTCCAACGTAGTGCTGTTCTTTGCTATTTTTCTTCGACGATTGCACGAACTTAATGGGTGGTATGGAGACGCATAAACACTGGTACATTACAGTGGATCGATCAGCTGTGAATGAGGCCTCGTTGCCATGACATCCTGTAGGTTGTAGAAATACAGCGTAAATAAAGGCAATGACACTGTATAAATATTAGAGTATTAACAATAAGGGGGGGGGGGGGGGCACCCAAGCGCTATGGGTGTCGCATTCTTGTGCTCTTTTGTTGCTTCCCGGCCCTCTGTTCACGACATGCCCACTCACAATGTGCATCTATTATAAAATTTTTAAATGGCTAACTTAAGTCACTTTGACCGCATCTATTTGCCTGTCTAGCCGCCTACGTCTCCCGACCGTCTCGTTCACTTTGTATGCAGCAATATTTAGATGGTGAAGTATAAATGTATGACGAACATGAATGATTGATCTTTACATCACTAACATGATACACTCATCATGTACATCACGGTATATCGCTATATTGCGATCACGTGTGGCTCACACCTGTAGTGTTCGACCCGCAGTATGCGGGTATGCGCCACAGATGTTTGACTTTATAGAGCCGATATCAATAAATTGATTAGATTAGATTAAATTCTGGGGTTTTACTTGTACCACTCAATGACCATCTAAAACGGACATTTAACGTATCATTAGAACTTACTTAAACACAACAAAGCCATGCCGTTTGTCGTACGTAGTGATTCAAATGTAGCCACAAGCACACAGATGCACACAGACTACAAAGCGGTAGGGTGGTATCGAACCTGGGCCCACGAGGGGCTAAACAAGCACGCTACCAGTATGTACGCTACGGCGGCTCCTCCCACACAGTTTACATAGTAAATAAACCTAATAGGTTTATTTTATATATATTTTTTTTTCACTGTGAGTACAATCACGAACGATTGCCGCTGTGTTCCTTGTTTGTTCCTTGCCTAAAGTCATTGAAGCGTCAGACGTAGTTTTCACTTGCCTCATTTGTCATCGGTGCGTCTGATGTACCTAATGAAGTTCATTCGCAAGATAGTAAGCACTAACGATAACCTACGCCGATAAATTCGTAGACTAGGCACGGCCAGCTCGTTAAGGCAGGTGAAAAGAACAGACGTTCATTTCGCAGCCGCAAGGCTTCTCGTCTCAGCTACTACCATGCCTCGAGTGACGTCCCGCTGCTGCCGCTAACAGTGGGCCAGGTGATCGACAGAGCCGCCGATACCATGGGGGACAACGTGGCAATCATCTCTTGCCACCAGAACATCAGCAAGACTTACGTGCAGTACAAGCTCGATGTAAGTTATCATGTCTGTAGAATCTTTCTTGCCGTCTATAGTGTATATATCTTCACGTGTTGTTTCAAAGAGACTTCTTGTATATCGCTCAAAGCGAGAACTACGTCACTGATCGCGCAGATCAGATCACCGAAGAATATTTGGAGAACCAAAGTTGAGGCGCTGTTTTAATTCGTAAGATAATTAGCGAGGTCAGTCAATCGTGACTTTTTTGTTTAACTCGTGGTTCACACTTTCCGTGCTTTCTTTCTTTGTTTTTTTTTTTTCATGCTAAGCGTTGTGTGTGCTTAATTCTTATGTGTATACCCACTTTTGTTCTTTTTCGATCCTACCTTGTCACAGATGCACTTTGTGTGCAGGCTTGGGGCACCACTTCAAAAGCGTTTGTAAACGTGTTGGCATATATGTCATCGCAAACATACACCCATGTCTTTGTTCTAGTTCACAATGGCACGCCATTGTGAACGCCCTATGCAAAAAGGAAACAAAAAAACAAGTATCCTTGGATACCACTGGCGTTGACTCTCACGTTATCTAAATGGGCTGACGCACCTAATAAAATGATGCTGTGTAAAAAAGGAAAATTATCTAGAGGCGCGCGTGTTCTATTGGAAAGTTCGTGCGGACTACAGGTCAGCACGTACTGGAGCAATATCGCGTGTCATAGTTTAGTGGAGCGAATTTTTTTTTCTTTTGTTGCATACGAGATAGATGTACGGATGTGTTAGGACTTAATCAGGCGTGAAGTAGCAACTCGGGAACGCTTCAAGACGCTTCTGGCTAAGTACCACCGCATAAGGCTGAGTACACGGAGTCCACTTGGAGGTGCACTGCATACTAGCGGAAAATCCATTGAAACATCATGAGTCAGCGGAATGATGGTCTAGTGAAAGGAAATCGAGGTCGGATAAAAATTGATCAAAATGTATGAAAGGCGTGGGTGACGACAACTGCCACCGTTAGTTTCACGCTATGTTTTTGCACACCAAAAGTGTCGGCCAAATTTTCTGGAATGATAGTCGAATATGCGCTCACCGTCGTCTACGCAACTATTACAGTGAGGAGTGGGGGGCGATGTCAAGAAGTAAACAATTACAACAATGAACACGACATATTCCGCGCGTTTACTGGTCGAACGGAATTTGAGAGGTGCTGGAATACTCTTGAAAACATGATTCATTCGTGACCACAAAAGCAAACGAAGGGGAAAAAAATGCCAGTCAGTGGCAAGTATCACGCTTGATAAGATAGAGGTTTAAAAGGCGTGCGTTCCGTATCATGAGTATATCTTCCCTTTCGCACGAATGAATAGCTAGCAGCATCATTGATAAAGGCGTCCCAACTCTGCACCGGACCCCGAGGACTTTACCTTCCCTGATAAAGCAAGCAGATCCGTTCGCTGCTTCAGTAATATCAGGTTATAATATCCCTAGCAAATCCTAACTGCTCTTTCTATCCTTTGCCGTTTTGTTTTGTACTTCTTTTATGCATTACCAACGTACTCTAACCCAAGGTTCAGAACCTCATACTCTGCAAGTGACAAGAAATTTTTTCCACTTAATTTGAGTGAGAACGAAAAGGGTGGGTTTTGGTTTAATAAGAACACACATGATACTAAGGGTGACAGTCAACAGGAAACGGATAGCAAGACTACGGAGTAATCAAGGGATCATAATGCGAGCCTGCCATTCCCTTATATATACAGCTCCGCACAACTGCCGCTATTGACCCATATCTTGTAATTTCTCAATTTTCTCTTCTGGCGAGTACGCAAGTTGCTGGATACTCGCTACATTAACCTGGTGACGTAGTGTAACAAAACAGGAACACATGTCAAAATCCGTCCGCGAGAGAACGGCCCGTGATCGTGCCCAGCTGTGTAAACAATAAACATAATTACCTTTGCGTCTGGCCTCACAGCTAGGAAGCGTCAGCTGCACTCCGTGGTTATCAGAGGCGCCGCACGCCATATAAACAATTAATTAATTAATAACTGTTCGTGTGGCGTGTGGCGCCTAGAATAACCATGGATTGTAGCTGACGCTTCCTAGCTGTGAAGCCAGACGCCTCACAGCTAGGAAGCGTCAGCTAGGCCTCACAGCTAGGAATTAATTAATTAATTAATTAATCGATTGATTGATTTCGAATCAGCTATTGGAAATGAGAAACGAAGTTGCGCAGCGCTACGTACAAGCTCTGACAACTTTATCTCTCACGCACCGTATCGTTTAACTCCATGAGTGTGTTCTCATCCCGCCACATGCAAATGTGACGTCAGCTACTGGTATCTAACGGCGAGGTCTTGAGCTTTAATCCCACGGAAGCAGCTGGTAAACCAACAAAGGTGTTCAGTAGAGGAATAAGGAAATTTTGCAGGCATCATAGAGGAGATTATGCTTACGCGAGAATAGCAACACAAATGTCAATATGCAAAGGTATTTGAAGTAATCGCAAAGAAACAAGATTTCAAAAAAAAAAACTGTTAATATTTTAAGCTAGCGTGGCAGAAAAATGCAACAATAAAACATCCCGTGTTTTGCTTTAGGTCGACCACTTGGCGGCCGCCCTGGCATCTCTTCGTCTACCGCTGGGCGCCATGATTGGCATCGTCGCCACTAACATCTACGAGTGGCTGGTTGTGCAGTTTGCAACAGCCATTTAAGGCTGGTCTTATCCTTGTGAGTCTCGCAGCGGCATTTTGTGACGCGCATATATGTCTTAGAGGAAGCTACTGCCATACGCTAAAATTTGGCGCAGTTGATACGAAGCGTGAAAGCTGTGCCAACGTAAAGAACAAACATGTCTGAAGCCGTTGGTTAATGAGAGGCCAATTAATAATGTGGTCGGAAGCGTATACCATACTGTATTTAAAGCGAATGAAGGGCAACGAATAAAAGGGTGAAGGTCACGAACAGAGCTGCGGTGGATTACAAAGACAAGATGATATGGGTATATGCTTCCGAGTCGCTGTTTTAGCTCCAGCTGCATTTCTGCTATGCACATACAAATATGCGCCCTCTAACCCACAGTGATCTGTTAATGTTGAAACAAGAAACGCTCAGACGTACCATGGACCTCAACGGGGCTCGGCCAATAACGTGTATTAGATTTAGCGGGCGAAGAAAAACTTATGGCATAAAGGCGTGTCTGTTCCTGAATGAGCCATGCTTTCAGCAATGTACGTATCACCCTACATTTTATCTTTGTTCGCCATTTCATGTTGATTTACAGGTAAACATCAATGCAGCCTATCAAGTTCCCGAGTTGGAGTACTGCTTGAGACTTGTGAGTTTCATTCCACCGCTGTGCCGGGTACCGTAACGCTTAGACTGAATGTTAATTGTGTCGCGGCTGCGCGCGGCATGAGACAATTTCACGCAAATACCGGCGGTTATACCACTTAAAAACTCGCGCTTCTAACCTCCGTCTCGCAAACGTGAATGTCTGCTAGCATTGAAATAACACTGATTTGCCTGTGGAATGTATATTACCTGTAGGTCACGAAATGTTAGCAGAAATGTAACAGACTATAACTGCTTTTTAATGAACTTTCTGTTATTGAAATTATGCAGCTGACAACGAAGTGACTTATTTCATTACCAGCGACGGCACTGAGCAGACATTGTAATGAGGACGGGAATGCATATACGTCTGCGGCATTGACAACGCAGTGCGCTTTAGAGAACGCCGACGTATGAACAAAACTAGGCAAGACTGCAGGATGTAGCATTACGTTGAAGCGTGGTCGCCCGCATTCGCAAAAGACGTATCCCGCTTGAAACATTCGTAAGAGAATGTTTCAGCCAATCCTGATACAGGACATATAATTAGCGAAGGCGGCCGGCCAATTGCAAAAGAGGACTTATAATAACGAGAACGATTTGTGAATTCAGCCCCGAATCCGTTTACAACCAACAGTTACATTCGTGGTGCGTAGATTAATCTGTTCGTGCACGGTGTGAACGCGCCACTACCATGCAACATTCGCTTGCTCTATAGCGTGATTATCACTAAGCGTCCTTCATGTATATTCGCTAATCCACTGAGCCTTTTCGGGCGCTAATGGCATGATAATGGATATTGCATATTGAATACACACTTCACTCAACGATACCGTGATAAAGTTGCTTGATAGTGCAAGTTCGGTGGAAGTGCGCCAACTAAGCAAACGTGGCGCAGGTCGACTGTGCGGCGATCATCCTGTCTGAAAAGTTCGCTCGCCAAGACTACTACTCCATGATGCTGAAAATAGCGCCCGAACTCGAGCGCTGTAATCCGGGCGAACTCAAGTGCGAAAGGTGCGTATTCGCGCACGAACAGACATATTCGAAGAAACTTGCGCGGTGCAAACTATTATATATATATATGAGAACAAAGAAGAAAAAACAACAGCACGGGCACTCGTCCTGTTGTTTGTAAAAAAAGCGAGTTCTACGAGAGCTTTCTTTGACTGGCCTTTAATTCTCAACAGTGGAATGCACATGATTCAAAATAGAATTAATACTTTATGGGAAGAGATCGACTGAACTGTTGCCATGTGGAGATTTAAGCAATGTCACGTACAAAAACTAACGCAAACATTTCACGTCCTCGTCCTAGCGAAATATTCGTCGTAATGAAATATTGAATAAATAGACACATATGAGAAAGGTATTCTAGTAAGACACGTTGTTGGGCTAGTTGGTTCATTGCAATTTGTAAAAAAGAAAAAAAAATAGCCAGAACGGACGCACACAGGAAAATTGAAGAAAACAGGCTGTTCCTGTCTTCTTCAGTTTTCCTGTCTGCGTCCGCTTTGGCTGTTTTTTTTGTTTTTTTTCGAAATTACATATGAGATCATTACGAGTTACTGTACGTACTCTCCATACATATCAAATATGAAAATGCAGTAATTAACTTACATAATATTTTGCGGGAGAGAGAGCTGCATTCTTGCTTACTTTGAGCAATTTTCTCTTTCAGGCTCCCACGCCTGAAGTACGTTATTCTTCACGGAGATGAAGCGAAACCGTAAGCAGAGCGTGACATGTCACTAAATACATTTGAATGCATAATGGTCCTTGTGGCGCTGACTACAGACAGTTACAAAAATTACTGATATAGAGTAACCAGCACAACATGCTAGGAACCGCGTAGAGACGAGAGCTGACGGTCTGACGAAATAGCAGACAGCCGAAGACGACCAGTACTAAGAAGCGGCATGAACACGCCACATTTGAGTCGACCGCCATTTTTTCAGTCCATCATTTTGAGAACGTGGTCTCTTGAACACGTGATCCTTTATGGTGCTCTTAAAGGAGCGAGGATACATATATTTCGTAGTTTCATAAACGTTACAGAAAGCGCAGCTTTCAGGCAAAGCTATATCTTACCGATTACGAAGACTAGTAAAGCGCTAAGGCAACTAAATTTGACGTATAGTGCTTGTGTCGAAAGCCTAACCTGGCGTCAACGACATTACAGTACCGCTGCGGCGCTAAAAAATTTTGTCGGCGTCGTATGGTAATGAGGCTAAGTATGATGACGGTATTCATTAAGAATGATCTAGGGGGCTGCGCAGGTTTCTTCAAGCAGCGTTCTTGTGCGAGAGCCGCATCGACTGCAGGAACTTTGCCGGTCATTGTGCGGTGACGTCATGACGCACACTCTACCACTACACATCGATCGTAATGAAGTTGGTTCACATAAATAGCCAACACACAAAATTATCGCCCCGATGCTTGTCAGTTATTTTTGCTGGAGCTTCGAGAGCTCAAACATTCATTCGTAACTACATCACACGTCAAAAATGATATGTCAGCGATCGTTTGGAGTTCCTTTGCAAATGATGTACGCACTTATCACCGTCATAAGACTGTAGAAATTGCCCATAATAGTGTTGAATTATGGATTAATCTGCACGCCGACAAGCAATATAACCGCGTGTAGAGTGCATTACATGGCCACGCCAATTCGCCACATTGTGCGGTCGTACAGCAGCAATATTTTGTGGTCATTCTAAACAAAGCTTTATTATTATTATTATTATTATTATTATTATTATTATTATTATTATTATTATTATTATTATTATTATTATTATTATTGAATAGCAACGAACATGTATTTACAGTGTCCGTGATGTTCTTTATTACAGGGGCACGATAAGATACGATGACCTTCTGGCGCAGGCCACTTCGAAAGATTATGCCGCCGTCGATTTGATAGATCAGCAGATACGCTTCGACTCACCCGTTAACGTGCAGTTCACTTCCGTGAGTAAGACATTGATCTTTTATTCATAATGCGGAATCGGCACATGCATATTAGGGTAGCCGCCTTTACAAAGCTTCGTTAGTTGCGTAAATATATCTCGATCATAAACTTCTTTCTTGGAGATCCCCTTCTGTGAGTAATTTAGTTTTTAATCGCCATCCCAACGGTAACAACTACGTTGAACAGTGCAGTAAGTTGCTGTTTTGCAACAAGTATAATTTCTACGTACTGCGGGCCCATCGCTCGTGCTCTTTTGAAAAATATCGGCTGTGTATTCAACTGATTTCTTCAAACTATTTCTCAGGGCACGACTGGAAAGCCGAAAGGAGCCTTGCTGTCTCATTTCAACATCGTCAATAATGCTAACTCTTCGGGACTCGCGATGGGGCTTGATAAGGTAAGTTAAAGTGAAAAAAAGAATTAGGAGGCCTCTCCCTACTCTCAGAACGGGGGCAAGCGAAGGTTGGTTTGTGCATCTTTCTTTCTTTCTTTCTTTCTTTCTTTCTTTCTTTCTTTCTTTACTCCTTTTTCTTGTCTTCATTTCCTTTTTTCTTTTTGTTTATTTTTGTTAATTTCCATTCACGTTTCTTTCTTTCCTTCTATTTTTTTATTGCGAAATGGGCTTGCCCTTAAGGCATGGTATATGGTGTATTTTGTTAAACGTGTGCTGCAAGTCCTGTGTTGTGTATGAACTGAAGTAGTGTTTTGCGGTACCTGTTGTCGTGTATCCAACGATCATAACTGGTCGAGGCACCGTATCGGAGAACGAGAGCGCTCCCGATGGAGTCCTTTACATGTCCATATGAGATGGTGTGCATCTGCGTCCGTCACGGGAACAGAACAATACGGGCACGTATCACCAAGTGGTATGGTGCACCAGTTCCACGTAGAGATTACAGCCGGTGTAAGGGCCACCCCGGCCCGAAGTCTCCTAAGCACAAACACGGGAACAGAACAATACGGGCACGTATCACCAAGTGGTATGGTGCACCAGTTCCACGTAGAGATTACAGCCGGTGTAAGGGCCACCCCGGCCCGAAGTCTCCTAAGCACAACTTCCTCCGCCCTAGTAAGGTGATGGGGGAGGGAGCAGACACACGGTGGGATAAGAGCACGTGTGTCCTGCCGGAGAAAGTTCTTGCGGGCGCAAAGGGAGGTGAGGGGTTGGGGTGGGAGGGGAATGGATGGGGAATGTGGATTGGGAGGAAAGTGTGCCGCATGGTCGGCAGCAATGTTGTGAGGGTTCGCAGCATGTCCTTGTACCCAGTGTACCTTGACGCACGTAGTTGTTGTGCGATTTAGGGCGTGTATGGCTTCGCAGATTTCCATTGCCTTGTGCACATTTTTAAGTTCTTGTATGGCTGCTAGAGAGTCGGTGAATATGTCTAGTCGCTCAAGTGTAGGTAGCTTAGAGACGGCGTCTTTCAGGGCGTTATGAATGGCTTGAAGTTTCATTACCA
Source organism: Hyalomma asiaticum (assembly GCA_013339685.2). Lineage (NCBI taxonomy): Eukaryota > Metazoa > Arthropoda > Arachnida > Ixodida > Ixodidae > Hyalomma > Hyalomma asiaticum. Next base: position 99,260,403 of record CM023486.1, read on the forward strand.
GAGCACTGGCTTCTTTAGATGTATATTGTTGGTGACCACTGATAAAGGAATGCGTAGAACTGAGGAAGGACGTCGTACCGCCGTCAGGTAGAATAGCAGCATCTTTATATACTGTGCAAGTATCAGCGCATCTAGAATCTACTGCCTTGTTCGCACCAGTATTTTCGGCGTCGCTTCGCCGTAGCCTCGTTGTTTTATTAGTCGTGATGTGGGTAAATTCCCAGGGAGGCATTGGTTCTTTCCTTCTACATGGTAGAAAGTCCAAGGTATTCAAATGGCTCAGCTGTGCTCATATCGTCTCTGTTTACCGAGCGTGCAATGAAGAGCGTGCAAGTATTACGGGCAACGCACAGTTTATTTCGGTCTTTCATGACGTTTCCAGTGTTCAAATGTCCTCGTCCCTGATTACTGTGTTCTTGTTTGTTTGTTTGTTTGTTTGTTTGTTTGTTTGTTTGTTTGTTTGTTTGTTTGTTTGTTTTTCTTTAGAACGATGCAATCTGCCTGAACGTTCCCATGATCCACTGCTTCGGCTGCGTCATCGGCAGCCTGGCAGCGTCGGTGTTCGGTGCCACGATTGTGATGCCAGCTCCCGGATTCAATCCGGTCGCCAGTCTCGAGGCCATCACGAAACACAAGTGCGTGCTGCGTCCTCTCAAATTCACAGGTCGTTATTAATGTCGTCACACACACACACACAGCATCACTAATTGCATGCAGAGGCATTCGAAAGATGCCACGAATTAGAAAGATAATTAAAGCCCTAGGCGCGCCTAGAATTTCAGTGAGGGAAAGACGAGCTTTGCACACCAGGTGAAGGCCAGGCGTATAACATTGGTGGCGGAAGGAAGAGGATAAATTTTGAGGGAACGAATTTATATAAGGTTGTGTGGTTCCTTAAGAAGAACTGTCTGCTCTAACCTCTAAAGAGTGTCGTTTCTTCGAAAATTTCTAAACGAGAAGCGCTTACGTATTGCACGAAAGGCAACTACGCAATGTTCAAACTGTATTTTCACCCCAAAATCTGAAGAGAGCAGTTTATTCTGGTGGGACGAGCTCTGCTCGACCAAATCATTTTGGGGACGCTTGGGCTAGGAGTTCTCTTAGCCCGAAACACTTAAGGGAAAAAGCCAGAAAGAACAGCTTGTGGCATCCGCCACCACTTCGTTTCAAAGATGACGCAGATGGTGTTCATCCATTTATTCTTAGTAGAAAGCTTTGACTTTTGAAGTGTTATAGTGGTGATAGACAGTCCAGCCCAAGCCGCTCCCTAATTTGGCGGCGCCATAACAAACTGGCTGGTGTGGCTCCGATTTCACTTGCGGTGCCGCGGACACAGGGTGTGTGGTAGTTACGGAACCATGACGTCATGGTTGTTTCCAAAACCTCCATCTCCGTACGGTGCCGCAATATTAGGTTGAAGTTTCGCGCTACCTACAGTTACGTATCGGTACCAATTAACCAACAGAATTCTCTGTTGTTACTTTGGCAAGCTAACGCTGTAATACCTCAGGTTACTTTCCTAATGTATAAAATGAAAGTATGACATAAGCATGAGACGGTTAATTTACCTTTGTGGTTTCAGAACGCAAGTACTGCTCTTTCGACGCTGTTTTTTTAAAAAGCGCTACTATCAGAAGTATAAGAAGACTTCGTCTTTCTGTCGCGCTCTATAGTGGAAAGAACCTAATTACGCTGATTTCTTGTGAAAGAAAGCAAAAACGCTAAAAGTATTCCTTTAAATTTGGCTCCAAAACTATCTGTGCGGGCTTGGAAATATTGCACATGTATAGGGTTGTTATGAAGTTGAAGCCAGAAACATGTTTTATTCTTTTTTGGTGCTGTTCAGGTGCACTGTGATATACGGAACACCGACCATGTACATCGACTTGTTACGACATCTGAATGACTCATCCTATGACGTTTCATCTGTACGCAAAGGTAAAACAAGAAGCAAGCATCTTTGTCACGAATTATGAATATACGCAGCATGCTTGTAGCCTCAACTCTGTGAATGTGATACCGCTCCTGCTGCCGATCGACGCGTAGAAGGGATTATTATTATTATTATTATTATTATTATTATTATTATTATTATTATTATTATTATTATTACAAGGAGATGTCGGTGCCAATGAGGTATAAAGTCTACTTATTAACTATTTCTAAAGACGTGTGGACATGCAAAAATTTCGAATATCTAATCAAGATTGTGTCGTATGTCTTCGAATTAAATAGTCGTTTCTCGTAAACACCAACATTTTTTAATAGTTCACAAATATTTCTATATGCTATCTACGCCGAAATAACCACGCTATTAGCGAGAAATTTAGACAAATTTTATCCTTGCTGGTACGTTACAAGCGTAAAACATGAAAGTTTATGTCCAGCGGCAGGCTACTTCGTTCGGAGAGCGTGACATTACCGGTTACACAATGGCCATTCCCACTTTCTGAACCGCTAGGGATGCTGCAGTTGTGTTTTTAATGATAAAGTGATGAATATCAGAACGCAAACATCGACTTACGTTAGTTGCAATAACAGCTGTCCAATGCTCAAAAAAGTATTCGAAAAGTATATACCCGATACTGGATTCGATTCGGTTCGCTTCTGCCACTATTCGACTCGTATTCGACTGGATCCAAAAATCGCTATTCGCAGAGCCCTGCTAATTTTGCATATGGAGGCACAGTAAAGGCTTTGTGCAAGTTGACGCATACATACACACATTTACAACAGTGCACACTTACATATCTGACGCAACGTGACTCAATCGAACTGAAGTATAACTGCGTGTTAGATCTATGAATCAAGAGTTATAGTGATGTTACCAGCTTATCGCAGGAATTTTCGCGCAAAATTAGTTTGCACACATTTTCATTTCTACCGGCTACAAACTATAGCGTTGTTTTCTGTGGCGGCGTGTGAATTTGGGATGCCCAGCTATATAAATAAACAATTCCATAATGAAACTTATGATTATTCAGCTTCGGCCATTTGTCACAGTCTCAAAACTAAAGCCAATAATGTTAAGTTCGCTTAGAAAAAAATGTAAGGTCGCTGCCGCTTTCGAATATCTGCCAGTGATGACGCGTTCTGCAAGATATAATGACAGTCCAGCTGAAATTTTCCCCCAAAGAATGCGTCAAACAGTTCGCGGTGGCCTTAGCGGCAAGCAACATGCATTTCCTGATCAGATATTGAAAGCGGATATTTCGAAGGTGGTGCTGGTCTTACCGAGTTTTTGCTAAGCAGACATGACTTTACAACTGCTTGTCTTCACTTTCCTTTACAACGTGTTGTGCTGGGTTAGTTGTTACATATAGCTTAACTGAACGACGTGGCGCAACGATAAAACAGAAGAAAACAGAAAAAATGGCAGACAGAGCGCCACGGTTGGAGCTCTGTCTGTTACTTCCTCTCGTCGATCAGTTTCACTTTCCTCAACGGAACATACGCGCTAAAGAGAAAAGTTAAAAGGTTCATGGCTGAATGGCTTTGACGTATAGTCACCGGGAAGAAATTTTAGTTTTCAGCTTCACAGGCCCCTCAACAAGCCTAATTGCCCGATATGCTCCTTGCTATTTCCTTGAGGCGTCGGAACTACGTTTAAGAAAACAAAAAGACACAGCATATGAACCAAATAGGATGCAGTGCACAATACAGCGCTGACTACATCGACTGATAGTCTATAGAAGGCAGTAAAACCTGCCGAGTAGGCATAAACCATGTAGGTTCATGACTGCGTCAGTGTGACAGTTGGGACGTTCTAAAGATTTGTGCTGTTCCTCTTTTTGTTACTCCATGTCTAGCACTGGTCCGGCCATGACAGATGGTCATTATCTGTTTTCGTGATGTAAACAATAAAATCCGATCCGAGTAACAATTTCATCTCGCCAAACATTGAGTATGCGGCTAGGTGAGGAATGTGCGACTAGCGTGTCTGCTTCTATTTCAGTGTGCTATGCATTGTCGAAATCTTGCATTCGAATGCAGTATTGTTCTATGTGTACCTTAGGTGTTATGGCCGGTGCCCCCTGTCCACCAGAAGTGGTCAAGAATGCCATAGAGCGACTGAACACCAAACGGCTCTGCGTACGTATATACAGATGTCAACAATGTCTGGGAATGTTGCTAGTTGTCCTTTATATGCATTCAGCTTTACGTACAATTCGGGGCGTCATTTTGTCTCGCCGTGATGATAAGTATTTGTTGCAACTTAGAATCCGCGCACAAGGTAATTACCTGACAGAAATTCGACGCGCACCTCATGCAGCGTTCCGCGGCATTCTTGAAAGGTACACAGTTAGCCAAGTTTGTTACGATTACTGTTGTTGCGGAACAAGTTGGAACCGATAGAAATGAGTATTTAAAGATACACTTTCGCCCTTCTGGGATTCGTCTGACCAGTTCTGTTTCCTAATAACTCACAGTTATTGTAATAAACGCCCAATGTTGAAAACCGCGCGTGTTTCCGCCGAACATTGCGGTCCGCAGAGGAGCCGCAGCAAATCACGGCCGCCGTCTTAAAGGGGCATAAAAGAGCAAAACCATTCTTTGCCATGCGACAACAATTATTAATCGAGAAAACTCATTAAAAAGGAAGACAGGTGACCGCACCGCCTTCCCGTATCTGCAGCAATTCGCCGTGATTTTAAAAACGCCTCCTGCATGTCGCACAAAATTATTTTCCGCTGAAAATGAATCCCGTTGTGTTGTAGAGGGGCCAGATACTTAACGTAGCAAGGTTAATGAGCTTTCACTGAGCCAATGTGACCAAAATGGGAACGAAATGCACTGGAATCAGTGACGTCAAGCTTACACTCGGGTGCCAACGTTTTGGCGCGAAATTCAAAAATTAAATCTCGAGCTTCGTTTTTCTCTTTTTAATACAGAACCTATATGGTGGCGAAACCAAAGACGATAGAGTTTCCAAATAAAAAATCTATCATTCTGAACTGATTCAATGTTCCTCTTTACTCCATGCCGGGATTTCTTTTTTTTTTTTTTTGTGCCACGCATGTTCTACAAAACCCCGCAATGTTTCACACAGATAACCACCAGACGGGTAGCGCCAGGTTATAAGCTTAGCCCACGCAAGAAGGCTGAAGAATACGAGGATAATTATAATGTCATAATGTGCTGACATGCTTATATCGAGTTGGTATAAATCTAGAGCACGCGCGCTCTCTCTTCTCTCTTTCGGTCTGCGGGATCTGCTTTCAAGCGAGAGTTCTAACCGTTGCAGATATTTTACGGCTCGACAGAATGCAGCCCAGTCATTACGTCTACAAGCCCCGACGAGCCATTGGAGAAGTGGATCCGCACAGTCGGGAAGCCGCTCGATCACGTCGAGGTAATGTAATACAAGCCCAATAAAAGGTGCGCTCTATAAGTGTGGAGAATATTGCAGTGACATAAAATATAACAAATTTAATAATATTACTTTAACATACATTCTTTTAACTTTCCCTAAACAAACTTTCTTTAAACAGAACTAAACCAACTTTCTTTTAACTGTATGTTCATAGAAAGTAAAAGTCTATAAGACGTCAATAAAGAAAGTAGGAAAGAGTTCAAAAGAAAGTCAACGAGCATTTATATAAGTGTCGCGGGCAGCTGATATTTGCGATTTGCACTCTCTCCTCTCTTTGCCTAATTAGCGGTATAACAGTCGTCGTGGCAGACTTGTGAAATTCAAGCGTTGAGTTTCGTACATTGAGATCTGATAGACCGAAATGCAGTCTTTTTCCGGGCAGCTTACGCGCTCATAGTACAACTGAGAAGGGGTTGGTACAAGCGACACAGTAACCTAGGTGGATTATCCCTATGGCAGTAGGTAGTATTACTTGTGCAGGTTATTTAACCGTATATTGAACGAGAGTGGGTATGTTGCTCTCCAGGGCTTGCCTTTGGAGCGCGGCTCGTGCTGGGGGTCTGTGCCCTCCCTGTACGGTTGGCCCTATAGCGCGATTCACCAAAAGACAGCTTTACAGCGTGATTCTCTTATAAAAGTTCATACAAATAAGCTTAAGTTATCATGCGTGGTCTACGCTACCACTGACTGCGTCCAGTGGCGGATCAAGATAAAGTAAGAGAGGGAGAGAGAGGGAGAGGGGAGGTCCAGATAAGCTGACCACCCCCTCGTTATTTTTGGTGTGTACCCCAGCATGTCGTAGTTAAAGTCTAGATGGCGACAACAGGATATGATCAGACAGAACTTCTGGCGGATAACAGGCACTGACGCCATATTCAGGTTTAGGTATCGGACATCGCCTACGTCTTGTCAAGTTAGTTCTGCAAAAGGCTGCAAGATGGAGGAAAATTCATGAAGCTGTAATATTTTCATTCACCCATATAACAAAAAAAATTTAAGAATCTTGCGGATGACAGCTTTTTCGTTTCGCTGCAGTATATGCTGAAGCGACGTGCATTTATGCTGCAAAAACGGGAGTGTATTAGTTATGTCTTCGAAGCAGATGACACTCTGTGTGGTGCTCCCTGGTAGACAATACATCGAATACTTCGCGCACACACAAACTTTCATGCTGCAGTATTGTGGTGCATGCAGGTGAAAGTGGTGGACGCCAACAACAACATCGTTCCGCTAGGCACCCGCGGTGAGCTGTGTGCTCGCGGCTACCTCGTCTTCATCGAGTACTACAACCAGCCCGACAAGACGAAGGATGCGGTGCGTGACAAGTGGTACCACACCGGGTAAGCCTCAAGACGTTTTGACATGTATGCTGAACATTGTCTTAAAACAACTGGAACAGTAAGTCAAGTGCGTGGCCTGTCGTTCATTATATGTACACGACGTAAATTATATAAGGCGGATGCCGCGTAGGCTTCGCACAAACAGTATTTCCTAAAGTTACGCTCTTCACTAAACAATTATATCACATATATACCGGGTACTTCAGAAAACACTCTCAATTATTCTTAAACATATATGGTTCCCGAGGAAGAGAAGAAAATTACTTCAAAAGGATAACCTTCAGGTGCAGCGGAGATCTATAAATGGTAAAACCACGCTAATTATTTGTTACTTAACTGACAGCCACTAGTTTCTGTGTTAACTATATTGCGGTAAGCTCGCAAGGCATATACACTTAGAATTAGATCTGAGGGATGCTGAAATCAAGATACGCACCTTAAAGCCTATATGCAGTAAAAATGCGCCGCTGTTTCATTTGGTTGTGTACTCCAGTGTACAAAACCTCTTTTTTTTTTTTCTTTACAAGTGAATGTGGCATGTCCTGCTGTCCGTTATACCGGGAGTTGCTCTTGTCGTGACACTGTCCACGAAGGGTCTTGTTTTAAGACGATGCACATATAGGTTCTATATCTTAAACAGACCACGATGACTAACTACATCGTCGATAAGTAATTACGTTGGTTCTCAGAGACACTGCACGGTAGCCTGTCTTTCCAGAAATTATACCGCTTTACACGATACCACAGTACGCACGTTAGTAGTTTTGAGAACCCCAGACGAATCGTTCTGACTCGCTTTGATGTCTGACCGCGGCAACCACATACTTTATCATAAATGCTTCTGCGCAATGGTCTTTTTTTTGTTTGTTTGTTTGAAATGTTGGGATCCAAAAGGGGGCTCGAAAGCAATTCGAGAGCGTCTAGTGGAAATCTTCTGTTGTTGCACAGGGACGAAGCGATCCTGACCGAAAACGGCCAGGTGATAATTAGCGGCCGCATCAAGGACATGATCTGCCGTGGAGGCGAGAACGTCTACCCGCTAGAGGTGGAGGAGTTTCTCTACACGCATCCGGACGTCGAGGAAGTTCAGGTGAGCCTGGCTATTTAGGGGTTTTGCAGACGCACAGAACGCTAGGTGCAAAATGATATATACTATAATGCGCAACGGGATCATGCTGTCCTGGACTTAGCCGACGCCACCTAGACACGAGATGATAGCGTGTTGATTGAGGACTCCACTCAGGGTCAAAGGCCATCGAAGAAGTGCTCTCTTCCTTAGGTGCAAAACCATGTCGCTTGCTAACATCTTCAACAGGTTGTCGGTGTACCGGACGAGAGACTTGGGGAAGAAGTCTGCGCGTGGATCAAGTTGAAACAGGGAAAAAGCTTGAGCGAAGATGAAGTCAAGAAGTTCTGCCGAGGAAAGGTATGAACGACTGGATGATTTGCTGACAGCATCACTGGATGTTGAGTGTCTGAACAACCGGATTATTTATCTCTGTTTTTTTCATTGATATTTATATGCATGTTTTGCGTTCTGTATGTATGGCAGGTGAGTACGCTGTTTTGTCAGTGTCTTGTTTTCAGGTTGTTTCTTGCCATCACGTGTTTTCAAACACTGCTATAGAGGAAATGCACAAATTTTGCACATTGTTTTCGTGATTATACAATGCCCAGTAACCTTCAGAACACACTGTAATTTCTCTTCTTACCTCTTGCAGATCAGTCACTTCAAGACCCCCAAGTACATTTTGTTTGTGGACACGTTCCCAAAGACTGTTTCTGGAAAGATACAGAAGTTCAAGATGAGAGAAGAAAGTCGAAAGAAATTTAACCTCTGAACATTTCAGTTAATTAAATTTTTATGCTTGCCGCGCAGATGTATTTAAACAAAAATGTCGGATGGTAATCAGTATATGAAAACTTGAAAGAAAAAAAAACAATAGCGCGATGCTCCGCGATGTAGAGAATAAAAAAAAAATCGACTCATATTAAAGCGCCTGCTCTTTAAATACAAAACCTAGCATAAGCTTCTAGATAGATTGCACAGCGCGAATCCCAGCAAGTAGAAATTGACCTAAAAAAGAGAATGTAGCTGGAGCCTACGTTTCGACAAGTGGAATGGTCTGACACGTCCACTTGTCGAAATTGTTGTTGTTGTGGCCTCTGTAGTTGGCACATACCCACGAGGGGATTGGCCACACTACAATTAATGACGTAGAGAGCAGGAAAATTAAAAGGCCAAGGCCAAAATGTTGGCTCCAACGACATCCCCTGTTCCTCATCGTTTTCAACGATCTCTTCATCAATTCAAGCCACCATCTCCCCCGAGGTTTTGTTCCAGCAAGCAGGCAGGCAGGCAAAGAACTTTATTGATCAAGGTCCTGAGAAGCCCTGCCTTATAGGGCAGAGCTGCGGGCCGCTCAGAAAATATTTTAATGCTCTCTCGCACTGGAAGTCCACGCAAGAATGGAAAGCCTCGCCGTCTATCTGCTCGGCAGACCATCCGCATCTGGCCAGGTAAGCGAGCAGGGAAGCGGCGGATTGTGGAATCCCGTAAGTTGACTCACGTTCAACTGCTTATTGAAGGACCCTGTAGCCTTTCTTTGTGTTCATAAGGCTTCTCCCGATAAACGCGAGATTATGTACATGAGCCCTTATTATCGCTGCATGAAACTTGACATAAACGCTCGTATATATGTCAGGTCGAAACAGACCAGGTGAACTCGATACAGCAGGAAGATCGACATTTCAATTGTACGCGCCCGTGTATACAGTAAAAGCACTGTAGAGAAAAGAAAGTCAAAGTGGATCAAGATATGTTACGCGGTTGATATACAGACGACCTGTCAGTGACCGTGGACGCAAAGCAGTGCATATAATTAAACTTGCATTTATTCACTTGTCAACAGACTATGCATTCAATATTATTTGAGTGGACGGAGATAGGTTGGTTTCTTGGAAATACGAGCGCAGCTATGATACAGTGGAAACGAATACAGTTACCTACACGTGATCTACAGCAATTTTATCTTTACCTAGCTTACAGCAACCATCGCATCATCATCAGTATCAGTCTTAAGTCCACAGTAGGGTGAAGGCCTCTTCCGATGATTTCCAATCCATCCTAGCGAGCTGGTTCCACTTTATGCCCGCGAACTTCTTAATTTCATCGCATAATGAACAGTTTATGCAGAATTCGCGGCGTCCGCAGCCAACGTCATATTCATCAGTTTTATATTTCCCCGGCAAAAGTCGCTTTAGCATTATGCTCAATCATGGTCACGACAACAACCATGTCCTGTGCCCTCTTGCTACCATCAAGTAATCGTTTTTATGTATGAAGTTCTGTAATCGCCAGTGTCCTATCGGCCAAATTAAATTGCCAGTCGTCTTTCAGACAATACTCGAAAAACCAGCCAGTGCGTCGCTAGGTTCCAGGTTCCTACAGTTCGCGGAAGCAGGAAGGGAAAAGACAAAACTGTCATCTCTCGCGAGCATGTGCACCACGAGGCAGAAGAAGAAGGAGCTCAACGAGTGTGGGCGCGGCTCGACATTCTTCTCGATCATCGTGCTGTCGGTTAAGCACCATTATCAATCACATTTCTGCGCCAGGAATACTCGTGTCGATTCCGGAGCCACGCACTTCGACCATGCCGCCAACGCTGTTGCCGTCCGACAGGATTCTGCTCATCAGTCGAGGCACTCGGCGTCTCAGTGAGATACTCGGCAAGCAATGCTACTGGATCGGCGTTTCGGCGCTCGTGGCCGTCGCCTTCGTCCTGCTCGGCGTCACCGGAGTCCCTCAACTCGAAGCCTTCTTCGCGCCGGCCCACCTCTCCGTGAACGTCACCGATGACTTGCAGGACGAACCACAGAAAACGAACGGGAGCAACTCCATCGGCGAAGAGATGGCTTCCCTGGCCGCAGAGACACGTCCCCTGCCACAGCCGTACGTCTGCAGTACGGCCGCCTGCATCAAGGAAGGCAGGAGGGTCGTCAAGGCCGTCGACAACTCGACGAATCCGTGCGACGATTTCTACCGGTTCGCCTGCAGCAAATGGATGGCCTTCAACAAACCCGGCCCCAAAGATGCCAGGGCGTCCGTCGACGACCGCCTTCTGTACAGCTACGCCGAGATAATGTCCCGAGTGTTGGCACAGAAGCACAACGTCGTGCCCTCGGTGAAAGTGCTCTTCGACAACTGCGTCAACCCGACTGCCGAATTATTTGAGCACATACGGAGCGTCTATTTCTACTTGCTGGGGTTTCAAGATTGGCCCTACTTAAGCACCAGCTCCGGCAGAATTAGCTGCCGATGAAGTGTCCTCCAAGATGGGCGACCTCCACCGCCACCTGGGCATTGACAGCCTCTTCCACTTCTCGCTAGTTGAAGAGTACGAAAACAACGGCACCCTCTCACCCGTTATAGGAGAACCAAATCTCCTACTAGGAAGACTTCAGGGGCCCCTGAAAGAGTACCGATTCCTCAGCGACGCATTCCAGGCCCTGATGCGCTCCATGGACAAGGTTGCCGACACTGACGTCGCCCAGATTGAACTGGACCTTGCTCAGCGAAAGGCCTCGCACACTCACGACTGCATGCTTTTTCCCAAGCACTGCGGTGCGATGAGCTTGTCCAACCTTCCCGGCTCCAGGCTCTTCTCGTGGCGTCTCTTGTTGGAACGAGCCTTTGGGGACCGTATATTGGCCATCGCCGGATACAAGGTCAAGGTGACGAGTTTGGAGTACATTTCCAGTTTTGCGAACCAAGGAACGTTACCGCGAAAAGCGGACGTTCTTAATTACATCGTGTTTCGCGTATCCATGGCGCTCTCGCCGTTCATCAGTAACGTCGAGCTGCGAAACAAGCTGGCTTCCATTGCGTATGCCGACCAGCCCGAGTTCGCCAAACACCTGCCTGCCACCCACTACTGCGTCAAGCTGCTGGACCGCATGGAACCTTACGTTCCCATGATACTGGCCTACAGTGGCTCCGTCAAGCTGCTTGGCTACGAAACTCTGAGAGACCTCCTCTTGAAGCGCCTCAACAGCAGTTTCTACGAGACCGTGCTCAACGACACGCGTTTTTTCGGCGCCTTCAAAGACAGCCTGCTGAGAAAGCTTCGCGCTCTCTCCTGGGAACCACTCGTGCCACGCAGTTTCTTCGACAAGGCATTCCGCAACAAGTACTTTAGCAACATGTACAGCAGCAACCCCACGCAACCGCTAAACGCGTTCTTCTATTACTGGCTGAAGAACGCTATGATGAGGCGAAACTGGTTGTCCTCCGATTGGTACAGGCAGTATAAGACTGGATGGAAAGGAGGCTTCCTGCGTGCGTACCCGTCTCTCGAAGCACCGTACCGGAACCTGGAGATACCGCTGGCCGTGTTTGATTTCGTAATGTCGAGCCACGCGTCCGTCCAGCTTCTGCACGTGCCAAGAGTGGCCAGTCGGGTCTACCGCAGTCTCTACCGGTTCATATATTACTGGGCGTACACGTTTTACTTTCACACGACGGCTACGGACCCGGTGTCTGTCTTGGAGAACATCCGAGGTTGCCTGCAACAAGACTATGCCTCCTTGCGGTCTCCCTTTTCCAACGTGTCGTTGAACAGCGAACAGACTTCGTTGTCGGACCTGTTCGATGCCTTAGCCATTCCAGCGGCTTTTGATGCCTTCCTGGCGGAGGCGCTGAAAGGATACAGCGCTTTCCGACTAGCGGGAGCCCTCTCTTTTACCCACGAACAACTGTTCTTCCTTTATTACGCTTTCGGACACTGCGAGAACAATAACCCCGATTTCTTGGCGAAGTGGATGCGCCAAGGATCCGAAAGTCCAGCATGGTATAGAGTGAACGGACCTCTCCGCCATTTTCCAGCGTTTTCAAAGGCGTTCAGTTGTCCGGCTGGAAGCTTCATGAACCCTTTTAAAAGATGTGTCAACTCGTAACTACCATAAGATTAGAATATTGCTCCCTGTGAGTATGCAGAAATTCCCATTGAACAGTATACGTATAGATGCCCTCGGTAGAAAGCATATGTGTGGGGCTGGGAAAAAAAGGGAAACCTGTGTTTGTACAAACCAGGCCTTCAGCGAATATTTCTCGTCGGTGTATTTGAGCAACCCTAATCAAAAAGACAGCAGAAATAGATATTTTTGGTAGAGTTTCTTTTTTTTTTCATTTTTAAACGTATTGAAACCTTCGAACGGCCGTGTGCACACGCACCAGTGTGCTTTTGCACCATGTGCCATTGGTGCCATAACCCATAGCACTGTACCCATAGTGTTTGCCACGGCGCCATAACCCCATATGTGTTACCACAGAAGCAGGGAGCGCCTTCGGTTAAGCACAAAACCTGCCACAGGACGACTTCAACTGCTCACACTTCTCTTTTGGGGCGACATGCAATAGGCGTTTACACCACCGATTGTTTGAATTCCGCGCCTTTTCTACCGTTTGCCTTCGCGGAGCGAAAAAGGTAGAATATCAGCAGAAAATACCGAAGTGACGTACTGGACGTACCCACAGGATGCACTAAGCTTCTCTCTTGTTCTTCGCTCACGCCACTTCAAGGATTTGTGCACGGTTATCTTTATAATCGCGTGGAGCCTTTCCTGACACGCGGACTTTCTCAAAAGAGATCGAGGGTCCCCTAAAATGAACTCACCGTCTCCTCCGGTCTCCGTTGTCTAAGAGCTCCCACGTTGCTTCCACCATTTGCCCTGCTCCTAATCTCTTAGATAGTTAGCGAATAGCACAAGTGGAATGCAAGGATATGCAAGTGTGATGCAACTCGGCGTTCCTGAAACTAAAACCGAAAGTGTCAGGGCGGGTACGTTATGTTGTGAAATCCGATACGATGGGTTTGTGTGTGATCGCAGTATGTTGCAAACCAAGTTATAAGAGTTCGCCAGTATTTCGCAGACTTAAGGAAACTGTAGCAACTAGCCTTTTATGCCTTTTTCAACCGACAGGGATGCCCGTTTTCTCTTTGTGTCTTGTTTTGTACCTGTTGATTTACTACGGGGCAGGGGGCGCCAGCTGCGAGGTGATGAGGTGTGCGTGTGTATGGTGTGCGTGTGCGCGCAATGCGTAGCGTACGCACGTAAAACCGCTGGCCTCTGTGGCTTCTCCTCGCACCACCTTTTTGCGCGATTTACTTTGCTTTTCCTCTCTCAAAATGTTGGCTACTCGAAGCGCTTCCTCGTTGGCCCCGCACGGGGTATCCCAGCACTATCAGGTACGCTTGATAAGACCTCGAAACCCGCTTTAATCTGTGCGCCGGAGTTGTGGTTTACGGTTGCAATTTTTGCCCCACGCTTCGTACGGGAACACGCGAGCTGCGCAAACGAGAATCGTGCCCCCTGCATTTGCCGAGTACAGGTAAGGATCGTCTTTCGCGATCCCGCGTCCGTGTTGCATCCCCAGTTGGAAGTGCGCTTGGGGCAACAGCAGAAACCTGATCACGCTACGTGAGCTGTCGATGTCGGTGCTCGTTTGCGGCTCGTCAGCATGTTTTTCTCTCTTTCTGGGGCGACGCTTGGTGCACAGCAATGTCATAGCGCAAAAGGGAAAGAAGCTGCACTTTTCTGCACGGCTCAGCATGAACACCTGTCATCCTTTTAAGGAGCTTGTAGGGCTCCGTATCATTGATCTGCGATCTCTCGGCGGCACGTGAATGTGTAGGTTGCAAAGCCTGGCCATTTCGTTGCACACAGTGTTCGGTTTTGTTTTCACGGCGCTGATCATTCAATGTCGGTGTTGTATTTTGCGCAGCATGTCGAAAGCCGAGAGCCAAAGGGAACAACACACTCCTAGGTTTCTGACGCCGCCCTCAACGCCGAAGAGGGTCATTGCGTACCAAGAGAAGCTGAAGCAAACATTCAACCCGAGCTTGTTTCTGCAAAATTTCAACTTTCCAATACCGTTTCGAAGAAAACCGAAACCAAAGGTAAACAAGCATGTTGGATAAACATGCACTATTATTGTAGGAAGAGTAGCACATGCAAATAGATGCACCATTCCGAGATTTGTTTAGCAGTAGCATGCCTGGGATCTCCATGCCAGTGTGTACGTATATGCAAAAAAAAAAAAAAGAAAAGAAAAGGCTGCTTGGTGTAAATGAGGTTTAAAGTCAATTTATATTTAATTTCATTTCACCATAATTTTTCCTCTAGCTATGCATGACGACGCATTGAATGCACTAACTGATCCCTCATATTTACATGGTTCTTTTTCAGCCTAGTGAAGATACCACAGTATTTCCTACTCCTTACAAAACCCTTTACCACCCAAGGGTTGCGAGGCACCAACCGTTCCGCAGGTCCGAGTTCATCGAACTTGCCAACTTTGGTGTGGTTGAAATTGACCCAACAGAAAGCGGTGTGGGCCACGACTTTGAGCCAGTGATTTTCAAAAATCCGACTTGGTGTGACTTGTGCGGTGACTTTGTGTGGGGAGCCTGCAGTTTACAGCAAGGACTTCAGTGTCAAAGTGAGAAAGCTCTCCTTCTCAAGAAGTGATGGCTAAGAACACAATGTGTATTTTTCATACAGAAACATTATTGGTATCTTTAGCATGTGTTCACCATGCTATGAAACATTTCATGGTGCTTCGGGAGCCTCTCTTTGCAACCAGAGAAAGCACACCCGTGCAACAGAAATAGGGCCAGGTGATTGAAATACTGTTAGATTCCAGTTGCAGTGCTTGCTTGAAAGTGAGAGTAGCTTCAAGTACTCATAGTGCACCAGGCCCTTATGTTTTCAATGCTACATTTCGTACAGCCAAACGTAAACCACCCATTCCTGTAGAAGTTGTAATGTTTTGAATATACAACACAGAAAATGAAGAACAAATCATTTTCAGAGCAGTACCGCATCATAGCAGTACCGCATTAAGTTCTGAATACAAGCAAGTAAGATTGTAGTCTTGGATACAGTGAAACGTCACTTGAAACACACAAATGAACGGACCAGAGTGAATTATTCTGATATTAAGCTTTCTTGCTGAGAAGTCCATTTCCGTTATAGATTTACTTAACAAAGTAATCTCATGTTTGGTGTCTGAAAAACGGTGGGGCATCAACTGAATATGTAAACCTGTTTAATGAAAGCTTTTAATTCATGAACTAATCAGATTTGTAGATTCACTTATGTATTGAGGTATATGCATAAACCTAGCAGGAAAAAAAAAAAAATAAAAGTAAGACAACCAACTTCCAGCACTGCATACTACATCCGTATATGTGGATGTGATGCACCAGAAACATATCTGTGTAAATGCGGCATGAGTTATACATGCAGTTGAAGGTTCACCCACAGAGTAAATAAGCGTGGTATTCAATTTCCGTTCCACTGTGTTTACTTAATGCCTCCTCTCAAAAGAGAGGCACCATGTTGCGGCTCATTTGTTTGGCGATATCAGAATGCCTGGTGGTGCGGTTTGCATTCAAGCAGTGAGCATTTATTTGCAAAGTACCTGCTGGTTCGGCTGGACTGATGCAACTCAGTGCATTCGAAAGCGCCCCGACATTCAAGCGACAAGCATGACCAAAATGTGATAAAACCCATTCACCTAGTTACAGCACTCGCTCTGGGAGCAGTTTTGAACTTGAGAGCGGGCTTTCTCTGTCTCCACTCATGAGGGACTTCATATTGCTGCAAACTGAACTAAGGTGCAGTAGGGTCAAGTGCAATGTACCAACAGTTGGAAAATTAGGAAAATTGAAGTTAAATCTGTCGTTTCCTTTCTTGCTGCTGAGTGAGCAGAGCAGGGACACTGCCACTCGGTGCTCTCTAGACTCTGCTTGAGACCTCAGCCGAATAATTGTGCTAAACAAAAATAGTTATGATAAATGTAGTAATAGAATAATCTTAAGGGTAATAATTATATTGCTCAAGCTCATTGAGTACTTCTTTCTTTAAAGGTGTTGGTTTCATAAAACGCATTTCTTAGCCCCTCATATATTTTCTTTCCAATTTTTCCCCTCCGTCCCTCTGCTTCAGACTGCAACTTCACTTGCCACCTAAGGTGTCGAAGTTTTGTTGCATTGGATTGTAAAGGCCAAGGGGAAATGGAGACCAGTGATTTAAGTGGCCAGAAGAAGGACGATACAAAGGAAGGAAATGTGAGTTTTATTGTTTGAATGCCCTTGGAACCTTCCTTGCAAACTGCGAGGAGCATTAAAGCAATAGGGGCCGTCAGAAGTACATCATCATTGTGTGATGTGTGAAAGGCATTGCAGTAGAGCGGTGCTGCTTGTTTACGAGTACGTTGTGGTTATTAATGCTGTGAAAAATCTCTAATGCACGTACAGCATTGCACAAGCAAATGATGTACTTCGCAGTTCTAAGGCCAATGCACTGGAGTGATGGGCACTCTATGTGCGTACAGCCCATGGTGCAACACCTGTGCCAATCTTTGTGTCCTGATGCCATGAGGTAAAGTTGTATGAGTACTTTTATAAAAATTAATTAAAGTATATAGGAGGACCTAATACTTGGCTTTGCTGTGTTGGCTACATGTACCATGTTAAAGCCTTTTATAAAGCCTTGTATACTAGCAATCTGTTATTATAACAGACTCAACATAGAGGACAGTGACAGTTTCCCTAGTTACAGTGTTATGCTTACGTGTTCCTTGGGTTTCCTTTGTTCCTCATCACCACTGAGTGCAAGGCAATGCTGCCATTTAATTAAATTATCGCTGTATCTCAGCGTGGCAAGTGTGAGAACTAGCACTAAACTGAATTGCGTTCTGCAGTACCAAAAGGTTTTGTGGTCATTAAACGTTTTCTAAAAATGTTGTACAATGTGTGTATTTGGAATCCTTGCCTTCCACTGTCTAATGTGTCCTATTTTGTTGCATCGTCTGGGTTGATTTAGAGTGATAAAAACGCGGTTTCAATTTCCCACCGTTCAGTCCCCTCACCTCGGCAGCTGACATCATCTTAGTCACCAACATGGCCTCCAAGAATGGTGCGTCCTCGGAGGCCATGGGAAAACAAACCGTGCTCTAGCCTTGCTTCTGAACATTGGCACCGCATGTTGTCAAAGTGTTTTCTTACTCCCTAGCTTTCGTATAAATCATAATATTTTAGAGCCAACAAAAGTGAACGTTATGTTTACACTTCAAGTTTCTTGAGTTGATGTCGCTGAATTGTCACTGAATAGTACCTTTGCCAGCCTGTAATGTCACATGGTCATTTCGAGAGTGCAAGAACGGCAGGATTTCAAACGGGCATTATTAAACATATGCTTAATGCTGCACTGAAATATTTTGGAATCGGCATGTCGAATCATTAGTGAAGCTGTGAAAGTTACAGCCGGGCAACTCTATCCTTTCACAACCCCTTTAATGGTGCGGTGTCTGCAGACATATGACAAACTATTTGTTTACCAAGTACAATAAAAAATTTCCGAGCTTTTAATTAACAGGCATGTTGCGTAGTTGGAGTATTGTGTAAGCACACATCTGCTGAGCAAAGAGATTAAAGAATGGTTTTAAGGGGTCTGTAAGTGCTGCATGCTTGTAAGCGTTATCTTTTGTGAGCTATAGGTTACAATTATTTAAAAACAGGTCTTGTGATATCCACCTGTAAGCTTCCTAGTGTCTTATGTTTGTTGTGCTTGTACCATGTCATGTTTCTTGTGTTCTTGTCCTGTAAACATTGAACATTCAGAACATTACGTAATAATAGTTAAATAAAAATGGAACAGGGCTGCAATTTTGCTTTAGAAATATTTATGGTAAAAGACAACTGTGTTGATTGTTCAACATTGTCTTGAACAGCCATTTTAACTGCAGCAATAATGGTGAGTTGCGTGTTACTGCTGATGACTTTCAAGGTGACCCTCAACCATTTTAAAAGCTGATGAGATGTTTCATTGCTGTAATGATGGTGACATTTTTCTGTTGCTAGTGCAGACTTACAGTTTTGTCGACACGCCCACCACATATCCTCAACAGTTGTGTTCAGGACTGATTGTGCCTAGAGTATAGGCTTGCTATCAACATGGAAAATTCTTAATCAGTCTAGTATGTGGTCTTTGCATTCCAAGTGATTATCACCTGATACCTTTATGAATGTACTATCTGGCATTCTCCTATTGAGCATATGAATATGGCTGATTAATAATTTACTGCAGCTTCTGTAAGGTCTTAGTGTGCGCACGAAGGCCTTAAATAGACTACATACATGCACTTCAATGCTATGTTATCTAGTACTGAAGTAGAATATATAGTAGAATACATAGAAGAATTAATAATAACTCTGTACTACAACACTTGCAAACTTATGATGCATAAACGCTGATAGTACTTATCTGTCATATGTGTACTTTTGTTGGCCTGCATGTCCCACGGACACTCACAGATAGTCTACTGACTGGTAAGGTGCGTTCATAAAGTCGATTCATACTGACTGGCAGAGCAGATAGTGCAAGGAAAAGCAAAGAATGAAAAAAACCAGACTTGCCAAATCTACAGAGAGCCCGGTGTGTCACTTTCTTGGTTGTATGCAATGTCATGTAATGTGTAGCTGGCAATTATGAGTAGGTTGTTTTTCTAATGAAATGTAAATCTTTTTGCTTGGTTGCCTTGAACAGGGTCGTATATCACCATTGTTTCTTGAGGACTTGCCCAGAGATGAACTTATGTCACGAATTGAGTCCTACAACCTGCAAGAACCTGGGCTTGACATGGTTTTGGTGAGAAATTACATTGATTTCATAACGCCTGTATTCATATTTTTTAATTTCACCACATTACCCTTCGGCATAATGGCATGAGTGTTAGAAATACCCTAACAAATTCGAGTATTACCTTCCGATTGTTAATTAGCACCAAAAGGAATAAAAATAATTTCTAGGTATTTCTGCCAATATCAATGTTCAGTGAAGGCCATAAGTGTGAAGTAATCTACCAATTGGGATCATACCACCCACCATTGTAGCGCTCTTGTCTTCAACATTGATCTTTGTCTTTCTCCCTAGAATGCCATCTTACCAAATTACACCGGGAATGTTATTATGTTTTTGACATATTATAAAAAATAACTCACTGGACATGCATGTATGCTGTAATGATCTGTAAGCTTTGTGGCCTTTTCAAGCTTTCAGTGTAAAGCTTTAGCATTGCAGTTAGTAAACAACATTATTTAAAGGCAGAAATTCACCTTATGTGTTGCGGTGAACAATATTAATAATTGAGTGGATGTCACTTACTTTAGCTATGGCTAAAGCTGCTGTATTAAGAATGTAAATGCTATATCATTTAGTGACTGTGTATGTGCGCAAGTTCATGAGCATGACTACATGACAGTGTGCACCCTCTTTGATCACTGCAGAGCATCCACTACTGCAGCATTCTAATTGTTTCATTTGCCATGCATGCAGCAAGAAGATGGGATTGTACGAGGTTTTGTGAGAGTACGCATGAACCTAATGCGTCCCATCAATGTTGTAGCGGGTACAAGACCTCCGTCCATTTACAACATCCTCAAAGATGACGACAGTGATCGAAAGACGCTTACTTCCTTCTACCTGCCTAGGGACACTATAAAGGCTCTTCACATTACGAGGTAAGCAGGAAGTCTTAAAGGTCTCCGAAGTGATTATTTGACATTGTGTTACTGATTAAGCTACATTGTTGCCAAATCATTCACACCGTAAATGTCTATATTTACACACATGATGAACACGCTCACGTAATAAACGAACCCCCAACATAAGTAGTCAATATTTAGAATTTTTTCTCCTCCGTAATACCCTAAATTTGAACTTCTACAGTCCCATGAACAGCCTCGCTATGGCTTTCCCACTTCACTTAGTCTGGCCTCATTTGATCCGCACTGTTTAGTACCATTCGGCACGGCGACTCAAAACTCCCGCGTCCCAATAAAACTGCTATGCTTAGCCGCGTGCAAGCAGCCACAGCATTATTTACTCACACTGTTGCACTCCTCCGGGCTATTGCAGCTCTCTCACACCGCTCACTGTGGTTTGCAAGATTGCCGCAATGCTATCTCAGGCGTCATGCTTAACGCACATGACTAACAGGCTCAGCACAGATATGAGTGAGAAATGCAATTGCGAGCTATTTTGTGTACTGTGGTGGGAAGCATCTATTCTCCCATTACAGCTGAAGTACCTATATTATCGAGGCACTTTAGTTACAGCCACCCATGAACGCTACCGAACAATGATATGGCTGAGTGTCTCGAAGGTTGCATCAGCAATGTAACATCCTTTTTTCGGTTGGCTACAAGCTGGCACAGCGAGGATCATTGGCCTACACATCATGGGCGTCATGCCGTCATAACACGCGGGACCCACGGTGACATAAAAATATAGAAACTATATGCGTCGCGAAGGCACCACATTCCGCTAATTAGCTTTTTTGCTGTTGAACGTTCGACAGCATCGCCATTTTTCCGGTTTCATGGATCTGTGGGCTAACCACATGTAAATGGAAGTGAAAGGACATTGCATTAGAACGCAACACAGCCACAATAAAGGCTGTCTTGGTTGGTGCCAAGTTGCATGGCGCCAACGCCATAGCTCGTTTTTAATGTTTTTTGAAATGAAATTTAATCGCACATATGGCTCTAAGCATTACTGTGGGTCGCAGTGCTGTCTTTTTTTGGCAATGCTGTCTTTTTTTGCACATTGAAATGTTTTGCTCACTCCGTAGAAGTTTTCATAAGTTTACCCCACATAATAAATGATCCCCGCAGCTTTGCTTCTGTTTTTTGGGGAAAAAAGTGTGTTCGTTACTCAAGTAAATGTGGTAAGTGAAGCACCTTGCACCAAGGCAGCTATGGGCTTGCTTCTGTTGCCTTCCTCCCTACCACTGCTGTTCCTTCTCAACTTGGGGTGCATGCTAGCGTTAGCCGCGGGGTGCATGCTAGCGACGACTGCACCTCCTGCGGCGAGCTCTGTGCCATGGCCTCAGCAGCGACATGGCACCACCTTTTCGTGACTGGGCCACACTATTAAGGCTGATGGGCCTCGGTAGTAACATAGCACAGCTACCAAGGCCTGCCAGCGTCAATAACACTAGGGTGGCTAGAATGTGCTACCCTAGTAGTGTGCCAGCATTGTATGTGCCACCAAGGGCCGCGATTAAACCAGTGGCTGGCCATGCGGTGCTGATGACGTCAGTCAGGGGTAGATACAGTGAAACCCCGATTATACGACATTCTCCGGACCGCGAAAAAGTGTCATAAAATGTGGGCATCGTAAAATCCGAACAGAAAAATTCATGCCCTTGTGTGCACCGCAATCCACTGGTGTGATTCGCAACAGCCATACACACTTAAGGGAGGTCATGGCCGTTGGAAGTCGAAAAATCGCGAAAAACACGCTTTTAGGAAAACTGCATATTTGCACTGTATGTGTCACAAACTACCCCTCCTGTAATTTTTAGTGCCTAATTCGTCCTAAAACTACTTCATATCAAATATATTACGAGCAGTGGCAGCTGCTGTGCCACTCAAATGCGCTCCGAAACAGCACAACTTCAAACGAGCACCGTTCAAGCGCAATTCAATCAACCGGCGCCATTTTGGTTTTTTTTTCGTAACCGCTGTCGGCGGGAGCGGCGGTGGCGTGGTGGAAGCACGGTTTGCGCATGATTGGGAGGCCCGCGGGGGCATTCGAGCATCCTGCACATGGATGTGAAGCTGCGATTGCGCCGAGCGCGCACTCTTCGAGAGAGTGGGGTGACGTGAAGCCGCTACTGGCTGCAGCGCGTGATCACGCGGTGGCCTTCTCTGGCAGCTGCTCCGTGCATCGTCTGCTACGGTTAGGGTTAGCGCCTGCTCCGTATTTGTCGCCGCGATGTCTGCCTTTGTGTGTTCCACTTCGCTTTTCGTTATCACAGGAGGGAGATCGCAGGAGAGTGGGAGAGAGATGGTTGGTCGAAAAGGGTGAAAAGAATGGGGGAAGACAACAACCGTGCCACTCTATGCCGCTACTCGCGGCGCTGGCTGCCGATGGGAGGGCCAGGGGAAGACGAACAAACAGCAGTGGAAAGCCGAAACGAACCAGTTTTCCGAGCGCTCAGCATGCGCAGGGGTGACAAAGAGCCGCTGCAACAAAAGACGCCCCGCAGGCACTTCCCTTTTCTTCGCCGTTTGGTCACCCTGCTTCGTGCGGATCGTCGTGTAATGCGGGTTCGGCGTAAGATCGCATTGTATAATTGAGGTTTTTAATGCATTGTGTCTATGGGGCTTTCGCCGGGATCGGACTGATCCGTCGTAAAATGCAGGTCGTCGTAAAACTGGGGGATATAGAACCGGGGTTCCACTGTAATCACGGCACTTGTTACGTGGCCATTGCATGACCCATGGGCAGGGGCGGGGGACTTTAGTTATACCCGGCCACCTTCCTGAAATGTGCAGTTGTACTGAGGCCAAGCTGACACACTAGCATTGTTTGCATTGAAAACTTTGGAGCAGCTCTTTGAGACAGTGCAAAATACTCGCGACTCTATTCCTGCATCTACGTCAGGACATAAATAGTATAAAGCAAACGCAGGCATCAGCTTTGAACTTACTGGCTACACAGTGCACAACGATGACTTGATCAATTGCGTACGAAAACTTGGGTGGCGGGGCTATTTTTTCTTTCTTGGAAATTTCGTCTGCTCGTGTTTGCTCTCTGTCTGCATGAAGAAACCGTAGAGACATCGGCCAGACAACGGGTCGCGTATGAATACATATTAAGTGATTTTTGCATTTCCTATTGCTTAAGGCAGCCTCCAAGCTCCCCATTGCTGAAAGGAACTGCTGAGATTCAGTTAGCAATGTCGTGTTCTGATTGGCTAGCAACAAGCAGTACTTTTCTTGCAGCGATGAAAATTGGTCCTGGACCGATTGATGCCACAAGGGATTTTTCTGGTCTTGCGATGATATGTCTGCGATCTCATCGGGTGCCTCGTTCCATTGAATGATGTGTTTTTGCTCAATAGCACACCTTAATGCAGAACATGTTCTTGTCCGCTCTGTCAGACACGGCATATTCCTGAACAGTTATGAAATGCTCCACACGACTTTGGGTGATTGTGTGAAGACACCGGTATTTTATCTCTGCGCTTTGGTAAAAAGAAGGAGAAAGCCTTGGAATGTATACTTTAGACAATATTTTCTGTGCCATTGCACATACTTCATTTTTGGTAGTGGAAGTTTACTTCAAAAGATGCAAATTTATAGTTGATGGTTAGTGCATACTACCACTTAGTGCATAGTTTTTTTGGCATTCCCAGGTATGTGTTAAAGGTTTCACTGTACTGTAAGTTATGACGGCACATAACCAGATACATGTCATGAAATTTCATTCTTTTTTTTTCTTTTTTTGTTGTAGCCACCTGTAACAATGACATTTTGTGCACGCTTTCCTGTGTAGTCTGTCTCTTTGTTGATAGAGCAGCCAAAATATGATTTTCTATTGTCAACCAGCTCGCCAGTTTGTTTTTTGTATGGGGGGGGGGGGGGGTGCTCCCCTCTGCTTTGTGTAAAGCCATCTCTCAGTTTCTTTGCCTTGTTTCCTTTTTTTCATGTGCAGCCCTCGCTTTCAGTAATTCACTTTGCACACTTGTACACCGTTAGCTAATCTGTGAAATTTGGTTGGCCCATCGCAATTGTATCATGAAAACAGAACCATTTGTCATTCAAAGAGAAATTAGACATCCCGTGTTAAAAGGGCAAATGACTGAAGTGAAAACAATCTGACCTTACCAGGGAGGTGTTGGGTGTAGCACTGCATCGCGTGCAAAATTGTCAATCGGCAAGGCCACCCCAACCTATCCTAGTTCGTTGTGATTGCCTCTCGCTGACTATTGTCTCCAACTGTTTTGTGAAACACAGCCTTAACAAGCCGTCTGAAGACCATATGCAAGTGGCAGCACTTTGAATCGAAGATTGGAGTGAGCTCGTAGTTACCACTTGCAGTTATGACAGCTTCCACCCTGCCGACAGACACATTGCTACTTTTGATTTGTGCGTTGTAGAGGGTACTGCAAAGAGTTTTCCACATTGCATCCAGATGCTTTGAGCATCGTAGGCAACGACTGCGACTGTGGCAGCAGCTTGGTGGGCAGCCCATGACGGCCGAAACACTGTCTCTGTTCGATGTGCCATCGCATTCGGTTGAATGTGAGAACATTCAGGGTGTTATGTGTGCATGTTTGTTCATAATTTCAGTTTTGTTTTCTATTTCAAGCTTTTTTTATTTTTTTTAACTTTTTGGGGTGTCACATGGCGATGTCATGGTGCAGTTAGGGAATGGCTGGGGGGGGGGGGGGGTATCTAAATTAATTGTGAGCACCTGGGGTTCTCCAAGATCCACCTAAATCTCAGTACAGAAGTGTTTATGCTTTTTGCCTCCATTGGAATCTAGCTTCTGTGGTTGTTAATCGTATCTGCATCCTTGAGCTTGGCAGCCCAACACCGTAGCCACGGACTACGATGGCCCCGCCACGGTGGTCTAGTGGTTATGGCACTCGGCTGCAGATCCGGAGGTCGCGGGATCGAATCCCGGCCGCGGCGGCTGCATTTCGATGGAGGCGAAATGTCGAGGCCCGTGTGCTGTGCGATGTCAGTGCACGTTAAAGAACCCCAGGTGGTCGAAATTTCCGGAGCCCTCCACTACGGCGTCTCTCATAATCAGAACTGGTTTTGGGACGTTAAACCCCACAAATCAATCAACGGACTACGATGGCCGGTACACCTTTCAGAATTTGATCGTTGCAGATTTGGGCTAGGGTAAAGTGTGCAAGGATATCAGGAATTGTGCTTCTGCTGAAGATTAGTTCGTCATTTTTTTATCATGTGTATGTTTCGATGATATGAATATTCAGTGATGTGAATATCTTTTGTGACTCTGAAATTCATATCAGTGAGGTTTTGCTATACATAGTAGTGTGTGATTCTCTTTTGGTGTGTGTGTGTATATGTGTGTGTTTACAGTTTTTGTGCTCTTGAGTGAATTTCGGGGTGCACTTGATGCCATAGGGTGATACTTTCGTCTTGCAGTGAATATTCTGTGCGAGAGCTGATAGTGGCCCTTCTAAAGAAGTTCAAAGTAGCAGACAATCCCCGAAAGTTTGCACTTTATGAAAGTCAAGTTGATGAAAGTACTGGTGAAGGTAAGTTATTCTGCAGATTTTAGCCAATATTTCTTAGTGCTTGGTTTAAGTCGTTGCGAAAAACAGTCTGGTAATGCGCAGCAGTTTCAAGCTTGCTGTTCACTTAGTTTTTGCACTGGCAGGTATTTTGTGGAATACTTTCAATTTGTGTTGTTCAAACTACCGTTTTGGTTGTATTCACAGCTTATGTTCACATAAGTTTCACCACTGGTTGTGTATATATTGAGGCCGGGAAGTCCGAAGTTTTTAAAGTAGTTCTTGTTCTTCGTAATATAAATCTTTTTAAGTAACACAGTGTCTGACAAACCCCCTCACCCCTGCTTTTTCTTTTTCTATTCTAGTTAAACTTAGGAAACTTCAGGATACAGATAAACCTCTATGGCTCGCATTGGACTGGAATAGCCGAACCAGGCAATTTGTTCTTCAGGAAAATGACAATAGTGATATAGAGGTAAGGATACCCGTTTCTCCACTGTTCTCTAACCTTATAAATGTTCGGTGGTAGCATGGAAGCTCAATCAAGGAAGGCAGGAACACCAAAGCTGACTTGATATTGCTGAATCTTGATATTGTAATGCACATAAGTACCGTAATGAAGTGAACCTAAAGAATGACAATTTTTGGGGGGAAAACTGGGTTAGACCTGATTTTTTCCTAATTGCAGTAGCACCCAGAAACAACCTGTTTTTATGCTGCGTGGAGTTGATGATGCATGGAGTTTAATCACAGGGCTATGGGCAGCACTGTGGACGTTACACTGCTCTCATGTTTAAATTTAAACTTTTAAGTGTAACCCTAAAAAACCTGAACGACGGATGGTTCTACGAAAAACCCGATTTATCTCTGAATATCACCTTGGAAAAATAGCATTTGATTTTTACCCCCCAAATTTGAAAAAATATAGGCCCCAAAAATGAACAACCCTATGAATATTGAATCCTAAGAAGGTATTTTTACATCAGATTTAACATTATTACAATGAGGCCCAAGTATTGCTGCACTGCTTACGAGTTTGAATTATTAATGTGGCACGACTAATATGTGCTGGAGCTGTTACTTCTGCTTGTCTAAGTACAATTCTCTTGCATAATGCTAGCTATAAAAATCCTGCATGTGGTTGATTGAGAGCAGTACTGCAAATGGCATTGAAGCAACCCGAGTTGGCAAAAGAACTACCATGTTTACATGGATAACTTGCGCTCTTGCATAACTTGAGCACCCGCGATTTTTCACGAAGCTTGTGCAAAACATTGAAGCAACTTCACTGACCTAACATCGCAAAGGCTGGTCACACATCTAAGCTGGTGATGTCACCAAGTTTATTGGTCTCTGCACTTATTGGTCTTTGACTTTACTTATCGGTCTCTTAGCAATACTTTAATTTTACTTAACGGCCTCTTAATTAGCGAAAAGCAGTGTATTGCCGATATGTGGCATGGTGTGAGTTGTCGCTTGTTGTGTCTCGGACTCATCTTCAAATTCTTTACTCTTTTCTTCGACTTGTTATTCATACTCTAACTGTATAGCTGTCCTTCTCTCCACCACCTGTGTTAGGCATGCGCTATACTATTGTGAGCACACATGGTAGCGCAAAAAACCGAAACGAAAGACTTAGGAAGAAGTGGAGAAGAAACGACAGGTTGGACGCTAAACTTCAACTGAATTTATTCAAACAGGCGAGCCAAGAATTACAACATGTGCGCATGCGTGCATGGGTGTTGGGAAAGTCGAAATTAAAATGCAGAATTTAACAGAAGTGTTTCATTCTGATACAGACAAACCGATGTGTCACTAATACAACTCGTGCCTCTCTTTTTTATGTGATATGCCTCCAAAAGTTCCCTAGCCAACGTATCACCACTCCTGCCAATTATCTTTGTCTCACGCAATCTTGGTTCACATCCGCATATCTTGCAGTGCGCAGGCAAATGCGTCACGCCTTTGTTAATTACAGATAATTCAT
Organism: Hyalomma asiaticum; assembly: GCA_013339685.2. Lineage (NCBI taxonomy): Eukaryota > Metazoa > Arthropoda > Arachnida > Ixodida > Ixodidae > Hyalomma > Hyalomma asiaticum. The sequence goes on from CM023486.1 coordinate 99,288,233, forward strand.
GCTCCCGTGCTCGGACATTGACACATCTGCCTGTTTGGCCCACATAGGTTTTCCCACACGACATCGGTATTTCATACATGACGCCCTTCGCGCAAGCCACGTAGGATATGGTATGCTTTTTCCCGCATCCAGACTTTTTTTCGTCAACGCGCCCAATGCGCGGACATAGTCCAGCCAACTTGCGTGGCGCCGAATTGCGTTGGCTGGACTATGTCCGCACATTGGGCGCGTTGACGAAAAAAAGTCTGGATGCGGGAAAAAGCATACCATATCCTATGTGGCTTGCGCGAAGGGCGTCATGTATGAAATACCGATGTCGTGTGGGAAAACCTATGTGGGCCAAACAGGCAGATGTGTCAATGTCCGAGCACGGGAGCACGAATTATCTGTAATTAACAAAGGCGTGACGCATTTGCCTGCGCACTGCAAGATATGCGGATGTGAACCAAGATTGCGTGAGACAAAGATAATTGGCAGGAGTGGTGATACGTTGGCTAGGGAACTTTTGGAGGCATATCACATAAAAAAGAGAGGCACGAGTTGTATTAGTGACACATCGGTTTGTCTGTATCAGAATGAAACACTTCTGTTAAATTCTGCATTTTAATTTCGACTTTCCCAACACCCATGCACGCATGCGCACATGTTGTAATTCTTGGCTCGCCTGTTTGAATAAATTCAGTTGAAGTTTAGCGCCCAACCTGTCGTTTCTTCTCCACTTCTTCCTAAGTCTTTCGTTTCGGTTTTTTGCGCTACCATGTGTGCTCAGAATGTCAACCAACTCGCCCAGCAACAAGTTCTGCTATACTATTGGCCAGCCTCCTCTCCCAGCTCCACCCTCTCTCTCTCTTTTTCTATGTGTGTCTTTTTCGATCTAGCCTTGCTCCCATTTTCTATTTATCTTTCCCAAGGGAAGTTGTGTTACAGTGGTCAGTACAACACAATCATATAGTTTCCATAAATGCATACTCTGCAAGTGCGGGTATATAGACTGGTGGTTATGACACTCGCCTTTGGACCCTGGGTACCCAGGTACCATAAAAACCCGCATATAGCTCGGACCCGCATATACCCCGGGGTGTAATTCAGGGATAGCAAACACAAGAAAAAATGTTTTCACCCGAATATAGTCCGAGGAAAAAGGAAAAATGAATTTATTTACACCCTTGATTATTCATCGTCGTCGGACGTGCTCTCTTCCGAAGCTCCCTTGTCGGAAGTCTCATCCCACAACACATCATCCTCAGTGCCATCAAGCGCGTTTGATATGCAGCACTTTTTGAAGGCCCGACGAACGAGCGCCTCGGTAATGCAGGTCCAAGCCTCGACTATCCATGAACAGAGCATCGCTGGTGAGGCCCGTTTCAGCCGTCCAGTAGGGGTCACTTCTGGCTCTCCAGACCTCATCCACTCCATGTATAGGCACTTGATGTGGTCCTTAAATGGCTTATTAAGGCACACATCAAGCGGCTGCAGCTGGGATGACGACGAGCTCGGTGCGGGAGTCGCGCAGCAGTTGCTTAACAGAGTCGGCCAGGTGACACCGAAACGCGTCAAGCATAAGCATCAAAGGGAGCCCCTGCAGTGCTCCGGGCCGTCGACACCACACGGACTTGATCCAGTCCAGCACCAGCGATTCGTCCATCCACCCCTTGTCCTGACAGCGGACGACAACATTTTTTGGGAACTTCTCCCCCTTCGTCAGCGTCTTTCTTTTAAACACCACGTAGGGTGGCAGCTTGTGACCATCTGCCATGCAGGACAACATTACAGTTACCCGCGTTTTTTCGTTCCCGGTCAATCGCACGGTAACTTGCCTGGAGCCTTTTTGATGCACAGTTAGCGCCGAAGGCATATCCAGGTACACCGGCGTTTGATCCGCGTTGCCGATCTGGCCCAGCTGAAAGGGGACTGCCTTTCGCAACGCAATCACGTACTTCTGAAAGGCCACAAGCTGCTCCTTGTAGTCCTCTGGTAGCTTCTGCGAGATCGACGTACGCCGACGTAGGGAGAACTCAGCGCGGCGCATGAAGCGAGACACCCAATGCTTGCTCGCCTTGAAGTCCTCCGGTTGAATGGCTTTGTCGTGAGCGATCTCCCTTGCCTTCGCTCAGTGGCGCACCGACGGGGGGGCTTTCGGGGGTTGTAACCCCTCCCCCCTGAGGCCGACCTAACCCCCCTCTTACTCCTATGTCCTAGAAGAAGGAGCTAGTGTCTCTGCAAAACTCCGAAAATATAATAAAAATCCTCATCATCATTGATGTTACTATTATTTGGCATTTTATTTACTTTTTCTTTTTCTTACACATGCAACAACTGTGTAATCGCTTGCCCGGCCCTTCGTGAAAAATTGAACCCCCCCCTGGTAGAGATCCTGGGTGCGCTGCTGCCTTCGCTTGTAGCAGTTCAATGCTGAAAGCAAGATGTGCAGCTCGTTGCTCCCGAACAAAGTCTGCCAATTCTCGCTCCACGTCAGGAAACGCTCCATTTTTTGGTCCGCAGAAACTTTTTCTCTGGCCGCTGCATGCAAAGAGGGCTTCCTTTTGCTTCCTCCAACCGCGAATGTTCCGTTCGTTGACTCCGAACTGCCGCTCCGTAGCACAGTTGCCGATGGTTTCGGCAGCAGCGATAACTTTTCTTTTAAAGGCAGCCGAGTACTGCCTGCGCAGTCCTGACATGGCGTAAAATCACAGGAGCAAAATCGTGACCGTCGTGTGCGCCAAGTCGTAGCAATGGCCGCTGTCGCACGCGTATTGCACGCCTATAGGTCTCTAGGACTAACGCCGCTCACACTACCTAATGCAGAAGCGCGCAGACACCTGATGATGATGATAGCACCTCACTTTGCCGAAACCGAAACTGTGAATTCGGGCCAAAGATTCTTGGGACCGCGTATAGTATGGGGCCGAAATTTCGCACCCTAAGATCTGGAAAAAAACCCCAGGCTATACGTGGGTTTTTACGGTACGAATCCCGCCTCCTCGCCAAGAAAGTTTCTTTGGTTTTGGCTATTTATTTCTCTAGCTCTCTTTCTGCACCTCCTCTCCTCATTTCACGCTCTCTCCACTTCGCTTAGCTTTGTGAACGACGACTACTACTGTGTATGTAGAATTGTGGGTAGTGGGTCAAAGGCATGAGCATTTTACTTCTGTGTGATAGCTTGGCCATTAACTGCAAAATGACAGTGACTACTTCATATCAACGTTGGCCTTAAAACAGCTCTGCTGTTAAAAGTTACCCGCATATCTTGCTCTCCCCGTGCATTACTACTCCACCTTCTCGTACTCTTGGGACATGAGGAAGCATACACACAATCGGAGTTGCAGCTGCATCAGAGCTGTGCGACGACTTACCAGGACCAGATCCGCTCGCTCCGTTGTGCCAGCACACTGCCTCTGACGCCACACTGCAACGGAACCCATTATTGTTTTCATTTTGGCAGTTTAGGCTTCATGATAAGCTCAATGCAATTGTTAGATAACATTGGCCCCCAATATCTATATGGCAAAATGCAGACTCACTGTCTTCAGTTTGTTTTGGCTGCCCCCTATTTGAAGTTCCATATTCATTAAAAAAAAGGTGCGCAGATTGTGCGAGTAAATATGGTGCACCAACATAGTAGTAAAATATTTATGTAGCCATCTTGCATGTTCTCTGATAGGCTTTTGCTCAAACCTCAAGTGCATACAAAGCATACTGGCGCATCCATTACCTGTAGTTACTGAAGATTTTCACCTTCGTGCATCAAGGACTGTACTGGAGCCATAATGACTAACTTACAAGAACAAAGTAATGTTCCACAATCGGTCTTTTTAAAAAAACAATTGTATTCTTATTTGCTTAGTTACTAAACGCATATTTTTCATGATACATTTTTTTTTATCACTTTTTTTTTACTTATAACCGTCTTATTGTTGTTCCGTCAAATTGCTTGTTTTCTTGTTATGTTGCTATCACTGCCAATTTAGTTTATTTTTTTCTTTGCAATTTCGGACAGGGGGTCCCCCTGCAGCCTTGTGCTTTCGGACCTCCTTCTGTATAATTATCCTGTGTGATATTCTATGTTTGTATTGATATTTGAAATACACTTCAAACTTCAAACATTCATCGACAAGGAAAAGGAAAAAAAAAAAAGGGCATCTTAAAATAATGTTTCATTTTAAGATATAAACATCTTTGTGCGACTTCCACTGCTCCTTATGCAGCAAATTCATAAGCTTGAAGGTCACGATGGTTATTTTTGGTGCCATACAAACATATCAGTTATGCGGTGAAGTCTGATTAGGTGAGGTTTTTCTAGCTTTCATTGCCCCCACCACATCTGATTTTAGCATTTTCATTTTGCAAATTGCAAAGCTGATGCTTATGTAACAATAAGCACTGAACGTTTTGATTTCAGAATTGTTTTCTTATATTTCACTGGAAGAAATTCGGATGTATAGGATCTAAAGTGATTATTCAGCATAGCATACATGCCATTATGAATGTACAGCTTATGTTACATGAAAGGAAGTGGGGGCCATCTTTTTGTTTACTATAAAAGGTAACATTCATGGCAGCACATAAGTCTACTTAAATGTGGGAAATGGAGTTCTGGAGCTAATCTGGAAAATGGAATTCACAACACAGATTGCAGAGAATACTGGAGAGCGCTGTCAATGTTGTATTTTTATACAAAGCTTGTGTATTTGCCAGTTAACTGTGATGTAATGTTTTATAGTTGAAAGAAAAGAGGGCTGTGTAAAGAAAAGCTTCTGGGCACTGCCGATGTTCGATATAGCTTTGATGTTGTCTTGTGCAGTTCATGCACGTGTCATATCAGTATGTTTAATACATTATTTGTTGATTCAGAATTTTTTTTTTTTTCTGTGGACTTGCAGTGGGAGGACTTTGCAATACCGGAGCTGCAGAACTTCCTGAAGATCCTGGATCTTGAAGAGGAAGAGTACCTGACCCAGCTGAAGCTGAAGTATGACCTTGTGCGCTCCAAAATTCAGGAGGCAATGGACTCTTTTCCAAAGCCTGAAATGGAAGGTCTCGAAGGCCTAGGTTCTGAAGCACAGGGACCCGAGCACTTAGAGAACTCTTCTAGCTCCTGATTATTCTGTTTGAGCTTAGAACTCTAAAGCCATTTTTGCAATTTTATTGCGTGCCATAGGCCACTCTAAGTGCTTCTAATGTCGAATTGGAATGTGAACCATACAATCCAGCTATCACTTCGGCGAAATCGAAAAGTGGTTTTTGGCACTTGTGTTATCAATTTGAACTTGACAGCATTATTTTCCATGCCTTGCAAGCAAGAACTACTAGCACTGTTGTTCGACATTCATCAGACTATGACCTGATATAGTATTTCAACATATTATTTGTCCATCACTAGTAGTAGAGTCATTTTGTACATTACTTATTTCCTTTTACTTGAAGCACGTAGTTTGGTGGTGAGCTGGATACAGAGGCACTGGAGAAGTAGCACACTGAATGCTGTTCGTGCCTTGTACATTGACATGGCATTTTGCTGACAGAGCTGTATATGTTTGCTTCCAGATGTATTTATTCATCCTATATTTCTTCATTAGTGAACATTCACATCATCTGTAGTTACACTTTAAAGAAGCAGTTAGCTGTTCACTCTTCACTCTTGTTCTTTTCTTTTGCAATGAACTTCAGAGAATCAGCATCGGATTGTTGCACCACAATTAGCGTGCAAGTGGGTAATATAATATTTCCTTTTCTTCCCATTTTGACTGACGTAATATTTTATGTGTGCATTTGTACAGAACACTGTGGATGTCAGCATACAGGGTGCATACTATAAATTTGAACAATGATGTAAACTTATAAAGCCAAAAGGCAGAGCTGTATATGTATGTTTATACCAGTGAAAACGAACAGCACTTTGTTGTGTTCTTTTTACCTGTAAAGACCCAAAGGAATTCAAGTGATTAGGAAGTGCTTGCCATCAAACTGTAGGAAAGAATGCTGACAGTGTGGTCTGTGAAGTCAAGATACTTATCAGGAATTGTGGTCAGGCAGCTCTATTTAACTGAAACAAACTTTAGTGTTACCAGTAAATTTTGCTAAATTCTCCAATACATCTGCAAAGAACATTTCCTGCTTCCTTTTTCATTGCTTTTGGTGCACATCCTCTCTATATTTTCTATTTCCTTATTTTTTTAACTTTTTAGAGATGAGAACTACCTTATCATTGTCTCTCGACAATCTTTTATTTCTTACTGTAGCCTTTAGAAGTATAAAATTTATAACAAAATGAAGCTTCGATGATTTCACTTGGTCATTGGAAACATAAGGCGAAATAGTTATGTTGTAAAGGCTGCCACGTGCTGCAAAGCAGCCTGATCACTGTTCCAATGTAACTTTATATAAATCTATAGAAACCATTATAAAATTGCCCCACATATACTAGTTGATGCAGTCCAATTAACATTGTGAATTTCACCCAGTGATTGAGGTATTGCTTGGTTTTAAACCTAATCATTCTGGGGGTGTGCCACTGTAGCCATTTGTGACATCCCGTCAGCAGTGCTTTTTGCTTTATGGAATTTTCTTAATTTGGGCAATATGTTGATAAGCGATAGGAAGCAGGGTTTTCTTGCTCACATAACTCTCTCGATAAATACGTCCCCCATGCCTCACTGTCACAGCCATTTTCACCTGCACTTGTCCGCTGCTTCTTTCTTCTCATTCATATCATGTTTAAAGCAGGTTCAGTGAAATGAGAAATTTGCACAGGTGGTGTTTGCCCTTCTGGTAAAGTACTGGATACAGCAGGCAACCATAGAATGGACACACCATACAAGAAAGATGGAGCATTGTCTTCCTAAGGTCCTGTGGTTATGAAACTCATTACAACATGAACCCTTAAATCACCTTGCACTGGCATTACAGAATGGACGAGGATAACACAAAATGATTTCTGCGTCTGGAGGATACTTGTAATAACAGCAACACATTTTGACAAGCCTGCAAAGTGTAGTTGTGTTTGTGCTGGGCATTGTGGTGCAGGTAAAAAGCTGCATATTTTTGGGTGGTGTGCAATATTTTCCTATGATTACGATCCTATTACTATTACAGCCTTCTTGTAAGTCTTCCTAGAATGCAGCGAGCCTTCTCATCACAGCTAGAAAAGCCTTCCTTGTATCAAGTCATCATTGCCGGCACTATCTCAAATTAGTGTAGCACATGAAACAGCATAATATCAGGGTGGTGAAAGCAGCGTGAAAGCAGATGTGCTAGAACTCTCCAGCTTCTCATTTTTTAGTGTATGTCCTTGTGCCCTAATTTTACCATTGCAATCTTTAGAGGAGCTATAACCGACCAGAATGTCTTAGGCTCTGGGAATATTGGCAGAATTCAAGAAAGAAGTCAAGTGTGCTGCTAAGCTTAAGGAAGTGGGTTTAATTTCCAGCAACAGCTGCTGCATTTTGATGGAGTGAAATGCGAGAATGCCTTTTGCACTTGGATTTAGGTGCATGTTAAAGATTCCTAAATATTCAAAATTAATACAGAGTCCCCCGCTATGGTGCACCTAATGATTGAATCATGGTTCGGCATGTAGAACACCTTGTAATGATTGTTTGCTTTCATTTCAAGCTGTCCATGTGACTATGTTCTTACGAGTATTCATACAATGGAACATGTTGTCGGTCATATGCTTGTACTGAAATGTGGCCTGCATGGTGCCTTCAGCGGAGTGGTCGCATGTGGATAGATAGTTTTAGTTACGCAGTTTGTGTTGCTGGTCAAGAAAACCTGATCTGATATTTTTATTTAAGTCTACTACTGTGAACTATGCTCTCACAGTGAAATTTTCTACTTTGGGCATTTTGTTATGCGTTGCGGAGTTACTTGGGCACATTGGAACCTGACGTAGCAAGAAGAGCATCTTGTTCTTCATAGCACTGCTATAACATGACATGACGAATAATACCATACTGCTATTCATGTAGCTTTTGTGCCAAGCTGCAGCTTTGTTACAACTGTTTCTGGCAATGAAACCAAAATAACATGTGCAAGACATTTAGCCCTCGTGCAAAAATCACCACAAAAATTGTCACACGCAGTGCAAGCCACTGTGAAATTGGCTGCAGTGTTGAGAGTTTTTTCTTGTCTGATCTAATCTCCAGTGTTAAACGGGTCATGAAACTTTCTTTGCATTTGTTTAACAGTGTGTGTAATCAGAATCGTGGCCCTCCAATATGTAATATACATTGTTTCATTGGATCATCTGGGTTGATATATAGTGATAAAAACACAATTTCGATTTCCCAGCGGGCATTCCCTCAACTTTGCTGCTGGCATCTTCTTAGTTGCCACCATGGCCTCAGAGATAGGTGCCCTATCAGAGGCTAAGGGAAAGCAAACCACGCTCCAGCTTTGCCTTCGTACGGCAGCACCACACAAGGTCCAACTAGTTTCTTGCTTTCTAGCTTTCATATAAATCTATTATTTTAGAGCAGAAGAAAGTTAACAATAGGTTTACAATTTTAAATGTCTGATGGTGACATCACTGAATAGTGCCTATGCCAAACTGTGGTGTCATGTGGTCATTTCGTCTGTGCGTGAATGCTAGGATTTCAAACCGGCGTTATTAAATGTACAGTGAACGTTGCACTGAAATATATTTGAACCGGCATTCCGAATGCTTATATGACCAGTGGGAATCACAACCAGAGAGCTCCATATTCTTTTCATGGCACCTTTAAAGGGACCTTGAAACGGTTTTGGTGATTTTGTACAAAATGCGTTGCACCGATAGCCTGAGTTCTTCTGATCATTAGTGTAACAATATCTGCACTCTGTGTTAAGCGTGCAATTTACTACAAAGTTTTAAATACGCACATCGTGAGCGATCGACGCGACTCGACTCGAAGCATTTTCAACCGCCCCTGCCCACGTGACATGCGATGGGTGCTACGAAGCGGAACCCACGTGACGTCACGAGCACTGAAGGGCAGCCAACGGTATCGTCGCGGCACCTGGCGGCGTACACACTAGTCGCCGGCGCACTATTACAGAGGCTAGCACTGCCGAGGCCGGCGACCTCAGTAAAGACACCGTGGCGCTATGTCGCTACGGAGGGCTCTGTACAGCGGCTGATGTGGGAGGCGCAGTCGTCGCTAGCGCGCACTCCGCAGCTGTTCGAGTTGAGGAGGAAGGCAATAGAAATAAGCCCGTAGCTACCTTAGCGCAGGGTGCTTCGCTTTATTGATGGTGTGAATGATTTCACAATTGTGTTGCCTAATTAATGACACAATGTAAAAAAAAATGTTTCAGGGACCCTTTAAAGGCCAACTGTGGCGATTTCTCGATGTCAATAGATCTCAGTAAAACTGAGATGGGTACATTCCTGAGCACACTTTTGTCATTTGTGCAAGATTACAGGCTCGAGAGATGTGCACATGGCTTGCAAAGCAATTTTTGCTGATTACCTAACCTGGCTTCCTACAAATATTGGCCACACTGTGTGCTGACGTCATAACTGGCAAAGCAACAGAAGCGTACCAGTACCATAACATGGCCTTCGATATCTGCGCTTGCCGACAACATTCATGACATTACCGCCAAAGGGAAGGGCAGGGCACATGTGCTCTCGCAGCATGCAAAAGGCAGGTTGACTGATTTTACGTCACTGCTGGGTTAGATTCCGGATTTGGTTTTGCACTTTTTTGTGATTTAAGAATTATTTTCACATTTAATGAGCATTTCTACTATTGGGATTGTGACAGGAGCGCCTCAAGAACATAAGATCGCCATTACCTTGGCATGCCCAAAAAATTGCCAGAGTTGGCCTTTAAGAGCTGGCCAGTAGCAGCAAGTATAGGCTACTGTACTGCCACACCGTGATGAAAGTGCTGCATCGAACAGTTCGTAAATTTAAGATTAAATGTTCTGTAACACTGTACAATAGTGAAGCCTCAATGTAGCAGCAAAGCTACCATGCTGGACCAGGCCAGACGATTGAGTCATCGAAATGATCTGTTTATATGTTGCCGTGTGGATCATGGGGAAATGACACCAACGTGGAGGAAGCGGTTATTGTTAGGAGGAGCAAGTGGCACTACCTTCTTCAGCTCTTTTTAGAGTACAGCTCAGCACCATAGGCAAGGGGAGGTAAGAGAATAAAAGGAATAAGTAGAAATGAGATAGGAGAGCTGAGTCAAGACAACGAAATTGGGAGAGAGACTTGCTTGAGGGAGAAACGGATATGTTTTCTCAACTGAAAATTTGATGTGGCTATAACATAGTCTTATTAGTCTTTCACGCATCAGTCTCTCAAAGGTTCCATTTGTGTGTTATCATTTCTCTAGTGTTTGAGTGATTTCTGTGCCATACTTCTGTCTGGAAAGCTTTTATTCTATGACTGGAAGTGAGCATTTCGAAATGTCCCTAGTGGTTCAAATGGATTCGTGCCACTTTCCAATGAGAGCAAGTATGCATATGCGAAACTGTCATGGCCTCAGTGCTGAAAACTCTGACAACCACTTATAGCGCATTGTATACACCCTTAACAACACTAGTGCCATTGCCGAATATAAGGGCTAAATATTGTGGCAGATTTAGGGCACACTTATAAAGTGCTTCCTGTAGTCCGGTGTGTCAAATGGCAATAGGCTGTTTTGTTGCCTTAGGAATGCTATAAAATGGCTTTGGTTGTGGGTATTGTATTACTTGGGTACTGTGAAGGAATAAGGCAGAGTGTGTACATTGCTGCTGGCTTTGCCTTGTAACAAAGTGTAATCAAGATTTAACTACACCATTCAACCTGTATTCTGTACGCTGTTTGACACCATCTACTCATTTGTGATTGTTGGTTGCTTTCTTTTTGATGTTGGGTTGTATTTATTTTTATTAATCTTCAAGCTGTTCAAGTGTGTCGTAAAGGGACCCTGAAACAGTTTTGGTGATTTGGTACAACTGCATTGCACCGATAGCCCGGGTCCTTCTGATCATTAGCGTAACATTATCAGCACTCTGCGTTAAGCGTGCAATTTACTACAAAGTTTTAAATACGCACACCGTGGGAGACCGACGCGACTCGACTTGAAGCGTTTTCAACCGCCCCCGTCTCATGGGACATGCGATAGGTGCTACGAAGCGGAATCCACGCGACGTCATGAGCACTGGAGGGCAGCCAACGGTATTGTCGCGGCATCTGGCGGCGTACACACGAGTCGCCGGAGCACTATTACAGAGGCTAGCACTGCCGTGGCCGGCGATCTCAGTAATGACATCGACGGCGCTATGTCGCTACGGAGGGCTCTGCACAGCGGCTGACGTGGGAGGCGCAGTCGTTGCTGGCGCACACTCCGCAGCTGTTCGAGTTGAGGAGGAACAGCAGTGGTAAGGAGGAAGGCGACAGAAATAAGCCCGTGGCTACCTTAGCGCAGGGTGCTTCGCTTTCTTTATGGTGTGAATGATTTCACAATTGTCTTGCCTAATCAATGACACAATGTCAAAAAAGCGTTTCAGGGACCCTTTAAGTGGAGTGCACTATCTCTTAAGTGCAGTACACTTTTCTAAGGTCTAAATTGCACATCCATTGCTGCAAACTTAAAGATTTATAGCATATAGAATTCCAACAAATTGGCAGTTATGGTTGTAGATATATCAGGTATGCATATCTGGTCCATTGCTTTTGAGGATACTGGCACAATTATGTTATGTGATTCACTGCAAAGTGCCTAGTAGAACCAGTGGACATCCTGTCCACTTGCTTATCGAATGAATGCATGCTGAAAGTTCTGTCCTTGAAAGGTGATTGGCCTGAGTATGCTGCCTATGGCAAAATAGTGAAGCTGCAGTCAGTCTTTATAGTACAATAGTACATGAAATGTGCTTTCACAGCAACACACAATGCTGTCAGTGCTAGCAACCATAATAAGGTCCTTTCACTGAGTGTGGTCTTCTTTGATGCTGCTTTTGCTACTGCTTCTGGTAACCTAAACCAATTTCACAGGCCACACCATGATGAAATTTATGAAGGCTGATTGTGTTGTATCTTAGCCTGATGTCACCAGGATTGCAAGTTTTTTAAAACTATGTTTGATTCCTTTGCCCTTTTTTCATCATAATATATCATGTGATAGCTGTGCGTAGGGCTTGTGCTGTTGTTGAAGAATAAGTGAAATTGCATCCGAGAGAACTTCAACGTAAGAGCGCCTCCCCCTGTAGTATTCTGGTACATTTGGGGGCAAAATTTTTGGCACACAAGATTTATTAAAGAAGTGATATGTTCCTGCTTATCCTGGGTAGATAGTGCCTAATTAACATTTTAACCTTTAGTAATTGTTGTAAGCCAGTTAACCTTTAAGTTAGATTGATACTTAAGTTAGATTCATACTTTAATGGAACATAAATTCACATTTGAAATGGAGCCTATGTCCTGAAAGCTTTGATCTCTTGGAATGCATGAGGAAAGCAGAAACATTCTTTCCTGTAGTTTCTGTAATTGTTTTGTTAAGAGTAAATATACATTAAAACAAACCTAATTCCTATGGCTGCTGATTTAACATATTTTCCACACTTTAACTTTATAAATTGCTATTGAATACTGTCTTACAGGGATTAGGGAATTTTAGTTGTATCACATCATTAATTTCAACATTGATGTTGAATATATTATTTCAACATTTTCTTAAGCATTTCTATGTGAACATTTTTAATATTTTGTTGAGTTCTGTGTAAAAAAATCTGGCTGAAGTAATGTGTGTGCTTAGAGATTCACAACAATTAACTTTTCCACCAAACGTCACCAAAAATTCACGTTAGTTGCTTTTAACCTGATGAGCCCATGTCTGCTCTTGTGTGTATTATGCAGGTCATGAGCGAACACCCCGCCCCCTCTTCCAGTGAAATTTAGGAGATTTGTTTGGAATGCTGTTCCTCTGGAGTCCTTTGTATGCACAGCGGTCTTTACCAATTCACATCGTGGTTCAGTCGATAGTTTACTTCCTGAGAATATGCTGGTTCCTTTCTTTTTTTTTTCCACTTCTCTTTCTGTTCTAGTCAGGATGCTGCATATTATATTTACCTATTTCATGACTGCTGCTCGCACTGTGGTGTTGCTCATGAAGTTGTTTTATCCCTGTGATGTGCAGTTGCATTGATCATTTGTTTACCTTGCAAAAAATGTACAGGAACTGCTGTTACTGTTATAGCCAGTTTGCGTTTTTCCTGTTTGTCATAAGGCCTCCCCTGGACACTTGTCGTTTTTGTGATATAAAATTTGACCTATATGTTACATGGGAAAAGCCTATTTATGTGGGACGGCTCTGGTGTGACATTGACACTAACGCTCACTCCTTTGAAGGAGTCAAGGCTTCCTGCCTGAGGCACCTTTTACGGCCCGGGTTGCAGAACACTAGAAATGTCAAATGTTTTTTATTGTATGGCCTTTCAGATGAGTCATTTCTGGAAAGAGGAGAAAAAAAGCAACCTCTACTCCTTTGAGAAATGGGATTTATTTATAGATGCAAGCAATAAACGTATAAAATCTATGCACCCTGCTGTCATGTGTTATTGTATAGTAGCCGCAAGGCCGATATCGGCACTGAATTTTATTGTTTGAAACCGACGCGCTGCTTCTTTTGTATTACTTTCTTCTTTGCGTGGCTTTCTTTTAAAAATCAATTGCATAATACCTCGCTGCGAGGCAAGGACGATGGATACCGCATTCATACGGCTTACCCAGAAATGGTGTAAAGCCCTGTTCTTTTTATTCGACGTGAGGCTCCTACACGCATAGAGTTAATAGTCAGTATATTAACTCTATGCCTACACGGAAGGATTTTATAACCAGCATGCAGCGCCGCCAAGACGCTCTCTGTTTTGTTGACGAGAAAGTTGACGCTGCTTGTATATGACGTCACACCTGCGCTGTTCGCTTGCCCCGGCAGAGACGTGGCAACGAACAATTTGTATTAATTTCTCCAAGCGGTTGCCTTACTAATTGTGGTGTTTGTTGTGTGAAGTGCATACGGTCAGCCAGGATTACCGACCAGCTATGGGACTCACGTTATCATCTTTGTTCTCGCGTCTTTTCGGGAAGAAGCAAGTTCGCATACTGATGGGTGAGTGCCGCCTGCGCTCTAGGCCTAAAGGGTTCAATGTTTATCTGGGCCCTTTAATTTTGTGAAAGATAATTACGTCGTTTGCGGACGAGTTCGTTGGCGCACCCATTGCTGGATAACGTCTGATGTAGACGCAGACATTTCGGACGAGCACCGAGTGCTAGCCCGTGTTGACAATGTTAGGCCGGCGAGGGCTTCCGAACTTGCTGAATGAATAAAATCGAAAGTAAACAGGTGTCTTGCCCCTACGGCGATATAAGCTACCTTTATATCGTTCTTTTCCCGCCTGTGCTAGTAAACTAGACCTTAGCGGCTTGTATGCCTTGGAAAGATGCTGTTTGACTTTGAGTCACTTCGCTGTTTACAGTTGGCCTGGACGCGGCCGGAAAGACCACTATCTTGTACAAACTCAAGCTCGGTGAAATAGTGACTACCATTCCTACCATCGGCTTCAACGTAGAGACTGTTGAGTACAAGAACATCTGCTTCACCTGTGTGGGATGTAGGAGGACAGGACAAGATCCGACCGCTGTGGAGACACTACTTCCAAAACACGCAGGTAAGGTGGCAGGCGGCGCCAACTCCCTATCGTGGTTGCAACTCGGGGCTGGGAGCATACGTCACGAGGCCACGTCCGTTGTCTCGGGAGTTTCAATTCATTCCTGGAAATACTTGCAAGAGCAAGGTTTCATTGTTTGAACTGGTTATATGCCGAAACCATGAAATGGGAGTGGTCGTGCCTGGATGACGCCCGTACGCAGGAATGTCTACATGTTTGCGACACGTTTAATGCTCCGAAAATGCTGAAGGATACACGAAGGAGGCAAAGGACACTTGTTAAGCTGAGAACTTCATAGCACAAGCTTTCACACTCTTCGTTTGGCGTGTGATATATGCTTACTGGCTATTTGCTAGTAAACAATTCGATTGATGATTAACAGTTTTCCTTAGGTGAATGTTGAAAACTGGGAAGTGGTGATAGATTTAGACGAAAGATCATGTTGCGATTTCACCGTGTGCATCGTGTTCACTTGCATTGCCTACCTTAGTGTATTTGCACACAGTGTTCTTTGCTAATATTTTTGAAAATGAAAACATAGCTGTTAGCAAAATAGGTGTAAGTGCAGGCCACACAGCCAGAAACAAGCCATGCAATGTGTCAGCCATTGACTTTACTTCTTTTTTTTTTTTTCTGTTCGTAATGGCCTGGCTCACAAGTCACTCTGTTACTTGGGTTTAACAAAGTTCAGTAGGGGACCTCCTTTCAGTGAACTTTGTTAAAAAATTTGTCCCTGCATTTATCACGCTCAATTACCCTCACGCTATGTGTGAACATCTTCCCCTAGTTCATGCAGACCAAATGGGTGCCCACCCCTCTCTCATTGCCTCAAGAGAAGCACCAAATCTTCCCCTTGTCTTTACATTGCAATGCATTTTGACTGAGATGGCCTTACTAGGAGGGGGTTGGGAGGAGGAAGAGGAGGGGGCATCAGTGAACTTTCGACCCCCCTAATGGAGAACTCTGTACATGCCTATGTTGCTAGAAAGATGCACACAAAGCGGGAATGAAACATTAACATGGTTGAGCCTTACAGTTTGTGGCCTGTTGACACATTTTGGTGCTGTGCTCATGTCATGGGCCTTGAGTTCGTATGGCAGAATGTAAGAACATTTCATTAAAGGGACACTAAATTGAAAGAGCAAGTCAGCTTGTAATGATAGAACTTCTTTTGAGAACTTTATTGTCACTAATTTCGTGCTATATGTTGAATTTAAGGGAGAAAATTAAGGTAAAAGTTTGATTTTTTGAATTTGGCGCTGAACCCTCTGGACGTCAACACAAGCATGAGGTCACGGATTTCAAAGAAATTTTTTAGCATTTTGCTTGCATTGGCTCAATGGGCTCAACCCTAGGTGTGGCTCAAACCCCCTGCATCGGCTCAACCCCCTAGGTGGCGTTGTTGCCACCTGTTATTTCCCTTTTCACATTTTCTCGCTTGCAAAGCGCCTTCTCTCTGTCTGAGTGTGCTGCTTTTGATGTTGTGAGTGAGTTACTGATAGAAGAAAAATGATTTACGTCTTTATTGTCCCCTTAAGGTGCTTATTGAGAAACTAAAATCTTGAGCACTTCACTACATTAGATTTTGTACTCAACTGTGCTGCTATGGGACGTCATCCTTCTGCCTTAACGAGAAATTTTGGTTCATATGTTTCCAAACTGCACTAATTTTCATTTCTCTTTCAGGGCCTCATCTTTGTCGTTGACAGCAATGACAGGGAACGGATAACTGAGGCACAGGATGAACTGCAGAAGATGGTGGGTTTATTGTTTGGTGGTTGTGTCCACAACAGGAAAATAGTCATGAACTTTGGCTCAGACTAGTTTTGTTTTCTCTCTTTGGTTGCTTATAGCTGAGTGAGGATGAACTTCGAGATGCTATCCTACTGCTCTTTGCCAACAAGCAAGACCTGCCCAATGCAATGCCTGTAGCAGAACTCACCGAGAAACTGGGCCTGAACCAGCTGAGAAACCGAAGGGTGAGTGTAATTGTCCAATGTTATGCATTCCTTTTTACTGCAAGCCTGATTTCTTGTGGAGACGTGCTAACATGCTTGTCAGATTACAGTGGTGCCCACTCTTAGGATGAACACACGAGCATCTGGCTGTGCTCTGCTGAGTATCAGTGTATCTGGTGCAGCCATGCATCTAAGCAAACCTACGCATGTGTGGAAGTGCGCTGATGCGACTTCGTGTTGTCTGCTAGATTGCTCGCGCTCTTGTAAATGCAGGCTTGCTGTGCACAGGAGTCCCGAGTAATGTAGAAGACGACACGAAGCCAAGCTTGCGGGCATTGGCTTGCTTGCACGGTTTGCTTTGGTGCACTGGCGTTCTGCAAAGCTCAGCCAGGCACTTGCTTTTCACTCTAAGAAGAGTGGATGATGCTTTGGTTTTGTATTTGAAGTTATTGAAAGGCCGGCTCTCTTTGAATGAAAGCGATTATGGTTTGAAATACAGTGGGAACCCTGTTCATACGTTTCTCAGCAGACCGGAAAAAAATACATAAGAGCCAGGAAAACGCAAGAGGGTGGGAAGCTCCAAAAATTAATGAGAACAGGGCCGCTTTGACTTCAGTTTATTTCAGCAAGGTAAGCCATCTACAGTCACCGGATGGCCATCTACAGTCGCCAACCGGTAATTCGGACAGCTGCGTGGTACCGCCAGTGCCCCCATAGACTTGATTTGTTAAGATGACCGATGTTTCAGATGGTTTCTAGCTGTAAGTTCGATAATTTGGACTGCGTTCACGGCTGTCGAGTGCACTGAATGGGCCATCATATCCTCCAGCGCCCTGATGAGAGAAAATATGGCCTCAGAGATTGCACTTAAAACTGTGATCTCTGAGGCTTAGCTCCAGTGCGACATGCAAATTTTGGAGGCAAGCCGCGCCATCATTGCGATCACCGCATCCTGTTCCGGCATCCCATGCGTGGTTTGCGATTGCGAGTACGGCTGGTCGTGTCGGGTTCGTGATCGCTTGATAGCACTTTCACGTTCCGTTTTCAGTGCTTGTTTATTTATTTTACGTTCCAAGACGTTTTTCTTGTGATGTTAAGCGACAGGTCATGTCTGGTGGTACGAGCGATGGCGTTGCAGTCCGCACCAACAAGCATGCCAATGAAAGCGATGCGTGTATGCAACATTGTACACAGCGCTGACAATGTCGCATATCTGCCTACGCCTTGAAAACAGTGCGAGCAGACATAATCGGCAGATGAGCCTGACTTCGCAATATAAGAGCCTGAATTGCAATGTAACAGCTGGGAAAATGCAGCGGTGAGGAACGTAACAGCGGGGTTCCACTGTATAGCCAATTCAGCAAAAATCCTTGATGTCTTCCTTTTTTTCCCCTCCAAACACTGTTCTTGCTAAGCAGAAAAACTTGTGGGTTCAGGTTTAAGGTGTATACATAACACAATGTTTTTCACTGCCAAAGCCCATAAGGATGGCTGCCCATTCCGGGTAATTGTTTCAAAAGATGGGTGCTCGCAAAAATCTGTCGCAACATTCCTGCAGGAAAAGTTAGTGTATTGACAGTCGAGGACCCTTTCCTCATAACTAGTTCTAATGATGTCATCAAATCTTAAAAGGCCACTAAACAGGCTCCTACTTTTTTTTTAAGCCGCCCAAACAAGCTAACTCAGTCATAGAGAAGGTTGCGGCGATCACATTCTGTGAATATGACAGCGCTGCGCGCCACACAGACACCGTATTTGAAAAAACAATTCCCACGCCTCTTTCCTGTGATTGACCTGTCACCCTCTCAGCCTAGGTGTCATCACGTTCTATTGCGAACAACTTTGCGCAGTTGTAGCTCGTTGATTGGTCAAAATCAGGTCTGTGTCAGATCCTGTGGCCATCCCACCGGCGTGAGCGCAGGAGCAACCGGGACTGCAGCGCAAGCGTCAATGACGTCAGTTGCTCACGTCATGTCACGTGTCAGAAGTGGGCGGAGTCTCGACGGAGGCGGAGCCGCGCCTGCCCTCTCCTCGGCAGAGAAGGGTGGGGAGGCTGACCGAGAAAACGAAACCGACGCAAGCGGCCACTTAAACCCCTGTAACTTCATTATTGCACCTATTCGCAAAATTCTTGCGGGAGCATGTTCACATCGCTCAGGAGCACAGTTATATCTTTAAAACAAATTTTGGACCTCGGGGTTGTTTAGGGGCCCTTTAAAATGACAATGCCAGTAGCAGCTTCACCACATCAAGGATCAGTTTTATTCCATTCCACGAAATGAACTTCCGCAGTGTGTTGAAGACGCAATTGACTCATGGTGCAGTGAAGTTCCAAAATGAAACTAGTATTGCCATTGACATATCCTTACCACTGCTGAGCTTCTATCTCTCTTCCACGTTCACATCTTGGGGAGACTCAAACTTCATTCAAAAGACTGGCGTTTCTGTAGGGTTGTGTATTGCACCTCACTTGAGCGACTTATTCCTGGCCTATAAGGATCGTTTAGTGTGTTCTCGATTGGAGGGACTAGGTGTAGTAAGAATTTCCTGGTATGTCGATGACTACCTAGTCTTATTAGAATTAAAAGGAGACCCGAGTGGCAATGGGACAACTGCTGTTCGCTCTGTTTTTAATGGGTGCCTCAGTCCTGTTATTTTAACATTTGAAGCACCCGTTAACAGATCCATCAGACTTTTAGATCTCGCCCTCGCTTTTGCTAGAAAGCAGGTATGGTGGTGTTACGAGCTGAGAAGCAAAAAACCCTTGCTCCCATGCTCATCCGCACATTCAAAGTTAGTAAAACGAGGCATCATAAACTTGTGTTTCAATAACGCCCTCTTTAAGCCATGCCAGCATTTACAGTAGAACCTCGTTATAACAAACCCGGATATAACGAAGCAATCACAATTCCCCTTGAATTTCCTATAGATGAAATTGGTATTGGTTATAACGAGCTAATGGTTATAACGAAGTAATTACTGCTCCCCCTTCAACTTCACTATAACGAGGTTTTACTGTAGTTCATAAAAGTTTTGATGATCAAGTGCCACGTCTAGTTGAGGCTACTCGATGCATGTGTTTGCCGCTGTAGCAGATAGCATGCTGAATAATGTGAAGAGAGACGACCAAAAAGCCTCTGAAGTGACACGTGAACGGACGGGGATTGTTATTTGCCCTATCTCCACACTCTTAGCCATACTCTGAAAAAAATTGCGAAACAAGCAGAGATGCAGATAGTGTTATTTGCACTGTTGAAATTGTCGAGTTTGTGCGCATGGGGGGAGCCACGAGGTTGCGACAAGATGCACCACCCTGAACCATTTGTTTCCTGCTTGGAAGGAGTGGTATATTCCATTCCACTTACATATGGAAAGGAGTACCTAGGTCAAACGGGGAGGTGCATCAATGACGCCTGCGTGAGCACTGCAGCAACGTTGAGAATTTGACAGTGTTGGGGCACCTCGCTGCACATTGTGCACACTGTGGATGCAAACCTTTAATAAAGCATGCGCGGTCGCTGGCCAAAAACTATAATCGGCTCACAAGGGAGATAATTGAAGCAGTGGAAATTAAAGATGCAGATGCTGTTAGTTGCGCATCAGTCTGTTTATTGAAGAAAGAAATGCTGTTTTTGTTGCATCAGCCGCCTGCTTGATTGTCGGGTCATTTGGGTCGTATGTGTCCTCCCTCTTCTCCAATTTTCCTTTGCACATTGTGGATATTTATATACGTGACAACGCAAAATAATAATCAATGGGTTGCTAGTAGCACTGTGCCCCATCTCATTCCCTTAGTCGCCTGTGTTCGCTGTGCACTATTACTTGAAAAGTTGTGTACTCTGGATATTGGCCTATACAAGGGGTGAGATTGAGGGGACTATTTTAGATACAGCCATATGAAGCATAATGAAGTTATTTCTAGTTAAGAGATGAGATCAAAGGAGAAGTGAATATGAAAAACAATTTGCTACCAATGAGAACTCGAATCTTCTATTGCATTCTGCCACAATAGCACAACTGGTAATGCATAGCTCACGTAGTGCAGACACGGGTTTGGTTCCCACTGGTGGAAGACACTTTTTCTTCCATCATGACTTCTCTTCGTAATTTATGCACGATTAACACTATGAATAACGTTTCCGGATACGACTATGGATAACTTTTCCCGACTTCACACAAAAGTACTGGTTGAGCTCCATCCACCTCAGCACTGCAAATGCTTTTGAAGTAAAATTTCATGTTGCCCAAACTGTGTTGCAGTTCTGGGTGTTATTTTTTCATTGTGTTTTTATATCATGAGCTATTCCATTAATGAATGCTTCTTTCTTCCTACAGTGGTATATCCAGTCAACTTGCGCAACACAGGGACAGGGTCTGTATGAAGGTCTCGACTGGCTCTCCAATGAGCTCTCGAAAGCAAAGTAACTCCTGCTTCCATCTTGGCAAGCAAACGAGCTAGGGACAGCAACAAGTTTTCCTGAAGAGGAGGAGGAGAAACTATTTGCAAGGGGGGGGGGAGGGGCAGCTGCCATCATGTGAAGTACAGAAGAAAGCTTTCGCCGCAAACTCCTCGTGCTTTTGCCAGAACCACGTGGAGATGGGAAACACTTTGGAAGCTGTCGAAAACGCTGGTGTTCTGCCAGCTTCTTCAACCAGTGCTGCTTGTAAACACATTTTATTATTTAAATTTTAACAAGCAGCACTGATGAAAGGAAATGGTACTTGAAGACATGCTGTTTTTCAAAGCATGGCACTTTTTTTTTTCCCCTCTATTTTCATTGTGTGTGGGCAGTAATAAATTATCGCTCCTCTCTTTAATGTGCTAAGTTCAAGAAAATAGTTGGGCGTACTGGGGGCTGATGTTTGAAGATGTGGAACATTGTAACGTCAGTGCCGAGCTGCTGCATTTGTCACTGTGCAGCAACAGCTGCAACGTGCAATTTGCATATTTTTCTTTGTACATCATGTGTGTGCGGGAGAAGCAAACCAAAAAGTTAGTCATGTTAAAATTCTAGTTCTACACTTTCCAGGTGCTGTTTTTGATGGCATTGAAGCTCCACCTAGATTGTGCGTGACCTACAGTGTGTGTGTTCTTACTTGTACATATTTCTTGGTAGGGGACAATTTTTTTTTTTTGTTTGTACTTGATCTGTCGGGCATTTACGGGACCAACCTGACTTTGACTGTTTGTAGGCATCGTAATAACAAATGTTGTTGTCACGCAAGTTTCTGTGGCATATCAAACCTTGCATGCCTCTACAAGGATTCAAAAATAAATTGGGGGGAAGACTGGTCATCCAATTGTCTGAATTCTGCCACATAGAAGAACTTAGACACAAAGAAAAATTGTTCTTTTGGCACCTGTGATAACTGCAACTCTGTTTGTCTGGTTTATTTCGCGGTTTTAATTTTCATGGAGTCATGTTGCCTAAGCCTGACAAGTCATGTAATAAAGTATAGGATGAAATGAGTCTTGTTTCTTACTGAAAGCTGCATGTTGCCAAGATATCTTTCCTAAAATAAACGTGCCAGCATAATGAATATCGAATTTGTACACACCTTGGTACTGATGGAAACTGCTTTTTAAAGAGATGCTGTATCAGCCAGAACTGGTGGATAATTTTTTTACTACTCCAAGGATGTTAGTTCTGCTGTCATAAGTTCGTAATTGGTAGCAAAACGGGAGATCAAAGTTTTGTTTTCTAAACTTGGATGTTGGTGTGATATTACACGTGTCAATCATTTTTTACATTTTAGCCACATAAGCCCTACAAAATTTCCTGAAGCTTCCCTTGTATAGCCTCTGGTTGCTTTAAACGGCTCCTCGCCAGGCCACTTGGCAAATTTCAGTTATACATTGGACATTAAGTGCCCAAACAGGGAGCATTCTAATCTTTCAGATTGGCTCACTAACAGAGATTAAAAGTTCACAAACAATTCGAAAGCAGGATTTCCCGAAGCGAGAGTCTCTGCCATTATGACACCCTTGCCACATGCCGATGCTGTGGGGCTATTATGCCCACAGTTGGTCATCCCCTCCGAGAAGCTACCGTTCGAGTGCATTCACAGCGGGGGGCAGGGAAAATTTCAAGCCAGTTCCATCCTGTGACAACCATCGGAACAACGAAGCAGACAGGTGTATTCGAACAGCTCTGCTGTTGAAAGGAACAAGAATCTATGCTACAATAATAGGGCATGCGATGATCTCGGGCATTTTCTCTTTTCGTTCCTTAAAACATATTCACACTTCCACAATAACAACGTGTGCTGCCAGGCGCCTGCTGCACGGATGTGGCAGCATCCGTCGTAACTGTCCACGAATCGGCCCACTGCAATTCTGCCTCATCCTACATGATCCGTGACCGCCCATAGACGCGATTTGTTGAAAGAAGAGCAGGTGCTTTCCAGATGTATTTTGAAACCAAATTACAAACTCCCTGGTGCATACAGCGTAATAAATATATGGCTGACATGTCCACAGGGGGCTCTGCAACTGACTGGCAGCGCTTTGTGGCTGTGTTCAAAAGGTATTGCAGGGTCCCTTTAAAACAGTGCGATTTTCACCAAGAATGAATCGTGTATGCTGTAGTAGATACTAAAAATTTATCCCATTACTCCAAAGGTATGTTGCCACCTCTTACTAAACATGTTCAGGTGCAAAAAGAAATGAAGAGAAAAGAACAAAGGAAAGATGCAGACGAGCGACAACTACCAACTGTTAATTGACGTTCAGGTTACATAGCTAGGTGAGCTTTCCAATATGCGCAGCAAAGCAAAACAATGAGACATCAAACATGCTATCGTGGAATGTGCCTGTCTAAAAAGCGTGTTTCAGTGGTGTACAGTGACACCTCAGTATCGCTGTACACTGAAACACGCTTTTTAGATAGACGCATTCCACGATAGCATGTTTGATGTCGCACTGTTTTGCTTTGCTGCGCATGTCGGAAAGCTCACCTAGCTATGTAACCTGAACGTCAATAAACAGTTGGTAGTTGGCGCTCGTCTGTATCTTTCCTTTGTTCTTTTCTCTTCCTCATTTCTTTTTGCGCCTGAACATGTTTAGTACACTAAGTCGCCAACTAGCCCAAAAACAAGTGCTTCTTGTGTTGCTACCTCTATTTTCGTTTGGTGCATCTTCTGGCTTGCCAAGCATCCTGTGACGGCAATGATGTTCTTGGTACTATGGAATGGCAATTTGCCAGTATAAGTAAAGGTTTTCTTTTCGTTCTTTTTTTAAATTCTTTAAAGCAGGAGTAGCGAAGGTGGCAAAATGTGTGTGATTAAATATTTTGCTGGTGAATGTGTGACATCACAAACGTACAAAAATAAACTTTGCGTTTATATAACAGTGACAATACAATAGTATTTCCACAGAACTGTCCATTGAGCACCACCACATCTGAAGGACTTGACGTACCACATCTGAAGGGCTTGACGTTTGTGATATCAATTCACAGGGCCATTCAACAAGTCATTCAGCTTGACGAGTTTTTCATATATCTGTGCAGGAATACAAATACGATCTTGAGACACATGTCCACCTTACAGCTGTCTAATGCGACCAACAGAAAATCTGTTGAGCCAATCACGGGCACTCTTGACAATTCAGTTTGCACACAGATGTATCTGACAAGGTGCACTGCAGTTTTTTTGCATGTGGTATGGACCACATCGTGACATTTCAATTTCAACATTTTTTTGCAGTAGTGGCACATGTAATATCTGCAACTTACCAGTTGATCATATCATGTGCTTTTCAGAAAAACCTTGCAAATCAAAATGCTTCTGAAAGTGCTCAAGTGTAGACGGTAATCAGTGATGGTAATTATGGGTATATCTGAGCTTGTTCTTGGCACAGTTAGTGCTTACAGAAGGACAACTGTAACAGTGAAATCTCATCAGCAATAAATATGCCCAAGCTCTTCTGATTTAGTGAAAAGGTATAATCAGAAACTAACAGCAAAGTAAATTGGCTGTAACACATTGGGTTTGTGATAAATCAGCACACTGAAAACTGGGATGAAAACCTGCAAGGTCATGAAGGTTGAAGTGTGAAATTTGAGACAAATTTATGAAAACATCAGCACACATTTGTAAGCACAGCTGTTGTAACACCCATGCTTTTGGACACTAGTTCACATTCTCATCTACTAGGCTTGCATAAAATTGGCAATGCAACTATTACACTAACACTGGAATGATTTCACATAAAATTGTTTTATCCTTGCCTTTGTGGGCTTCACATAGTTTTTTACTTCCATGCGCTTGTAGTCAACACTGCAAGAATGCTAATCTCTGTCAATATGTTAAAAAACATTGTGAAATTTTGCATTTATAATAAACTTTGTTGGGTATGGTCCATTCTACAAAGCATTTGGCTGTCCAAAGCAAAATGGCTCAGAATGGGCAAACCTATGCACAATATACTGCTCAATATTCCTGTGTTCACATATATGTAATATTCCATCAGATG
The DNA here is from genome assembly GCA_013339685.2 of Hyalomma asiaticum. Taxonomy (NCBI): domain Eukaryota; kingdom Metazoa; phylum Arthropoda; class Arachnida; order Ixodida; family Ixodidae; genus Hyalomma; species Hyalomma asiaticum. The sequence continues at coordinate 99,313,316 of CM023486.1, forward strand.
AGAAATTTTTAAAACCGCTGTATGACAAACATTTTGCTTACCGGTTGCATTGTAGGTCGCTGTCTTCTGTCAAGCATGACGCACAAATCGCCTATCTCATACACCTTTTGTGCCAAGTCCTGGTCCCACACACCGGCAGAGGTGTCCAGAATTGGTGTGATGTCATTTGGATATGTGTCCTTTAGGTAGGAGAGCTGCGAAAAGTTAGGTCATTTACCACATCGTGTCGGGGCAAATTATGAGACGCTGTAACACGGTACATTTTATGACGTGGTGGTGATGGTGAAGAACCCCGACGTAAAACCAGGAAAGGTTGAGCTATTTATCAGGCAAATTTGTGCTTAGCGAAACAGAACACTTGCAGTACAATGATAGTAGTGAGCAGGGTTGTTGAGAATTTGATCTACCGAGCTGATGTGGTCACTTTTATATCAGAGTCACCATAAATTTTGGCACTATCGGTAATGTCTATCTGTGCCCTACTTCATAAGAGACGCTGCTTTACCTCTTGCTTGACAAATTTTCAAATGCAGATAAGGTGCTTTCATGGGCGCACTTAGTAAGAGTAAGCTCTCAGAGGCACTCCACAGCAGCTGCGATGGAAAAAGCCCGTGATTCTGGGAAATACCAAACAATCCACTATCAAAACCTACTTTATAGCTCACATCGCACCCTGTCAAGGTATCTTTACAATAAGAATTGACAATGGGTGACAACTAGTGGATTTCATATCTATTAGCACTTGCACGCCAGCAAGAGCCTTGTGCAAATGCTCTATGCACACAAAGACTGGCGTATTACTGTGCCTGTCAACTAGAGAACCTTTTGAAAACGTGTGGGCACCCCACCATGGGTGATGAAGAAAGCAATAGCGCACTTTTCATGTCTGTCCGACACACACATCTTCAGGGATATGAATGTACTTTACTAAATATTTGCCTTTAGATGCAGCAAACTTGGCACAGCCAGTACTGACAAGCAACACATATTCAGATTATAGTTACTACCCTATTTGTATCCTTTTACCGTGAAAAGACTATCAAGGGAAATTCAGAGACAAAAGAGCAAAACTATTCTGTAAATCTTCCAAAAGCAAGATCTTCCAAAAGAATGTGTGCTCAAGGTGCCTTGCAATGCATTTTGAAAACATTGTCCGAAAACACTGCTTATCCGTAGTCGAGGTTGTTGTGAACATGTGAACCAACTATTAGTGCATTACATGCAGTAACACAGTAGGGAATTTACACTAGTATATTATGCTTTCAAAGACAGCCAAAAATCGCTTTCTATCTTTTCGACAAACTGCAAAGCAAGTGGCAACAAGCAGGCATGACAAGTATTGGTCATGTGCCAGAAATGTGAACTTTTGAACCAGAAGTGGCCAATACTACAGTAGAAAAAAAGAAAAAAAGACTGCAGGCCTGCATGCAGCAAAAGCTAATGTAGTTTTCAGGCTGTGCATCACCCCCTGCCGTTCCTGCCCTGCGAAGTTTCCAGTGCAGTTATGGTGACCAGAGAAGAAAGTAATCGTGCATATAATGTAACACTGCTTAGTATACCTGATGGAATCAAAGATTCACCTTAAATTTTTGTGGGAGCACATTCACGAGGCCACGGGATCCTTTAGTAGGCTCACTGTACGACAAATTGGAAAGTTATTATACTGCCTTTTCAAAAGGCACTGTACTTACAATGTCTCCTCTTGTATTTGTGTACGGTGGAAGACCTGTCAGCACCTCCATGATCACCACACCAAAACTGAAAGTGTCCATCTTGGGGGAGATTGTGCCAGTGAATGCCTCTGGTGGCATGTAGACAGATGTACCGACTACTATCTCGGTTCTCGTAGTACCGTCCCCTGACAACGGCCTCACGAGTCCGAAGTCCCCCAGCTTGGCAGTATAGTTACTGTCTAGAAGTATATTGGCACTGAAAAAGAAATCCACACCAGCCTACTAATGAAGCGACGTGTTCCACAAAAGCAGAACACATCAATGGAAGAGTAGAAGGAGTAGACTAAAATGCAACAGTGAAATTTTTGCCCACATCTGCACACATCCCATCCCAAATGTACTTGTATGCTTTAATCATGGATTCCCAGCTTTTTATATACTGGTACTGTGCTGCTGACTGTGAAACAACTCGTATTGTTCACTGTTACAACAAAATCCCTATGCAGGCACTCTGTATATAAAAACCAGCCATTGACATGCCAAAGATAGCAATGCAGCTTCCACCCTGTAAAGTTGTTGGGGTCTGTCTAAAGCATTTGAGCATGGCCATTGCTCATCATTCTTAGTGGCAGTGCCAATTAGGTTAGACATCAGCACCACACCCCCTTATGCTATGCAGCTTGTGTTGGAGCCATCGTGAACAGCCAGCAGCCACAACTGCACTCTGTGCATCACATACTGGTTTGTATGAATTAAGCAGTAATGGTGTCTGCATGGAAGCTGTTGCCAGCAGCGAGCCATGGCTACACCCAAATGCAGCAGTGATGACTCTCGAACACTTACCGATACACATGCAAATTCTTACTCTCTGTTGTGTACATATACAGTATACATGCACACAGACATGAACAAACAAAAAGCAGGGTTAGAATACAGACAATGTGAATACAGACGCAGTTTCCACTGCAGTCTGTATTCACATTGAAACGCTAAGGTACATTTTATATGATACGGTTTCACTGCCTTGGTGCTTCTCATGATATTCCCACAGCTGCCTTTCTAAGTTTATTGCATGGCTAGCTGACTTAAATATGTGCATATTATCCCAAACACCGCTTTACCTACCTTTTTACATCCCTGTGTATAAGGCAGGGTGTCCGAGTATGCAGAAAATGGATGGCATCTGCAACTTCTGTCAGTATTGCGACGCGTCTTTTCCAGTACATTGGATTGCTCTGTAAATAATGAATACGACGTATATCACAAAGATGACAGCCACATAGAAGAGGCAACATACTTTGTTTGCAAGACATGACTGCAGGGATCCCAGTTTCATGAATTCATAAACCAAGCAACTGTACGCTGCATTGCAGCAGATTCCAATGAGAGGCAACAAGTTCGGATGAGAATGCCTGGGTAGAAAAACACAGAGTTTGCCGTCGCAAGTCACAGGCGGCCAGCTCTGGCTCTCACCTTCGTAGCAGCCTTACTTCAGTGAGAAACTGCTCTGGAAGAGATTCCTTCATGCGCTTAACAGCCACAATGGTCCCATCTGGGAATATGCCTTTGTATACAATTCCAAAGGATCCTTCGCCCACTTTGAAGCCTCCGTCAGACAATGGCACATCACAGAAGTTGCCAGTTGCTTGTGCAAGGTAGTCGTAACTGAATCTAGGTGTTTCATTGATAACGCTGTCCATGACCCGATCTGAAATATCAGGTGCAGTGTGAATGCCCATTCTTTGCACGCACGCAAGAATGCACACGCATGCACATATACTGTAGGTGTTCAAGGGTTCGGGCTGTCTTGCTGCCAAGGATGAACGCTGGAGCCGCCGGTAAACTCAACAAGAAGGAACATTAATTACTAGCAACTCAAACTGTAAAAGAACAAACAAGCAAATATGCGTAGGTAATGACGTCAAAAACACAGGGTGGTCCGCATGGGAATCCACTAAAAATTCTTAAAATTCATTTTCAGGAAAACTAAACGACTTGCGACTGTCTGACTTGGCTTATATTATATTATTACAGTACCAAGGAGAACATATATTTAAAATTTCATTGAGATCTGTGGACACTGAAAAATCACCGTAGTTGCCCTTGTTGAACCCCACATCCACTATTTCCTGGCATGAATACTAGATTAGGCTATTACGTGCATGTCATTCATGATGTGTAAGTACTAGACGAGCAGTGTTAAGAATAGATAAGGGCTGTTGCTTGCGGCCAGCGTAAGCTACAATTGGTGCAAACTTCCTTTTTTGGACAATGGTTTGCCGCTAACACGGGATTAGATACCAAGGTAGGCCATTGTTTCTCATATTTCAACTTGCAGAAGGTATTAGCTACATTCATTGCCATGAAGTAATTTGAGGCATGGACTGAACGCCTGGTAACAGCTGTCACTGTACAACTTATTGAGCTAAATGAAAAAAGTTTGATAGTGGGCTGTGTCTAGAGTTGCATCCAGACATTGATAGCAAGTTGCTAAAGTTACATCCAGTGTGTTGTTTTCTGTGTGGATTTGATGATTTTACCGGTGTCCATGGTTAGCTCATGTCACTAGGAAGCCAGTAACATACGGTGACGCTTTGCAGTGTGCCTTCAGCACTCTCACCATTTCAGTACTGCCACTGCTGCCAGAACCAATGAGATTCTATTTAAAAAAAGAAATTGTCACAGACAATTTACAGTCTCAAGTCACAGACAAGGGACTGCCATGACACATGAATGCTAGCCGACCAATAACGCGTATCCCCCTTCCAGAGTGCTAAGAATTTCAACGTCGTCTGTGATAGGAAGCACTTGTGCACTATGTACAATGTGTATGTGTGCAACATTAACTATTCACACAGTAGCTTCTCTTTGCGGAGTTCGACATCTTTTGAACTACGCAATCAATTAGTGCTTAGCATGGTAGATGACATAGTAGATTCCTTTTGCAAGTAAATAAACAATAAGGTCAGAGAAAGGGCTACAGCACAGGAATATGAGCCACTATGATCTGAGTTTGTATACATAGTTTGTTTCCTATATAGATAGCACTGGATTTTTATATTTCTTAACCTGCATATGTAGTACATGGTCTATCACAAGAAAACATTTGCAAACGTCTTTCGTTCTTCGTGTTCAACCCGTTTTATTATCAGCATGCATTGTAAACGCGTTCCGATAACGTCAACTGCCATGTAAACTTACCGTGAAAATCTTCAGACGGCGGAGGTGGTGGCGGTCCTAAGTCAGGCTCGTCTAGTAGATCGTCAAGACTGGCTTCATCATCACCTGGAGCCTCTGCAAATTTCAGAGTTGAACAAATGTGAAAAATAGCTACGGCGAGCTGCACAGATGCATTCTGAAGGTTTTCATGCTCACGTTGCAGCACGTCGACTTCGATGATTGAGGCTGCCCTATGAAGTTCTGCCTGTTTCAGCAAGTCGACCAAGTCCGATATCTTGGGTCGATTACGGCCCGTTGTACTCCACGTCTTTAGTATTTCGTCGCTGCGACTTCCTCTCGCGTAGTTTTCGAGGACCCTAAGTGAGCTAGAGGTCAGCAAGCTCATTAATAATTTGAGAAGCCAATCCATTACCTTGCGTGATCAGCGTTGAAGAGCATTCTGTCAGGGTCATCCGGATGAGTGATCAGGTGCAACACCTTTCTCCAGCCATCTCCTGCGTCTAAAACGCTCGTCAGGCGCAAACGAGCATGATCGGGTAGGAACCGTAATTCCGTGTCAGCGTTGACATCACGATTTAAGTCGCTGAACTGGTTGGCAACTTCTTGAAGCAACATTCTCCTAGTTTTGCCACTTGTTGATCACGACTTCACTTTCGTCTCGGTGCAATGTCTGTCATATGCACTTATTCATTTTCGCCTGGCATCTTTGCGTGAAACCGTGGTCAGAAGGTCACGCACAATAATTCCACTGTTCGCATTCCGATGCTGTCGTACGTACAGTAAAGCGTTTTATGAGTATCCGCGATAGCGCAAAAGCCGGTGATGCGTGATGCAAGGAGGTTATATATTACTTTTCTGGAGTGGAAGCGTGCCGCCGAAAGTGAAGCCGTCGCCGCCATCTTGCTCAAGGAAACACTAGCAGACGACCACGCAGACGGCGGAGCGCGTAGACAACGCGACGCTGTTTCGTGGTGTTTAAACACTGTGTCCTGTTTTTCCTAAGCATCTAAATATCTGAGAAGGCAACGGTGACTTCGCGCGTCACTTTCGGCTGCACAAATCGCGTTGAGAAGAAGCCTGGAAGGACATTTCACGCGTAAGTTTTTTTCACTTTCATCAGGTACGGCTGCCCGTTTTCAGTGCATTTTGCTAAATAGAGGGCAATTTTAAACGTTCGCATCCATATATTACCTCCCTACGCCTGTATGAAAGATAACTGTAAGCTTTAAATACTTGCTAGTGCTTCGTTTTCAGATGCGTGCATACAGGATTTGCTACGGGCTCGAGTTCTGCTAAAATACACGTCTGATGCACATATTGGATAGTCACTGCAGTGTTTGTACGCGAACTTTAGAGGAAGGGCATCTTTCCGGTGCATAGACGCAGATTTGTTACGCGTACCTGTTGACGAATGCGCAAATGCAGCGAGCACGTATACGTATGGCGTGTTTCTCCGTGCTACTGGTTTCGAAAATGAAGGGAAAAAAAATACTGTGCGTAGCCTTCTGACTGAGAAAATGTGGTGCTCGGAGGGGTGGATGGAAAGCTTAAAACAGCCACTCGATCACCTCTGCTCTAGTGATACCGAACAACCCAACCTCTGTCTTCAAGTGCATGCTTTTCGACGCGTGTCCCGTGTAAGAAATCTCCTATGTACGTTTACAGTCAGAACTAAATGAGAAAGTTTTCCGAACGCACCTAACGGGTCTTGACAGACGCGGATCTGAGAAGACTTCGCAAACGCTAAGAGCAACAAACCATTTGGAAAAATGTACGTGAAATACGAAAAAAAAAAAAATAGAGCGTGCGCGGTTAGTTAAGGCAACATGCAGAAAACATGCGCTGTACTCAGTCGGTTGGATACATGCTTAAATAAAGGCCACGAATGCATTTCACGTCAGCTGGCAGTCGCACAGTGCCGCATATTTGCGCTATATCGCGTCACCACATCACAAAAACCTAGTTTCTACTAACAGACAGAGTAAGCCGGCAAGTACGATTTGCATAGAACCTCTCAGCCAGCGGTGTTCTTTTGTTTTCCTCGACGCCTGCAGCTGAGTACGGACGCGGGAAAATTTTTTTCTCAACTAGAAAACACCGTTGGTAATTGGTATAAGCATAAAGTTCGTTTCTGTCTCAATGTTTTATCGTGAGGTTGCAAAACAAGTCGAGCGCCTGTCTTAATACATTGCCGTCTATGGCGCGCCCGCGTACTTTTTGCTCTAGTAACATGGCCGCCGCCGGCTTCACTTGGCCCCGTAGGCAGCTGCAGGGACTTCCACTCCGGAAGTTTAATGGAACCTCCTTGGCGTGATGTCACCTCCCCCCATGGATGCCACAGAACAGAGTTCTTCAATCATACCAGCATACCAGTTACCAAACTCCCCATAGGCCCCATGTATCAAATTCCGGACACGCCAAGTGCCAAAACTGCGGAGGTTAGCAGATTGTCGCGCCATCTGTCGACACAGAAACCAACTAATAAATGCTATGTTGGTGTGTTTTCTGTTATGGAGCGCAGAAAGCTCCGGCGCGTCAATGAGGCGAACCTTATGCAAACGACGTTGCGCACACAGAAAATCCGTCAATTCGCCGTGATTCTGGCGTCCCTGGCGTCTTCTGCAGAACAAGAAAATTCACTGACCTTGTGCCATCGCTTCTGCTTCTGCACGAACACTTAGGGTTCACGAAGTGTTTTGTCCGTGCTGACTGCTCTCACGAAAGAAGCAGGGAATCGTCTGTTCGGCTGCCGAGGCCGCTGGTGAAAGAACAAGAAAGCTTTTCGAACAACGGATTATTTTCGGTGAATAATTATTCTTCTTTTTTTTTTTTCGTCTGAATGTCGATGTGTCATTGGGAATCCAGCACAAAGCGTGCACCAGTGGTTCACATGACTACAGCGTCGATGTGTCAACACAGCAGCAGAAGGCCTTTAATGCAGAGCGTGTCGTCTGCAAGCGAAAAAGCGGATGGTGCAAGTCGACGATCCGAGTGCAGTCGAATTGCAATGTAAGGCGTCTATATCTCTCGCTGCTTTCTTCTGCACCTCTTTAGCCGCGTGATAAGGGAGCCATTAGCAACTGTTACGGTGCTCCAACGTTTGTGGCCGCCACTTTCATGCAATAAACATCGCCTCCAAGATCTGGTGAGTGTAGCGTTTCCAGTTGCGGCTCCCAGATGGGGCGACAGTCTGTTAACCTCCGCCAATTTGGCCGTCGGCTTGTCCAGATTTCGGAACACAGTTTGGCAACTGGTATGATTGAAGAACTTTGGCCACAGAACACCTGTAATCGTGGAGGGATGACAGCAATAAGCCATGAGGCAATGCGGAAACAAGCCGGTATCCCGTGACAGCAACGAAAGCGGAAACGAAAACGGAAAACCCGTTTCGACAGGGCACCAATGCATCCAAATAACCAAAATGTTGATTCTCTGTGTTTTCTGCGGCTTTACTCTTTGACAACATCCCGCAATTGAAAGGAGCAGCCTTTACTAGCGTAAAGCACACCAGCTCCGAGGTACTTTGTGCCGTCAGTCTAGAAGTCTAGCTTTGAGAATCTCTGAGGCCAGGGCCATGTTACAACTTACCAGCATGGAGGAAAGAAAAACTTTTCTTCTTCTCTTTCTTTCCTCCATGGTTACCAGGGTAGGGCCAGAGCGTTGTCAGCTGTGTCATGAAAGGAACACAACGTTTATTTCACTCTTCCGTGATCTTGACAGAGCGGTAAACGTAAAACAAAAGAAATTGGAACGGAAGGTGAATGTGCGAAAGAAATGTGCACGCAATTATAAGCCAGAAAACACGGAGCGTGGTGCACGTTTGTGTTCAGTGGGTGTTGTTGTTTTATCTCATGGAGAAAGGAATTTTATCTGAATGCTACGAGCCTCTGACAGCAGCTGCGCGCCTCATTTCTTGGTTTAGTGCTCTCTCCAAAATGTTTTTCGTTCCGATGTTACGAAAACAGATCAGTAGGCCGAGAGCTGCGATCGGCGCGTAAAGCCTTCTATTACTTCTTACATTTCGTTAGTTCGGGCTCAAATGCATCTATTGCCGTAACGAAAGCAAGTACCATAATCTTTTTCTTTTTTTCGAATCTCCTGTCAAACCTGCAGCACCGTTACGTCACTAGAACGTTAGAACTGATTCGAAAGCGTTTTGTCGTTTTCCCGCCATTTTATGCGTTCAGTAATGTTCTATTCAGTAAGGATGCAGTGTACTCATTTATTATCGACAAGCATGTAAAAAGGGCGCTCTTGAAACCCGCGCGCCATGATTTAATGCAAGGTCTGTCGCGGGAACTTCGAAGGAATGCCTCCCCATTCATCCTTCGCGCGTGCCTGTTCATTCATTCATTATATATATTCCTTGAAGACCCCACGCAGGGGGCATTGCATAAGAAGTGGGATTACATCGTTCAAACAGAATTTAAGGCGAAAAAAAAAAAAAAACGCGCACACTTCTTCCTTGGAGGTAGATGGGCAGGTGATGGCAGCCTACAGCGACTTGAAGCAAAAAAGAAGACGAAAAAGTGACGGTGCGCACTTTGATGCGAGCGACGTTTAAAATTAATGGCCTGTGCGTTGCGGTACTCGCGTTGGTCGCGAGATGTATGATGCGAGGGCGAGGGAACCGTAAAAAAAACCTGTGAAATAAAGATAAACTGGAGGTGCGATTTCTAGAATATAGTAAATCCGAGGCTTTAAATGAATATACTGTGAATAAATCGAACAGCGCGATTCCGTACCGATCCAAGGTCGTTGGTTAGGTAAATTTCAACGGGGCACCAGATGGGAGAAGCGTATTAAAGTTTAGGTCTCATAAAAGCGAGCCCCGGCTGCAGGTTGATGGAGTTTTACGTGCCAAAACCATGATATGTTTGTAAGGCACACTCTGTAGTAGAATGCCCTTGAATAATTTTGGCCATCTGCAAGCTGAGCGCTGTGAGCATTGAAATAAATAAATAAATAAATAAATAAATAAATAAATAAATAAATAAATAAATAAATAACGTGCACCAAAATCAGTGTACACTGGTACGTATTGTTTCGCCCCCATAGATATGCGGCCGCCGTGGCCGCAAGCCAACAGCTAAAGGCGGGTGTGGGCTGCAGGGAAGGGTACGATAGTAAGGGGTGACCGTTTGGCATTCTGAAAGCGTAACTTTAGTGCTAAAATGTGCATTTTTGTTATATTTTGCTCTGAGCGGCGGCCCTGATTGACACTGGCATCTGATGCAAAAGCACAGCGCATAAACTCGGCCTTCGCCGGACCTTGTCTGTTGCTCTGAGATGCACAAAACTAACGCTGTTTCGTCCAATTATATGCTCCCTCCGCGAAACTACCCCCTTGTAGAGCACGTCCCAGCGCCTGTTAGAGGAGGAGAACCCGGGAAAGGATGCTACCCTCACCACCGAGTGCCACGCCAGGGCACCTCCTCTGCATTAGAAAAACTAGTGGCCGCCCGGCGGCGCTGGGGTTCGAACCATTCACCTCCTGCATTGGAGGAGAATGTTCGAACCACTTGACCACCGGGACCGAGAGCCAGCATCCACAGCGATTCATATTTTACAAGGCTATAATTCACGCCACATATGGCGGTACAACTTCGTTTCGGCTACTAGGCGAATCGCTCTTTTATTTTAGATGCGAAGCAGCTCTTTGACTAGCCTGTGTAACGCTGTCCCTCCGTCCGTCCGCACGAACGCGCCGCAAAGCGCTCCCCTCGCCGCAGGTGTTGGAGCGTTGCCAAGTAGGTCACGCCGCAGCTGCGCGTTGACGTCGCGCTCCCCTCGCAGTACGCGCTGACGTCACTCTCTCCCTCGCCTGCCGCGCGCTCGCCGCAGCGCCCGCAGCTGCCGCCTCGTCCGTCCGCCCGCAACACCTGCCGCTACCGCCGCTCGCTACACAGCCGACTCGTCGGTTCACGCGCAATAAACCTGACGCGCGCCTAACGTACGCGTTGAAAATTAACACCATCTTCCCAAAGGGAACCCTGATGGGATGCGAAGCACCCGCGTTAGCGCCGTTCAACCCGTGATGCCACCCGTGCGCAACGCTGCTGCTTCGCATCCCATCAGGTTCCCTTTGGGAAGATGGTGTTAATTTTCAACGCGTAGGTTAGGCGCGCGTCAGGTTGTTTCACCAGGCGAAAAAAAGAACAAAAAGAAAAAGAGAGAAACGGCAGTAACACATCGCGTTATTATTATTTGCTATGTAAACATGCACAAATGTACGAGCACACAAAGGAAATAAGAAAGGAGCAGGTTGACAACTGACACCACGAGGGGCACAACTGCCGCCTTTACTCTTCGGGAAAATGGAGTAAAGGTAGAAGACGTAGGTAGGAAGAAATAACCAGGAAAGCATTAAACCCGTGTCAGGAAATATGAAAATAAATAAATAAAATTAATGTCTGCAAACGGGAAGCCATGCATCACGACCAGCTATATTTATTGGATGCATAGCAAGTACCACAAACACGCCTTCAGCTCATACACAATACAAGCTTTGCTGCGCTCACACGCACACATACACACCACTCCTTCTTTAAAAAAAAGTATGAAAGGAATAAGGGAAACCCAGTCGTGGAGGAAGGCTAGCAGGCCACTATGCATGGGCCATGGTCGCGTCGTGTTGACTGTCGTACACTTCAGTCCAAGCAGTTTGCATTGATTTATTTGCGATGTAAGCTGCGTAACGACGTGGGACAATTTAGTATTTAAGGTGTTTCAGTGTCTCACAGGAGCCAATACATCTTCACGGAGACAGACAGAGCGGCCACAGAACACTCGCACCTCGTTTTGACGCTTTGGAAGATCCTCGATTCTTCGACAGACTTTGTTGTCGGTACATATTACAACTCTCGTATTCACGTGTGCACCGTCGCCGTGAGAGTGAAGTTAAAGTTTGCATCCTTGGAGCCGAAGTAGTCGACGAGAAGATCCTTTTGCTTCGCTAACAGCGGCTCATCCAGCGGTAGTTCGTACCAGCAGTACCTGCAAAGAAAGGAAACACCTCACAGTATTTGTCTACCGCTCAGGTGTTGCCTTTGCGTTAATTGTGGTGTGAATTAGAAGACTCCGTGTCGTATTGATCTATAAGCATGATTTTGCGCCATAAACGGAGTGGTTGTGGGCTACAGTTGCCTCTTGAAATGGCGTAAAATAACATGCGGAATTGTTGGATGGCAAAAAAAAAAATAAAAAATAAGAAGGCGGGAACAATGACTATGCACTGTCATGTGACTAAAAGCCTGCACCGGAAGAGTTCAACGCCTAGGAGTATTAAGAAAGTAATGTATTTCGATCTTATTTCCAGTAGATATACCTGGTGTATTTATATTGGTACATTTTTGTGCTGCGCGTTTGAAGGGTGCCTTTCTTTTTGTCCATGGGTGGCTATGATACCTTCCAAGTATCTCCTATGACACCTTCCAAATATCTCCAAGGTTGTCAATACTCACATAAAAGGCGTACCGAACGTCTGAGGCGATCAGGGCAGGTTATTGATACAAGAGTTACTGCAAATAACTATATAACGCCATCACACTTCTTGCTCGTCGCTCACCTCTCTCCATTGTAGAGGTCGCGGTTCCTGAGTTGAAAGTACAGGTCACAACTGCCGACGCTGTGGGTGGAGTTGTCGGCGCTGAGGTCGGTGAACGTGACGCTCGCCTGCTCTCCCTGAGGTGCCTGTTCACAGTTGGCATGCGCGTAGAAAACAGCACAGAGTTAGTTCATTCAACCTAACCGCTTCATGCGTTCCGATTGAATTAACGAATGAAATAACTTTATCAAAGAAAAAGTCCGGCGAGGTTAAATCAGGGCGGGCCGCAAAAAGGGCTCGCGGCTGACGCACCACGATTGTTCCGCATTTATTATTGCCTTTTTTTTTTTCGTAGGGCTACACGCCTACAGAGGCCTTTGTGTATGACAGTGACATGCCGTCAAACCGAGAAATCAAGCTCCAAGGGCGATGCTTATAAGGATGGGTTAATGCAAAGTTGATTATCACCGCCTCGGTGACCATGTCTCCGCGTATTAAACAGCGAAGCTGTTTAAGCTCTTAGTTTTCTGCCCTGTCACTAAATATCACCTTGAAATGAGCTTGCCTAGCAACCAAGCGACGCTACATCTACCAGCATAACCTTGTATGGCTATCATGCTACATAACGCAACATGGCATCACAACGATACGTCACTGGAAGAAGATGATGAAGATGAAGATTATGAGCAAGTAGTAGTAGAAGAGGAAGAAGAAGAGGAAGTAGTAGTAGTAGTAGTAGTAGTAGTAGTAGTAGTAGTAGTAGTAGTAGTAGTAGTAGTAGTAGAAGAGGAAGAAGGAGAAGAAGACCCGGACCAGCCATGTGCCCAGCAGCTTCCCTGCTTCACTATAGCCTTGCGCCACTAGTGCAAGCTGCACTGTTATTTTTTTCTGGAAAGGGGAGGGGGGAGAGAGGGAGTGCGAGCACGGTATACATACAGTATTCAAGGAGTCTGCGGGGCACCAGCGGCATAAGTACATCGTCTTCATACGGTCCTTTCTTTTTCTTTTTGTATGCAATATTTAGCCTATTGTAATGATTAGGCTGCACTACGACACTGCTTACAGGCCCACAAATATTAGCATGTAGTAGCATGTCTATCTTGAGAGAACTGACTTGACGTGATGTCACGGTATTGCTGATCTGATATTTCCACAGGAAACGTAACTTGACAAAAGCATAAACTGCGCAGGCGACGGTGCTTGTTTACATATACTACGCCATATTGACTCCAACCCACTGGAGTGTTGTCCACTCTTCGTGCAATGCGGTTGTTTGTTGTTCCACAAGCATGAAGTCACAGGAAATAACCATAAACAAATATACGGCTTTGTTGATTAATGGCAATGCCGCAGTCTTTGAATTTTGCAGCAGTGTCGCTGTTAAGGTGCTTCATATATATTAGATAAAATTCTTCGAATTGGCAGAGTGCTCAAATAAGCAAACAGAAACACAAGAAAGCGTACGCAGGACAAGCGCTTTCTTGTGTTTTTGAAGGCACTGAGGTCAGTGAACGTGACATTTGAAGAATAACTAACAGAGAAGGCCTTCAATAAGTTATAATATGGTTGCGAAGTCCTGCGGCTTTAAATACACTTGCAGCCCAGAGGCGCGCACAAGATACTCATAAAATATCATAGGAAACGAGAGTGTCACTAAAGTTGCTTTCGAGCATAGCCTCAAAGGGAGAGATAAAAAAAAATGTTGTCAGCCAAATTTTACCCTGATCCACCACGTGCAATGGTAACTTGAAGGTCTCGAAACAAAGTGAATTGTCTTGTTTTCTTGAAGCACTTCTCCGCAGATATCTGGAAAGAGGAGAACATTATTGAGTCGGGTTAAGAAATTTCGTGTCATGCGACAATGCTCTATCAAGAATCCAAGCCGAAGCGGGATTCTTGAACCTATAGCCTTAGAGCAAAATGTCACCAAATGCACCGCTAGAACGCTGCGGTGTTCATCCGGGATGAACACCGTACCGTCTCAGCGCTGTTCCTTCTTCGTCCGCGACGCCATCCACCTCATGTTGCCCTTCTAGCACGCCTACCTACCTTAGTAGAATCTACAGCTCCGTATCGCGGACTGATATTAAGATGAGCCGTAAAACCTCCCTCCCGTATATCCGATGTCCTCATGCAAGCTAACAATCACTTGAACTTGTGTACAGGTTATTGTTTATACTCTCGTCTATGCATCAAGGACGTATTTAAAAAGAAATCGAATTTTTTTAAAAGCTTCTTCGTCGGCATAAAGGACTAATGAACTGACCTGTCTTGGCATTGATCGTCATGTGCTCGCAGCGGTCACCGACTGCACCTGGCGGGCACACACAGTTGCACTTGGGTCCCAGATAGCCACCGTGCTGGCATCGGCTTCTGTCCACGTTCGGACATCTCTCTGCGCGTAGATGTAGGCACGCTTGACACCGAGATCATGAGGCAATCGTAAACTGAAGGACGTTTCAACTCATCATTGTCCCTAAACAACCACGTACAACAGCTACAATACGTTTTCCTCTCGTTGACCTATTCTCCTTCGCATCTGCAGCGTATGGCCAACTAGACGACATCTTCAGCTTTCTTCCAAATCGATTATTTCTCCCTCATTCTCTCTCTCTATCTCTCTTAAAAACAATATATTACTGAGTGTGAGATTTCACTGAACAACACGAAGACAATCAAATATGCCGTGTCAGAAGGACTTGCCGTCATGTCTGACCCTGGTCAAGATCGGAACCCGACGAACGGAAGATCCGTGAGCAGCAATCTGACGATTTTGTAGCTGGTGAAACTGAAATTCATGTTATGGAGAGCGTGTGCACAAGCTTTTCTACCGATGTGAACCAGAACGACGCTTTTGGCGTTATGTTTGCGTACGAAACGCTGAAATGCCACGCACATTCATGGCTGCAATCGGCGCTATTTTTGAACCGCGTGCGGCAATTTTAAGTGTGCACGTAGCAGACTTATGAAGTGGAGCAGACAATAAGGTCTAGACGCTAACGCAGCGTAATTCTGCACTTTATCTTTATGATAACTAGCAAGACGCTTGCATCATAAAGTTTTCTTCGTGAGCGAAGACACACAACGAAAGCCAGATCACGGAACAGTGTGAATAGTGTGTCAAGGGCAAAAGAGGGTCTTCTTGTGACAGCGGACATCGGGGACGGTGGACATGTCGGACCCCTGAATATCTCCGCTGTTAATAAGCCACGCCCGCAATATGATCACGTGGCATGTGTGTCTTCGACACGTACCATTACACTTGTATAGCTGGTTGACCTTCTTGTATTCGAGGAACGAGGCGTGTTCCGTCGACGTTGTTCGGTACAGGTAGAAGGGGTCGGAGGGGTAGATCACCCTCCGGTCTTGTAGCATGAAATCGACGTCATCCTCTACGCTCTGCAACATGGTATCGAGAAAGAACCGTGAGGTCATAATTTGCCATGCGTCTATAAGCATGCACCCGAGAGGCCATTCAAGGACGGAATGAAGAAAGGAACAGATATAAATAAATGGAGGTCAGCCAGTTCTAAAACCGGGCACTCTATGCTACAGTGTGGTAAGGGGTAAACTACACCCCAGGAAGAGCGTCCTCTGAAGCAATGACGGTTGCTGTGCAAAGATGTAACAAGTTGCTTTATTTGGAAAAAAAAAAACTTTGATGCTTATTTGATGTTACGTTCATTGAAGCGAAATGAGTCAAGGGAAAGCAGATCCCTCATTGCAGTGACAATCATGCTCACAGCAGCCTCTAGAACAATATGGCGGAATAGCCTTATAGGTATTTCTTGACCAAAAGCCGCTATCATCACACGCAGTAGGCGAACACACGCCTCCGTATGACTGCGTTTCCGATGGGATAGTGCAGCTTCTACAGCAGTACCAGCTACAGGGAAACAATGTGCCGGTGCTCAAGTGACCTTGAATGCTTACGCTCAACAAGGACGTACCTCGCTTTCGTCGGCCATGACGGAACTCCAGTCAAATTCGAACTCGGACTCCAGCGCGGCGACCTTGGTGCGCGACCCGTAGGAAGGGCTCTCGTGATCGAAGTTGTACCGGTACCGCTCCGGTACTTTGTCCCAGGCCACGTGGTACAACGTGTCCCGGTTCACTGTCGGCATGCGTGTGCCGTAGACCGAGTGCATGACCGAGGAGGTGAACGTAGCGCTGCAATTGAGTAAGAATAAATGAATGAATGACCGGAGAGTTAGACGATACCACAGACACGTTTGCTATTTGTCCTATTGCTAATTGTCCTATTGTCCCTCTAAGTAGCACAAGTACTGACACGCAATACGTGGTGACTCCTATTTGTTCACTATTTAAAGAGTTCGAGGCCTGATATTTAGGACGTGCATATTTTTCATTACATAAAAGATGATATGGTCCACAATGGTATCCATTTCAAACAGGGCGGCGGAACAAATATCCACCAAGCCTGTTTGTTATAATCAGGTCTTACTTCACTCATCATACCACCCTGGTTATATCTTCGGTTTTCCTTAATGCAAGCCTCTATCTTTATAGTTCAGGTATAATGTTACATACGCCTGTACCAACTCCACTTCTATAGATCTCTTCCATGATTTACCTGGCTTCCGTTATTTGCATACAGTTTTCTGTCTCCGTGTCTCTATTTTTCGTCGAACCTGGCTTGTATTGATCATTTCTGTTAATCTGAACTTCGTTGTCAACGTTCATGATATTTTTCTCTGTTTGGCGTCCACGATCTTTAGGTGCAGAGGGAGAAAGACACATTTATTGTGAGGGAAAGGCTGAGAGGTCGGCCTGAACCAATGTTCTGGCCTGCTACCCGGTGTTCGGGAAAGGGAAATGGGCGCAGAAAGAAACAAATTGTTAATACGTTGCAGGTCTTTGTGCACTCTGCCCGCCCGTTTCTTTTTGACGGCATTTCTAACAGTTTTTTTTTTCAATACAAATTTACTCTGCGATTTATAGAGAAAATACGAATCTTCAACTGTAAACATAGCTGCGTTATTTTTTGATCTAATAAATAGAAATGTTTGCCATGGCTATAATCACTAATCTGGAGGGTACTAGGCAGCTTGTCGGTGCGCACAAAACATAAAAAAAAGCCAACATCAAAATAATATAAAATTCCAACGTTAACGTTGAACTCACCGTGTCGGGAAAATACTTGCTAGGTATGCCGATTTTCTGTCTCCCTCCTTGCTTTCCAAGGTAGGAGTAAGCCCTTGAAGAAGAATATGAAGAAGAAGGAGGAAAAGAAAGCTTTGCAGACGATGTAGCTTTTTCTGTGGCCAATAGTGACATCTATATCAAACTTGGCAAAGATACACGAATACGCTTGAGGTATGGCTTCTGAAAATTAACATGCCGTAAAATGATGAGAAAACGCCATATCGTTGTTCCTGCCAGAAGATTCCGTTTCAATTTCTACTTTCTACAAATAAAAAAAAAAAGAAACCGTAGTTGAGTTTGTAAAGTATATGAGAAGCATTCGCGTTGGCTCTTAAAGGTGAAGTTTAAATCTTTTTGCCGTATTCATAAACCTACCTTACCCATATAGACCTATTCCATGTTGGTAAACAGTGGTAGGCACCGGCGATATAACCAGGGCTTGTATCGACGTCGCGGCGCGGAGGCCCCGCCCACCGCTTGCAGCGGCGCTGCACGGTCGCGCCACCGCCGCCGGCGAAGCGTGTGCGAAAGCTGCCTCCGAGCACGGGGCGTCGGAGAGCCGACGGCGTGTTTACAACAGTTTGCGAGGGGCAGCCGCGTGAGATGAAGTTGCGTTAGCTCTGTAGGAAGCATTCAATGAATGTAGAAAAGAATGTGCCGACGCCCACCTATGACAAGCTGTGAGAAACTGATTGAAAGGACAAACACCTTGCCACATGATACGAATGATCGCGAGTTATCATTTCGGCATCTCTTCATGCGTATGCTTTAATTCGGTAACTAGCGCAAGGATGAACCACCTGCAACCGCGAGACTTGTTTAAATACGACATGAAAATGCCTCATGCTAAAAATACTGTTTCTGACTAAAGCCTCTAATCCCTACACGAAATCCTTGCGCAGAAACAAATGTAACGGAATGGGTACTCAGGCATGCGATGTTGGTATCACCTATGTAAATACGGCAGTGATAACGCACACACACAAAAAAAGCAATAACGTGCCAAGGACAAGGCTCTAAAATAACCGCCAGCAAGGCGCATAACCGCGGCTTGCGGCTCTGCCCATACGCTCAGTTCCGATCGTGAAGGCGTGAAGTCCTGTAACGACGCGGCAGATTTCAAGCGTGTAGTTCATTCGAGCAGTCTGACAATCGAAAAAAAAATTAAAGCGCATCATATCCACTACAGCATTGCCAAAGACACTTCTCGTGTGTATGCTATATCGCAGCCGCAAGCAATTTGCAAAAGCGTCGCTGTAATCGGCCCTTCGCTCACGGCTACGTGAATTAAGCTCTTATATATTTGTTTCAATTGAGTGAATGAAATTTGTATGACGTATGTATAGCTTCCCCACTTCAGTAATACACGGCGACCGCGATTACTTCTAGACATCGAGCTATGCTAACGTCGTGCGCGCTTTGCTGTAAGCGTCATCGCTCTGTGTCCGCACTTTGTTTATGCCAAGAAACTTGGTGTCGAGCATTACACTTGACAAAATTGTGACAATGCTATTTCTGTCAAATGAAACAAGCCGCACTAACGCCAAATAATTACACATATGCTTAGCCGTGACGAAAATGTTTGGCGCATAACCGATGAGCAGGCATTACAGGTTCGTCCCTTTCCTTAAGACACATATAAGCAGGAAACCGATAAAAATCTATCGCACGTGTCTTGTGCGTTGCTGAGCAACCAACCCACGGCGCAGGTCATCGGTGAACACTTTTTTCTTCATTTCACGGCGGTGAGAAGCGCCCGCACCAGCGAAAACGCAGCGGCTGCTACGGTAGGCGCGACGGCGGATGCCTACCATGCGAAACCAAAACTCCCGACGACAGCGCCACCGCATCTTCGTGACGTAGGCCCGGTGGAATAGGTCTATAGCTTGTTTTCCTTACATTCTCCGTGTCCGTATCATGCTTCAACAACAAATTAGTCCAGTATCTACTAACAAATCTTATGATATGCTTTCGCACTGATTACCATATAAGTCCTCCTAAGGCGCCTTAATGCGACAGAAGCGATAAGGAAAACAAGCGATAAGGATAAGGTAGATTTAGGAATACGGGCCTTAATGTTGCTACTCAGCACCCCCGATTCATTTCCGTTGCGGTGAAAAAAGTAAAGAAAAAGATAAATAAAAGTTATCGGCAAAACAGCGTCATGTTTATAGTTGTGGGAAGTAAATGTAGTATCAGAGCACAAGTTTACTAAAAAAAAGAGAGATCAATTTAACGAGGAGAGTAACTTGTTAAAATTAGTTGAACGGAGGTAGGTACGCACCCCATTGATTTTGCCCGTATTGGATATGTTAGTATGTGCTTATTGGCCAATCCGAACTCTACCCCAGCCAAACCGGAATCTAATATCTGGTTAACCTCCCTGCCTTTCTCCTCTTTTCTCTCTCTCTCTACCCCAGCCAACAAAAAGTCCGCCTTAGTCAGCCAAAAACGCACCAAACACCGGTGGCTCAGCAACATTCAAGACACCTAAGTGAGCATTAAGATATCCTAGGGAATCCTTATTTCATCACCCCTAAAGTACACTCTGGCGCTGGGGGCTATTGCCACAGTATAGGTATTGGCGCTATAAACACAGCCGTTGTACTTGACTATTCTTCGTTGTTTTTACACTGAAGTAGAAGCGCAGAAATGCTTTCTTGTAGTGGGCTCCTTCGATGTCCAACAATCCTGCACCCCTCTTCGCCTCACTTACCCCCAAATCCTTGTAGGGCTGTAGTTGCTTTCACTAATTTAATTTCGGCCCGTCTTTACCGATGGCCGCTCTTGATCATGTTGTTCATGATTCAACAAGATGTATCACGCATCGTACACCAACGACGTCTTGGCCGGCCCCGAAGGCTGGGAACCTTTCACTTTGAGCGGAAGCGCATAGTTTGCTATTTGTCTTCCGAGCCACTGACAGCCGGCGTTATTAAAAGTCGTTCAGGCAGAAAGCCGACCATTCCTCCTCCTCCTCCTCCTCCCCAGTTTTGTACTTGTAGTGTTGTTGCTAGTCGTTCGCTAGTGTTGCGCAAGCTATTGCCGAAATGACTCACCAACGAGACTGTACGAAGTGAATGTGGTCCGTGTTGCCGTTGTTCTCTGTCATCTCGACAAAGTGAACGCAGGTTTCTTGTTCCCACTGTCGCATGGCGTCCAGAATCTCTCGCTCAAAGCCGCGAACTGAGGAAAGATGATATAAGAGTAGATAAGAAATGACTTCATGTCATAAGCACTAATAATTCAAGACATTAACGATGAAATACTAATTTACTTTGCCTGAGATGGAGCTGAACATTTTCAACTCATTTTGCTTAGTGGCTTCACAGCGAAGCTGGAATGTTAACTGACATGTAATTATTTGGTGCGTATTAGATCTAGAGTTTGGACAAGTGAGAGAAAGTGAACGCCAGTTCCTACACGAATTTTCGCGTCATTTCGAGATAGATAGTTTCGAAAGAGGAAAAAAAAACTGAAAGTTTCTGTTGCCCGTCCTATAGACTGTCTAGATGGCTGTTACGATACGACAGTGCAATATATATGAGTTCATCGCTGCTAGATTGCGCTCTATTTGCCAAGTCAAGTGAACTGCAGGCCATTCTGAGGCACCCGACGTTGTGGGCTGCGAATGAGAATCACTTTTGACCAACACTTGCTTGTGCCTGAGAAAAACTGCTGGCGCCTGCAGCTTGCACACTTCGCAGTTAGAAAGAAGCCATCGAACACATGTCACTGTCATTCATACGACAAGAAGGGAACAGCAGAACAGCGATACTTGAGGTTACGACGTAGAAGTTACGCAGCATGCTGACCATTTTCAAATACATGACCCTGTCAGAGTATAGGCGTGTACGACGAAGGTAATGATTCAGTTACGTTTTTAATAGACTGGATGGCCTTGCAATCTTCTCTAAGCGCCAAGGGAATCACAGCGAGCTAGCGCCAGAAGCTTCGCTCAAACATTTTGTCCAACTTACCGACAAAAGAGTCAGAGAAGGTCCTTTTACCAATAAATCGTTGACCAATAGTCTGTGCCTTCTTACGTTTCCTACGCTTCCTGCAGTACACGTACCTCCACGCGACTCTCTTTGTCTTGCTCAATAAACAATTTCTATGTGTGTGCGGGCGATGAGGTCATCCGGTATGTTTACCTTTCTGCCATATTCACTGATCCCTCTCCCTCGAAATGTGGAAACCGTGATGGTTACCGGGAAGATGTGCTCTTATTGCCGATGTGCACTGTCTCCTTTCCGTCTCCACTGAATGCCAGTCAACAAGTTTTACCTATCTACAATAACAAATGCATCGAGATTAACTCTATTCTGTCAATGTCTACGAGGGCGTGCGCTGTTGCGGTTAATGAAGAGCAGTTATTGGAGCTGAAAAAAGAGCTTGTGCGCTATTCTAACCTTTCCTTCCGATCGTGTATGGTACCGTTGCGTTAGGCCACGCGTAGTGGGTCTCGTCCTTCGATGTATCCACGCCGTAAATGTGCGCCAGTTGTGCCTTGGTTATGCGAATATCCCGCTGGTACATGTAGTCGCCGTTCCACAGTTTCCTAGCACTTCTAACTGCTTCGAGGAACTGCGAACAGAACAGTAAAAGACGAGCATGAAAAAAACGAAAAAGAAAAAGTTATGTTAAATAGAGAGACAGCCGCACTTGAGCAGGGAGATGTTTCTTAATAGACGCTTTACTGAGATGATAGGTAACTTGAAAAAACGAAAGAAAATGGAGAACAGTCATTGATTCAAACCTATACCATATTTCCGCAGTGTGACTTCCCAGGATGTGCTCGCGCCCCGGTAGCATACATACTGGCGTCTGTGAGACCGGGGCTGCACGGCAAATGTGTATTTCTGGTCTCTCGTTTATTGTTATACTGTAATAGGCTATTGTGTTACTAAACACCAGGCTCAAACTTTTATTTAGACTCTGACTCAGCGAGCTAGGATGCAGATTTTTCGCATATCTCGTCTTGTACTCCTCTCTCCGGAAGAATGTCATGATGTACGCCGTTATTCAAATATCGTGCTTCACACCGGCTCCCATTCTTTTCATAGCATTAAGCGCGGACCTCAACAGTGTGGGGAGCGCTATCAATTAAAAAAATATTGTGCTATCAATTGGATTCCATGAGATGCTTGTAGTTATTCGCGGCTCAACGAATTTGCATGCTTACGTAAAATGGAGAACAGCTAGATGCCGTTACACGTTGCACTCTAGTCAACGATAGCTTATTCACTTTCGTACTGTATTTAGCCGCGAATAATGACAGACTATAATTATCATATAATAAGACATTCCGGTATGACTTCGATATGATATGATTGAGAGTACATCCAAAGGCCGACCCTACGGGCATATTCTCGGGGCTCTACTAAGTATGGAGTAACTCAGTCCCGATTCACTGAACCCTCTGATATCCCACGTTTCCTCAAAATATTCTGTGCTTCTTGAAATGCACGTGTGCAAGATATTATTAGCTGAAGTGATTACCAGCATCGAAGAAAGAATTATTTGTTGTGCACTGCTTACGGAACTTGACGCATTGAACATGAATGAAGCTGCACTGTGCAAACGGAATCTTTTTGTTACTGTCCACTAAGTATACCTTTGACATTCAACGTTTCCACTAACGGACAGAAATGTAAAAAAAAAAAAAAAAAATACAAGTGTACAGATGTGTACGAACGTGTTTACCATAACTGAACAGAATAATCCTGGTCATTTCCCACTCTAAGGTTAGTTTCGAACGACGTCGATCATTCCCGTGGGAAACACATCAACAGTATACGAAAGCCCATCAGCGTCACCTTTAGGGCCTAAGGGTAGTGTTCAATTGAAAGGTCTTTCTGAACACTTGATTAATCATAATATGGAACGAGCATGGAAGCTGAATCAAGTCAATGTTGATGTAGTGTGCCCCTTTAATAGTTGACGATTCTCTATATAGACAATATAAGACGTGAAAAAATGTTCCAAAAGCCAGGGGAATACATATTCAAACGTTTTGCTTCGCTGGCTTTACTCAACAATAACAAATAATAACAAAACATACACGTTTCGCCACCTATGCGGGTGGCATTGTCAGTACACAAATGGCATCCCATGAAAGAATACATCAACTAATATCTCGCCGTAAACATCCGGCAAATGACCACGATTACTACTGCATGCAGATTGATTGCGACGGATAAACCAGAATTGCACAAATTTCCTTGGGCCCCATCGTTGTTCCCGTGCCAGCGTCGTCACATTATCGAAATCGAGCACGTGTCCTTTCGTCAGGCAGTGGTCGACTGACTCCGTCTTAGCACGTGTTGAATGTGTAGCCTTGGTGACGTCCCTGGCGTGTTCCTTGAGGCGAGTACGACGTCGTCGCCCGATCTCACCGATGTAGCAGGCATCACAGTCTAATACAGTTGACCTTATACACAACTCCGCTTTGTTCGTCGGAGGGTATGCCATTTGTGTGATGACGATGCCACCCGCATAGGTGGCGAAGCGTCTATGTTTTGTTATTATTTTTTATTGTTGAGGAAAGCCAGTGAAGCAAAACGTTTGAATATAAGACACGGTATGCTGCGCGATAGAAATAACAGCAATGTCAAGTCCCAAATGGTGACCATTGGGCCGGCATGCAGCCTCACCTTTGCCTTGTCACTCCTGCTGTCGGTTCGGAAGATCGTGATTTCGGGCGCATCACTAGCTGCGGTTGTGTTTACTGCGTCTTCGTCAGTATCGGGAAGATCTGTGGCCTGTGAAAGTTTTGAGTTACTGTATTAATGAGACTGATGCGTATGAACGACTTTGAACGACTTCTCTGTCGGTAAATTCATTTGCGCCACGGCTTAGTCACGCCGATGAACAAGCACCTCTTGAATGCGCGAACAACAAAATCATGCACACGCACTACACAACGCATTTGAAACTTGTTTATGCGCGTAATAAATTGTTGTCACGTGAACTATATATAGTTTTGATCTTTTCCGAGCATACTCAAGGCCTGAAAAAGTGTACTACATGTTGCACCTGCTTGGGTCAACGAAAAATGAAGAAATAACCGCATGCTAGACGTTTTAATGATATTATGCAAATTTCTTATTGGGACAGTAGCATATGGCGAAAAGTGCGTATTTATACGAATATGAGGGAGCACAATCGGTTCTAAATAGCAAATGATTTTTTTAGATTCCTTTTATAGAATTAGAAAAACGAAATCGTTTCCCCTCATAGCTTTACACGTGGACAGCCAAGCCTATCGAAAGCGTTAAGAGCAGCATAAGCAGTGTTCCTAATTGCATTTTTTATTGTTATTTTTGGGGGGGGGGGGAGGGGGGAGGGGGGTATCCAAATATACAGGCAACGGATTTGTGACGAATAGAATAGGCCTCGAGATACTCAAAAACATACTATAGCGGAACAAAAACAAGGACATAGAAAGAAGCACACAGGACGACCGCGTGCTTCTTTCTATGTCCTTGTTTTTGTTCCGCTATAGTATGCTTTTAAGTCAAGACCGACTAGCCCACATTTCAGCGTTAACTGTAACACTTTCTAATTGTATGGGCCCTGTTCTTCCTTTCGCTTTGTGTACCAATCCTTCTGCAACCTACGTCTTGTGCTTCTTTCTATGTCTTTGTTTTTGTTCCGCTATAGTATGTTTTTAAGTCAAGACCAACTAGCCCAAATTTCAGCGTTAACTCGAGATACTCGCTCGCGACATTAGTATTACTTTTCTCAGAATCCTGACGGAACCGTACAGTGGCTTGAACCAGAACTTCTCATAACGTGCGGGCTTGCGAGTATAGATGTCTTATTCCTAACATCTAAGTGATGTTCGTGGACCCTATGAGTAGTGTCTGTCCGATGTATTCATTATCACATGATAAGGGGATCCGTTTTACAAAGATGCCCACTTCTTATCGAATGAAAATTTTGTTAACGCGGTGCTCCCAGTAAATATCAGTTGCAAGTAAGCACTCGTTCCTTCTCTCAGTTTGTCAAAAACAGGCTTTTTTTGTTTGTTTTTGCATGCGCAGGACCCCTCGGGCAGCGCGGGCTATCGAAGAAGAAGAAGACAGCATTTAATGATAGGAAAGCAGGATATGTTGGCCGGGAGAGTGTCTCTGGCCTGCCACTCCTCATACGGGTAAGGGGAAAAGGGATAAATAGAGATAGAGGGAGGTATGAAAGGTGACGATGGTAAAGTACAACGAGTCACTATACACGTCCTATAGGCGGATGTGCACCATGCGCAGTATTCTTTACAGCACAGTATTAGAGACGGGCCTCTAAACGGGTTATCCATCTAGAACTGCTATAGTAGGTCTTCTTGAATGACGTAGTATGCGCCGCTACGCGTAAGCTTTCATGTTTTAGGCCTGTACATCAGGCACGCGAAATGAAATATAATGTGCATTTGCTCCAGTTCTGCCATCAAGTGGGTGCAGTTGACATTCGGGGATATTCCTAAACTACTCGAATAATAGTCGTGTTCACCAACAGCTATACTCTCACATCCGACAGCCGAGTCGCAAATTCCATTCCCTATTCGAACATATTTTTGCCCCCTAAGCTTTCATGTATTCGCACATTCCTATAAAAAAAAGTGATCGTGCTCACGGGTGACGCAGGGAAACCTTTACTGCGGGAGGGCGGGGCACCCACGACAAGTGAGTTCCCTAAGTGGGATGTTAAGGTAGGAGCGGAACTTACGCGTCACAATTTGGCGTCGGGGTTGCGTACGCGAAAACAATCATCATCGTGAAGCAATGCGCGTGCACTTCTATTGCGCTTCGAGTATTCTGAATATATACATCTGAGAGACATGAATCCCTCACATTTTCTACCAAAGAAAGATGGAAATAAATAAATAAATATAGTAGGAAAAGAAAGGAGGAACGAAAGCAAGAAAGAAAATATAAAGATAGAAAGAGAGAGGGAAAGAAACAAAAGAATAAAGGAAAGAAAAAAAGAGGGAAAAAAGAGAAAGTAAGAACGCGCACACGCATGCCAAGCTTCGCTTGAACCCATTTTCCCGATAGGGGAAGGGCTTCCTAATTTATTATTGGATAGTCGTGAATTTATCGCATGTCTGTCAGTTTTTGCTAAACTCCAGTACTTTCTCAGTTCTGGTGTGTGCTTTGTAACATTGGAAAGTACGCAACTCCACTACACTTTCTGAAATCAATGTCACTAACTCATTCGAAAGCAAATCACGAGTTCGAGTGGTTTCGCATCGCATGAAACTGGCAATAATCTTAACGAAAACGAGAACAAAAAAAAAGAAAGGAAATAACACTGTCCGGATACCCAAAATGCGCACACGCTTGGGAGGCCGTACAGTCAACAGCAAAAGTTTGCGGGATCCAAAACTTCGGAAAAATCTGCATTACTACTTAGCCTCCGAAGATAGCCTCGAGTTAGATGTTACAGCCTGTACATCACAAAAATGTCTACTCACAGAAAGTTTTAAATTGAGGCTACATTGCGAAACTAAGCAGTAATACAGGTTTTGCCGAAGTTTCGGATCCCGTAAGCTTTTGCTGTTGACTGTACATTAAATGAGCACCATGTTCAGCTTATACCTCCATTGACAAACTTACAATATTAGGTACTTACGTTATTTCGACAGGCGCACTTGAAACAAGGCTCGCAACCAAGACAGAAGCGAGCGTGATCAGGAAGGCCATCTTCTTATGGTGAAGCATACCTTGAAAAGAATAAACAAGCACACAACATTTCAAGCGCGCACAACAAAATATCTCTTCCTTGAGAATACGGAAGGACTTATGCCACTGTGCCTAGCTGAGCATGTCTGTTTCGAATTGAATGCAGTGAACGCTGAAGTAAAGCTGGGAATAGCACATGAACAGGCACGCTCGAGGAGTTGCGATAACGAAGCTTCTTGGCGTCGCAATCACAGCGCTTGCCGCTGTCACACTGACAACTGTCAAGACGCTTTCGTTATCGGACGTTTGGTCGTTTCACAATGCACGCTGGGAGGACGACGATACGACACGACTTCGGGATTTCATCGCCCAGCACAGCTCTTTCCGTCGGGTTACTCAAAGTTGTTGTTTTGTGGGGTTTAACGTCCCAAAACCAGCTCTGATTGTGAGAGACGCCGTAGTGGAGGGCTCCGGAAATTTCGACCACCTGGGGTTCTTTAACGTGCACTGACATCGTGCAGTACACGGGCCTCAACATTTCGCCTCCATCGAAATGCAGCCGCCGCAGAGGGGATTCGATCCCGCGACCCTCGGATCAGCAGCCGAGTACCATAGCCACTACACCACCGTGGCGGGGCGGGTTACTCAAAGTTGAGAACATCATTTTTTTATTTTTTTATTCTTGTCTTAGCGAACGTATTAACACATATGAGTCATCTTACTTACAATGTAGAATCAGTTATCGCTTTCCTTGGTTCATAGCATTCTTTCATAATTTTAGGTAATGATGAATAGTGCCGGTTTGTAGGTTTCGTCTGTTGCTTAGTTTTGCTTAGTTTGACGCCCTTACAGAGAGCATGGTATCTGACACACTGTTTATCACGGCTGGTGAGGAGCTTTTTTTGAGTAGACGTCCTGAGTATGATTGATAGGGTTTATAATAATTGATAGGGTTTTACGCGCCAGAACCACCCGGGAACGTCCCCTAGAACGTCCCTATCGGGAACGTCGCCTAGTAAAGGACTCTGGAATATTTTCGAACCACCCGGGTTTTTAACGTGTGCCTAAATCAAAGTAAGCTGGTGTTCTTTGCACTTCGCCGCCGTCGAAATGTAGCCGCTGGATTCGACCCCAGGACCTCGAGCTTTGCAAGCCATCACATAGCCGCTAAGCTACCTCGGCGTGTAGGTGATAAACGGAGACATGATTATACGTACTTTCTATAAATGCTAATGCAAGAGCGAAGTGAATCCAACCTGCAATTACAGAAAGACCAAAACAGCGTACGCTAGAATTGCGCCCCCCCCCTCCCCCTTCCTTTTAAAGAGAAATTCCACCACTACTGATGCTATATATATATATCCTATGTATGGTTACGATATAGCGGAGCCAGCTGGCCAATAAGAAGGATCACGTATAAACGAAAAGCTTTGTGAATTCGGTCCCTGTTTTACATGCCCTGTCAGACGTCCTGCCGATCGTAACGGTGAATCCTTAGTTGGGAAGAGACAACATCGCTGCCGTGGTAGAGGAAACAATGCAACCCATAGGGCATGTTGGTGCTTCACACCGCCCTGTCATTTGAATTCTGAGAGCCGGTATGTGAGCTTTCGGCCGCCGCTCAGCAAACGAACGGCGAGTGCGTGATAACGCTTTAAAAAAAAATGAGAACATAAAAAAAAAGAAACGAGAGGAGAGAGTGCCGTGTGTGCTGCGATATATTTATTTTAGCACGCCAGAGCTTTGGGCGAGAGTAAGCGATTGCACCATTTCCTGTCAAGTGAGAAGCGGCCGAGTGATATCGCGTTCTGCTGCACAAAATAACGGATGGCGGTTCATCGCTACGAAGTGCTTTTTATTGCACAAAAAACTGGCGTTTTTGATATTACTGGCATCTTTCTCTATGGTTTAACGTTCTACTACTACTACTACTACAAATAATAATAATAATAATAATAATAATAATAATAATAATAATAATAATAATAATAATAATAATAATAATCACGACCGTTACGGGCTCTCTCGATGGTTTCGAATTCGCCCTGTCCAGATCGAGTTGACTCCGCTTCATGCTCGCGAATTTCTTAATATAATCGTCCCACCTAACCTTTTTCCGTCCCCTGCTGCGTTTTTCCTCTCCATCTGTCCATCTGTCATCCGTCCTCCGCATAACGTGTCCGTCCAAAGTCCACTTTCTCCTAACTGACATAAGGGTATCACCTACACCTGTTTGTTCCCTGGTATATTTTTCTCGTTTTCTACATATCTCAACGTTACACCAATGATTTTGCGTTCCATTACAAGCTGTGTGGTCCTAAATTTCATCTCCATCTTTATTGTTATCCCCCATGTTCCTGCGCCGCATATGTGTACCGAAAGAATGCAGTGGTTGCACGCTTTTCGCTTGAGAAACAGCGGTAACTTTTTGGTCGTGATACACGTCGTTCAGCCACGTCGCAGGTGACCGGTCATGGTAACACGTGGCTTAACTGCAACGAATCGTACCACACGCAACTCGTAGGCGGCTTTCTTTCGTGCAACTTCACTGGACGACGCTGAGCCGTGCGAAGCTCGGCCGCCCACTGAGCCTGTAGTTCGTCTCATCGTGTGAATCATCAGTTTAAAAGAATCTCTATTAGCAGGTGAACAGTTTTGATGCGGTATACAATCGTGAATATAAAAGAAGCGCCCTTTTATAAGACGACCCTTCGGGGGTGTGCAATGAGGATGAAAGAAGCGACTCCTTCCCACGCCTAATACGCTTCACTGCACGACGATACTGTACTGCGGCGAAAATGCAATGTCCATTTTATTAGGAGGACGATGAATTAACTTTATTTTCGAAACCAGCAGGTTTAGGTGGCCGGGACAAGGCCTCCCACGAGGGGACGTCAAGGGCTTGCATCGACGCCGCCTCGCGGGCATGCTGGGTCGCCCAGGTTTGTTCATCGAGGGTGGAGCTCCGCGAGCCTCATGCAACCTCGACGAGAGGGTCGTGGTGTTACTGTGTGTGTACAGTGCCGGGCACTCCCACAGCATATGCGGAAGCGTAGTCAGGTGAGTGCCACAGCACCGGCAGTTGGGTGTAGTGTAAACGCACGGGAATATGAGGTGGAGGCGGGCAGGTGGCGGATACGTGTCTGTTTGTAGTAGGCGCAAGGTGGTGGCCTGCGCCCGGCTGAACTTGGGGTGAATTTTATTAGGAATCTTAACGTTATTTTTTTGCGCGGCAAAATTCTCACATTTTGCATGAAATTAGGGAGAGCTGACACGTATGTTAACACTTACTCTGCATTTTGTATAAGCTGGAAAAGGTGCAGCGGTGTATAAAATTGTGCTGTCAGCTTGCACAGCACCCACCGCACACGGCAAGCTATTAGATGTGAAGCAGCTCTTTGACTAGCCTGTGTAACGCTGTCCCTCCGTCCGTACGTACGCGCCGCAACGCGCTCCCCTTGCCGCAGGTGTTGGAGCGGTGCCAAGTAGGTCACGCCGCAGCTGCGCGTTGACGTCACGCTCCCCTCGCAGTGCGCGCTGACGTCACTCTCTCCCTCGCCTGCCGCGCGCTCGCCGCAGCGCCCGCAGCTGACGGGGGGGGGGGGGGGTTGGTTCGTTTTGGAAGGAAGAGACGCTAATTTCTGTCTCCCATACTGGGGACACGGCTAAGCGCCAAACGGAAATCTTCGATGAGCGCTTTCCCAGCTCGCAAGGAACGAGAACGCGCCCTCGCCCTCGAGAGACAACGCTGACGCAGGTAGCGTCTGATAGCGTCAAACCGATGCAAACGCGACACCTAGTCAAACCGATGCAAACGCATTGTGCACCCCCCGTGCTGCTTCGCATCGCCTCATGGTCCTCTTTAGCGGGAGATGGTGTAATTTTTAGCTGTCTGGCTACCGCCATGAGACCTTACTGAAGGGGCTCCTAATAGTTAGTGTGTAAGAGTTCCTGAATTCCGACAGTGGAGTGTGCGTGATGTTTAGTAAACAACCAACCTGCGTGCCTATCTAGAGTTTGTGAAGGTAATCAAGACAACCTGACGCAGGCCATTATTGAAAATAGGAAACAGAGAATATTTCATTAAATGGAAGATGAAAGGAAGAAAAACAAACAGGATTTTGCTAAATTAAATTTTACCTTTTAACGTCCCTTGGGTAACAGTACAAGAAAAAGATCTGTAATGGGCCTCGAAATAATATAAAGTGTGTGTGTGTGTGTGTGTGTGTGTGTGTGTGTGTGTGTGTGTGTGTGTGTGTGTGTGTGTGCATGCGCGTGAGATAGAGACATAAAGAAAGCGCGCGCAAAAATGCGTCGCTGCACTCGATGATTCAGTCTGCCAATATTATCACGTGTGTCCCGGGAAAGCGAAGCGATGTGTTTAAATCGGGGCTTCATTAAATTATTCATCTGGGACAAACACGTTGAACAGGCATCATTCTTGTCGACCTGTCAACATACTTGCAAAATAAAAATTACACCCATGTTTACGATTTGGAGCTCCTTAGCGCGTAATCACACCTTGTCTCCCTCTCTATCACCTTCTGAGAAATTGAGACTGAGACTTCTTAAGGCCGAGGTAATTGATTGATTTGATTGTACAGTAACAACGCCGCTATTTGGGCAATAGTTGCTTTCTATACAGGTTAGAACGACAGCGTAGACCATACACCTAACACATGTAAAGAAGTACGGCCCCTTAATTCCAAGCATATAAACACAAGAGACATAAATGCCACTGCGACTTGCCGAAGCCTGACGTAGGCCATTTGACGTTGACAGGGATGTAGGATCCCTGGCCTTCGTCATCGAACGGAGCACTGAACTACCTGTTAGAGTACATCAAACTTTGAACAAACGTGTGTGCCCGTGTGCGCACATAATTGTGCTCCACTTTTTCAAGACGAGATATTTTTTTCTCCTCCTGCCCACATTCTTCTAGGGCGTTTCTTCCTCCCCCCACCATTTCCTGCAGAATAGCAAGTGGGCGAAGTTTACGCTGGCTAACCTCAATTCTGCTTTTCAATAAAGAGCTGTCTTTATAAAGAAAAGTGAGAAGACAAACGGCTGTGTTTCTGTAGCTTTCTCTGCCGCGTGATCGCTGTTTGAGTGACTAGGAACACACCGAACGAACGGTGTCTCACGCCAAACACGAAGTCTGAGATTCACAACTTACCTGTTGCGCCTTCTCCAGAATCGTCCGGGGATATGTCGAGAGTCTGCGTAGCCACGTGAATGCCGCGAGTGCGTGTTCGTGGAGCTGGGCGTTACGGTCTTGAAAGTGCGCTCATTGACGTGAGCCACACTGGCTCACTGCCTTCTTGAACGGATGTATGCAACACTCGCAGCTTCCTTCGTCGCACAAGGAAGTAGCGCGGTCTCGCCCGGATGCCGCGCTGTATTACACGGGAGTTTGCGTCTCAGTTGCACGCCGGCAATGCCCTCTTGCGCGGTCCGTTTACAGTTTCGAACTGACGTCATTTTGGAACGCCTCCAATACGCACATCCCATAACAGTTTGAACTGCGTCGGCGGGTCACACCGCCTCCTAACGCCTTCTCGGCTTGCGGTGTTATGTCTGGCTCGTTGGTGCTCGTACGTAACGCCTAGCCCAGACCGGCTGTGTTTCTCGTGATACACAAGCAAACCCTGACTTTGGACTACAAGCCGCTTTCCCTGGGCTTGAGTCCTGGTGTCTGTAATAGAAACTTCGGATGGGGCGAACGAATGAATGAGCAGGATTCCGTAACCTAATACGCTTGCAGAAGGCTGGCTCTCGTTCAAGTAAGGGATATAGACTTGCTGGCGCTGCACCACGATGTACATAGTTTGTTAGTCGGGGTGACCGTGTTTACTGTCGATTAGGTTTAGACACTTCGTTTTCGCAAGGGCTCGATGCAAACCTATAAATACGACAATGCTAGCGACTTGAAGGAAAAGTGACTACCCAGACGGCACAGTTTACTAAATAGGAGTGCCTTTTATATGTTTACTTACTCCCTACGTGAAGTAGAGGGTTCGACGAAAGTTCGTCTGGCAATAAAACTACGTGCACTGACCAAAAAAAAAGTTAAAAACGAATAAAAGACGTTTTGGCTTCGCTAAATGGACCTCGTTCACTTCAATTGCGAACAGGCAATTATTGCTCCTTACTCCCCACGTAGTACATACTGGAATGCGCCCGTAGCCCTGCTACTGAGCGCATTCTGAGTACAGTGTTTCCCTGCTAACCACGAGAACACGTGGAGCGAAATGCAAGAACACCACTATCCATACATTTCCGTGCACTTTAAAGAGCCCCAAGTGGGCGAAATTAATCCAAAGTTCCTAGCTACGCCACAGTTCCCTCCTGACCATACCGATGCTGCTACATTGGAACATGCCCCGCCACGGTGGTCTAGTGGTTATGGCACTTGGCTGCAGATCCGAAGGTCGCGGGATCGAATTCCGGCCGCGGCGGCTGCATTTCGATGGAGGCGAAATGTTGAGGCCCGTGTGCTGTGCGCTGTCAGTGCACGTTAAAGAACCCCAGGTGGTCGAAATTTCCGGAGACCTCCACTACGGCGTCTCTCATAATCAGAGCTTGTTTTTGGACGCCAAACCCCACAAATCAATCAATTACATTGGAAAACAAAAACCAACTGTTTTATCCCGATGCCCAAGCGCTCACCCTGCTCGCACCTCCGCTGGCTTCGGCGTCGTCGCTGCCCCGGCATGTCAGCACGCGGCATACTTAAAACCCGAGCAACTTATACTAACGCGTAGAAGACTCTTCTCTCTACGTCAGGGCATTTTGCTTCCCGATCACGAGATCGCGGGGTTTGAGTTCTGGCTTCGGCGGCCGCCTTCAAACAGGTGTGGAATGCAAGAAACGCGCTCCCACACACACAAACATGCAAGCAAAGGCATGCCATCTTATCTGGAACGTGCTCACCAAAAGCACACAGCCGGGAGGCGACTGCCTTCGAGCATAAATACCTCCCCACGAAGCGCTCGACTTCGGCAAAGCACAATAAACTGTTATGCCTCTCCGATTTCTAAGATTTCAGTCCTCGGCGAAAGTCTTTGTTCCAGCTGCTTTGACCTCACGCAAAGAATAAGTGATGAGTTTGGCGGGGAGGGGGAGGCAGCAAAAAGAAAAAAAAAAGGAAAAGGAGAAGTTGATAGTGGAAGTTTCTGAAGGGAAGATTAACTTGCATTCAAGATAAGCAATTTAATGTTATTTCTTATGAAACAGAGCAAGAACCATGTATGTTTCAGCGCACAGTGTGACGCATCGAATGGTTCAGAGCCGGTGGCTTATGCTCGCTTGCCCGCAGCTTTTGAGCGTCGGGTCTCGAGGGGGCGAAGCTAGGTCGTAAATTTAGCCTTACTTTAAGCGGGAAAGCCGGCTTACGGGAGCTCGGTATCAACATCAGGGTCCAGATAACCTTGAGGCTGAAGTATCAGCGCTACGAGACGTTCATGAATAGTGCACAAGAAAGGAAGTGCAAAATAAAAATATCGCTCAAGAACTTATTTTCATACCGGCTAGAAAACTTCAAAGTACCCAGCTCTTTTCACCGACTAGAAATTAAAGAACAAAGAAAAGTAGAGATTACGTGTAGTCATCCCGGAGTTATGATATGCCAGATCTTTCTTATTAAGTACATTTAAGGCCCGTAAATTACTGCCCTCAATTTATTTTTAAAGAAAACGTGGACGCAGTGTCTTTCGCTGTACAAGTTTCGAGCTATTTCGTCAAGTTTAGACATATAGGTAACGTTCATGTGTTACGACCGTACCCTGTCCCGCGTGTGTTTAAAACTCGTTGTTGGGCTAGTTGGTGCATACTTCATGGAATAAAAAGACGCAATGCATCGAGATACCCTTTCCTTTTCTTTTGCCAGTCTTTCCCTTTGCGTTACACGATCTCGAATATTTCATTCAACGTGAACTCCATGGCGCAGTACCGGCTAATGATGCATAGGTGTGGAGATTAATTCGAATCGAACACAAATCGAACACTATTCACATAGTTTTCGAATAATGCAAAAAAATTTTGAAACAGCCCGGGAATTCCGGGACGTGTTATTGAAAAGAAATATTCTTAAACATTGACGAAGGAACATTATTGTTATATTTAACAGACAAAAGCACATTTATGTGAAGTGAGGTGTTAAGTAATATAGGGGGCGCTTGACCGCACATTATTCTGCCGCTTGTACTACATCACGTTACTGAGCCCTATTAACCGCGATTCTCTGCTTTAAATTTTGTGTGAGTAGGCTTTAAGGTTGTCACATGACGCCTTCTAGTTTTTGTGCTTCCTCCATGCGCGGGAGCGTGTTAGAGAGGGTTCCGACGTATCACCCCTAGCTGCGGCTAATAAAGCTACTGATATCATAATGACGACAGTAGATTGATGCCACTTTCAATTCCGCAACACCGTGATTTGAGGCTTAAACTTCTACTCCTGGGCATCAGTATAACTTTCATAGTCCAGTAAAAGGCTGGTCTGCATGCTTCTTGGTAGTTCAGTGACTTAAAAAATGCACCCACGAAATTCCGACATTTAATCCTTCATTTGAAGTTTTCTCGTCGGTGCTGACTGTTCGCCAACTATTCGAAAAATATTCGGTATTTCGAATACGCACTACTCGATGGAGCGCTTATTCCATTCGTTACTCGGAATTTTCGAATATTCGCACATCCTTACTACATAGTGTCCCTCAGCAAGCAGCCACACGTCGTTCAGATAGTGTGTTCTATAATACGAGTATACAAAGGCCAGTGTTGATTGGTTTTCTTTGCTCGAATTTCTGATTCCAAATACTGTTCTGTGCGAACTCCGTATCTTCCGAATCGTCTCAGATGTGTGTGCAAACCGGTATGCAAATTAGACGTATAACTCACTTTCTCCCTGGCAGAAAAAAAAAAAGGGGGGGGGGAGGGGGGGGGGAAGGGCGGTACCCATTGTGTGCGTCGCAGGTCGGTCTTAACCGGCTGTGCACCAACCAAACCCTGTATCCACAATCCCCCGTGCCATATTATAGCTTTTCTTTTTCTTTTCGTTTTTCTCACAGGCTTACCGTTAGACATCACTTTGGCGCCTCACTTCCGTCCGCCTTACAGTCCGAGCTCCTCAGGCACACCTCTCTTTCTTTAAATTTTCGTTTTCTTTTCGACTATTAAATTCTCGCACCCAGTGTCGTTCCTGACATTGCGCGGTCTAGCTCGGTAGCGTTCCCTTTGTCACGTTCGCGACGCCGCGGAGGCAGTGGAAGAGCGGAATCACGATTAGGATTCCTTTTGGTGAAGACGCGAGCTGCCGGCTTATCGGCTGGCCCCTACAAATGGAAGCGCGGGACAGAAATACGAACGACCGACGAGGAATGTCAAAAAGGATAAGCCTTCGCGGAGGAAATGTAAAAAAAAAAAGTACGAAATCGGTGGCGGAGGGGGATATGGGCGGGTTGGTGGAACGACTATCTATTATTCGCCCGGGCAGTCATGGGAGAGTCCGATGTTCTTGGGTGCTCCCGCTGTTATAGCAGATCTGCGATGCGATCCGTTCTTTCTGTCGCCCTCTCCCTTCCCCGCCTCTCCGCCGGATTTTCTCTCTTCCGAGTCGCTTTCATTAAAGCAAGATCGTGAGGAACAAAAACGTAATGCGCTTTACTATACCCCCCTCTTTATCTCTTGATGGTAGCCCTGGCCGAAACACCACCCTCCTGCGGAATATCAAAATAGTTGCGCCTTTCTTCTTTCTTTCTTTCTTTCTTTCTTTCTTTCTTTCTTTCTTTCTTTCTTTCTTTCTTTCTTTCTTTCTTTCTTTCTTTCTTTCT
This sequence comes from Hyalomma asiaticum, assembly GCA_013339685.2. NCBI lineage: Eukaryota > Metazoa > Arthropoda > Arachnida > Ixodida > Ixodidae > Hyalomma > Hyalomma asiaticum. Next base: position 99,350,387 of record CM023486.1, read on the forward strand.
TTCTTTCTTTCTTTCTTTCTTTGATGGCATGCGACGATGAACGATTAAGAGATTGCAATGCCAAAGAGCAATAATCCTGCACCTCTCGCTGAATATTAAAAATAAAAAAAAAGATCAAAGGCCTCCTTTTTATCCGCTGCAGCAGTTGACGCACCCTGCGAAAGGGCGCCAACCTCATACAGTGTGGCTCCACAGTCGCTGCATATACTGCTGCTGCTTCTTCTGTGTGCGCTTAATATGAACGCTCACCGACTCCTTTCTATTCTTCCGCAACGGGTTTTTTTCTTTTACTTCACGGAAGTTCTTGCAATTACATGACTGACTGGAAGATATTGAATGGCGTCCTATTCTCCCGATGTGAAGCGATAAGGGCTCCCAAGCAGTCGCCGCTGGTTCGATAGCGTGCGGGCTCAATCTCGGCGAGTCGAAATTTATGCGGCGACGCGCAGTTGAGAAGCGCAAATTTGCTTCGCTCGCATTTGCATCGTTCCGAGTCCGCACGCGAGCCGAGACGTAGCGACGTTTGGTATAGATCGAGTACTTGAAGCGATTATTAGCGCTGACGAGCCTCCCGCTACTAGGGAGAGTCGTGCGGTTTTGCGAAGGACGCCTATTCAATTTGTAAGCAGCCCCGGAGATTAATTACGGCGTGCAAGAGTATATGTATCTGTGGAAGTGTAAGTATCCGCTTGCGCCGGAAAGTATCTCATGGGACCAAATAAGTGCGTGACAAATTTTTCGGAGAATTAAGCACTAATCAGCTTTCTTTTTTTCAGAGGTGCAAATAGCAATTCAAGTTTTAAAAAGGCGTGAAAAATCGATCACGGTCTTGAACGAAGGACGACTCGCCGTGATATGTAGCTCAATGGCTACTGCGTTGTATGATAAGCTCGACGATACGGTTTCTACTCCCGACCGCGGAGGCCGCGTTCATTTGGGGGAAGAATACGGAAACGCCGTGTACTGGAGCGCTTTATAAAGAACTACCTACAAGTGGCAGAAATGTTGAGGCCCGTATACGCCCCGCCACGGTCGTCTAGTGGTTAAGGCACTCGGCTGCAGACCCGAAGGTCGCGGGATCGAATCCCGGCCGCGGCGGCTGCATTCCGATGGAGGCGAAATGTTGAGGCCCGTGTGCTGTGCGATGTCAGTGCACGTTAAAGAACCTCAGGTGGTCGAAATTTCCGGAGCCCTCCACTACGGCGTCTCTCATAATCAGAGCTGGTTTTGGGACGTTAAACCCCACAAATCAATCAATCAGGAAAAAATTAGAACAACTCACGCGCATACTTTTTTTGTTTTTTTTAAGAAAATTAAAGTCATTTTGTAGGAGGCGCCCTGACTTGCCGGGAATCTGATACTTGTGATGCTGTACGTTGGTGACACTCATGGAATAAACAGTGTGCAAAGCAAACCACAGCTAGAGTTAACGCCTGACGGTACTGTGAAATCGCTATGCTTAAATTTGAATTAAACACCAGAATGTTACTGCAAAAATATCTCTTCTTGTTAGCCTCGTTCTGCCATGCAGCTAGAAGAAAAATAACAAAAATACTGAATAAATACTGACTAAATATTTATTAATGTACTTGACAATATAAACGGTTATACGGACGTACGAAACAAATGTCTTATATGCCCACACAGCACTCACTGTATCCACGCTGCATTGGTTACACTATACAGGCCTACTATATGAAGGCATTAGAACCAGCTCCCTATAAAGTTTAACATTATGATTATAGCAAATCCTCCGAGCTCGTGGGCACCATTTTCCTTTCGCAGCTTGTATCTCTGGCGCATCCTTATTGTCTAAGCTTCTAAGTCTGCTAGAAGTGCCGAGTTGTCGCTCAAAGGCTGCAACACGTTTTTTTACATAGCAAGAGCTCGCTTGTAGCCACTATGCTTTTGATTGGATTGATTTCTAGCGCTTCACGTCCCAAAACCACGATGTGATTATGAGAGGCGCCATGTGGAGGGCTCCGGGAATTTTGACCACCTGGGGTTCTTTAACGTCGCACAGCACACGAGCCTCAACATTTTGCCTCAATGGAAATGCAGCCGCCACAGTCGGGATTCGATCCCGCGACATTCGGATCAGCAGCCGAGTGCCATAGCCGGTATACTAACACGACGGGGCACATATGTCAGTGGGGAGTTCACAGCAGGTGGAGCGTAGTTGCCGGGATTGAGGTGCTGTGGGTTCAAGTTGCTCCTCAAAGATGGATGGATGTGACAAATTCGTGCTTGCATGGACAGACTGTTTTCATATATTCCACTCTTATCGCCTTTTCTTTCGTTTCTTACTGCCAGTACTGAGCGTTCAAACAGATGGTAATTGCCATATTGGCCTTTACGTCCCTCGTCTGTTATGTTCGCTATTTTTTCGTATAGTGTTGCTTTAAAGGCGCTATTAAGGTGTACAGTCGCGCGCCACTTTCTTCTTTTTTTTTTTTTTCACTACGAGGATTTTCGCAATACCGTACCCTATAAGCCATACGGTAATGTGGACACTATCGAGACAGATGCGACCCAAAGAAAAGTTTGTAGCGGAAGCAAGCTGTCAGTATGAGTAGATATAACGTCCTGTGTTACAACTCAGTTATGTCGCGCAGCTGCTGTATTTCGCTTCGATTCTGTTTCGCAACTGTTTCGAGGAGGACTTCGTGCGGCGAACGATGACTGCAGCATTACGCTGTTTCCTATAGCAACAAATATATACACGAGTGGACCCTTCTTCTATCGAGCGCTGCCTGTATGTGTGTTTTTACTCTTCTTGCGCCTCCGAACCTAATTTTCGAAGTGAGAACAGCTTTACGGTGTCGTAAAAGTTCGAGCTCACGACGATGTTCGTGTTTTTACAAGAAGAGACGCAGCAATCGAGAAACTAAACAGATGCCTCCGTCTCTTTCCCTCTGCTTCTCTTCCCATACACTTCCTCTCGTGTAGTAATTCCAGGCACACTTGTCCAGAAGATCGATATCGAACTTCAAAGGCCTGCGTGTCCATCTGGCGCAGTTGCACCTTATATTTTTGATGGCTAATATTGAATCGTATGAAAGCAAAAAGAAAGAAGAGTAGTAAAAATGAAGGCACTCAGTTTTCAGAAGAGCTAATTTGTTGGCTTGAGATGAACCAGAATGCATCGGCTTCCAAAAGATCTCAATGCTGTCTCTCTCTTTTGCTGTTGTTGTTGTTTGATACACTTGCGGTAGGGGCACTTCTTGCGTTATGCTCCCAAAATTGTTGCTTTAAATGCCTTAGTTATTCATTTTTTTAGCACCTCAGATCTGTGAGAGCCTGCATGGTGGAGGTAGGATCGCGGACCAGTAGAAATTTAGCTTTTCTTGGGAAGCATTTTTACCCGAGAAATCCGCATTAATTTGCGATGTAGCTTTGCGCTACAAAACGGGTGGGGGACAAATTTTCTCTTTGAGTCTTCACTCTCTCCTTTAATTTAAGGAAGCAGGTAGCAATTAGCAGGATGCAGTTAGCCGGAAGCAGCTAGCAACCGGTTAGCTTGCTAATCCCGCAACCCGGCGGTCGCTGGTTCGAATCCGCAGCCTAAGCAACAGTTTTCATTTTCGCGTGGCTTGGATTTTTTTCGTAGGCCGTCTCCTTATGGCTTACGTGTCTGGCTAACATTACTGACGTACGCGCAGCAGGAAATTTGCAATTTGGTTTCGAAGTACATCAGGAAAGGGCCCGATTTTCTTTCAACAAAAGATGTCATAGTTTGCATGGACTGCGAAATAATTAGAACTGCCATTGGCCCCCCCCTCTTTTTTCTCTGTAGCTTGCAGCGTGCTTGTCGCGACGACAGGAGAATTTACGCGCCCGGATGGTAGAGTTCTCCTCAAACTTGACGCTGTAACTCCACTAATACCTAGTATATTTGTAAAACATTTGCAGCACGTGGTTCTTAAGTCAATAAGCTCATTAAGTGATGTCACTAGAGTATTACTTGGAAAAGTGTTGCAGGTTCCCTTTAAGTGGCATCACATCCACCCGCATTGTTGCTTTGAGAACTGCTTTGTGATGTCGTTGTCGGATATGGCAGTGTTGTTGTTGGCATTATTAGTTCGAAATGTAACGAAGCTTTATCATGCAAGCGTGATGGCGTTGTTGGGCGTGCGTTAACTGTTCATCTGCTTTTTCGCCTACAAAAATGTAAGCGAGAATACCCGAGGCCATATACGTATATTACTCCTTTTAGGAGACAGGAAGTAGCCTGCGCCAAAACTGTAGGAACCCTTTCGTCGACTAAAAACAAAAAAAAAAAAAGCTAGACAAAAGCTAGTGGTAGTATTTGTTTGCAGAACGTCGACCGCCGCCGTTGGACAAATTTAGTACTTAGGACAAATTTATTACTTACGTAACTTTAATTGTACTTACCTAACGCTGTGGCATGGTGGTAACAGCGCTGAAACGCTGGTATTCCGGCACATGTAGCACATAACCAAAAGTATATTATGAGGTGGGAGGGGGGCGATTCCATCGATCCATTTCGGCGCAAGGACGCGCTGAAAGTTCCATTGTTTGACTGTTCAGCCTGTTTACTATTCATAATAAACTATGCTTTTCATAACAAAGCGAAAAGCCAAACAATCTGTTCTCAGCCAAAACAAGTCGTTTCGACCCTAGAGCCAATTTACCATTTAAAAAGAAGTTCCGTGTCTGCAGTGATGAAGTTTTCACAATTTTATTCGTTCATTGAGTGGTGTCTCACTGAAGTGACAAATATCAGAAAGAAAGGAACCATTTCTAATGCGATTTTATATGGGGCACCAAGTTGAAAAATTCCACAATATGTGGGCGCATATAGCAGTAAAGTGGCTAACTCAATTTAGCGAGCCACGCTACGTTTCCGCAAAATTTAAAGATAATACTACTTAACAAAGGAAGTAAAAAGGAATGTCAGCCACTGAGGTAAAACTCTTGGGTCGTCTCATTCAGATCGCAACGCAACACCGTTGATGCTGCTGCGTAACAGAAGTTCGATGATGATAAAACCAAAGTTGAACGCTGCAGGTGACTATGAACGCCCAAAGCACAGGCGAGTCTCTAGGCAAGTTTCTGTATTTCTGTATTGCACTGAATTGAGGTTCCCGGTGATAGCTACAGGACTTCGAGGTGTTTCGCTGCAGTTCAGGCAGTCTCACAAGTCTTTTGCGTAGTCTGGGTTACGGTCGGGCACAGCGGGCACAGCGGGCGTTGAGCTAAAGTTCACGGGATAGGTCATCAGAGGTTGCCATGAGCGTCGCTTCAAGTTCTTCGTAGAATATACACTGCATTACGTGTCACAGGAAACGACGGCTTCGAGTCCTGATGAGCGGAAGTTGAGGAACACTCTTCAAGGAACGCCGCAACATATAAAGCAATTGCACGTTTCAACATATTTGTGTCTACTAGTAACGTGGCCGTACCATTGGCGTTAAAGTACAAATTTGCGTCAGTGACAACAATGCACTTAAAATTTGGGACAGAGGTATTGGTTCCAAATGTAAAAGTTACCCTTGTAAAAAAAAAAAAAAGCTCGCCTGATAAGGTCAGATTGGAGGGTTCGCATAGTATAGGATTTCAGCTCGGCCATCCATCTTAGGGAATTGCATAATATAGTAAATTGACATTCGGTGACGACCTAAAATATGCAGCTGTATATACACGGCCGTCCGACTCCCATAAATTGTGTACAGAAAACGCTTTGGAACATATGTCAGGCGCGATGTGGTTTTGTGCACTGAGCTTAAATGCCGAATTTTTATGTTGTCACCGAGCGTGAACACCCCACTCGATGGGATATGACGTCACACTGGTAGTAAAGCTTTACAGCTGGAAGGAGGTTTGCAAACGCAGTTTTAGCGTTGAAATTCACATGAGCAACCCATATCTTTGCCTTTGTCTTTACGCTGGGGGACGCGATAGAGCGTTCTCACGGCCAACACGCCAGCAAAACCGTGCGCGAAGCAATGACGTCAAAGATGCGGAGTCCAGTCACTTCCCCAGAGTTCTGTACACTGCACTCACTGATGTCTGCCACAGCTTTACGCTGGCACGCACAGCACACACTTCATCGAAGGGCATAGGAATCCAGAACGATATGGTAGACGCCGGGGATACGAGCTTTCCGGTCCTTTCGCAGCTGAATCGCCACATGTAGTAAAGAGCTTGGGCTTTGCATCGACAGCGTGCGCTCATAGATCCATGGCATCAACTCTTCGCCGGCTCATAGTTCACCAGTACCACTGTCTCTGACACTCTTGTTGGAGTCACGCAGTGTCTTGGATGAAGAACATCTTCTTTCACTAACAAAGGCCTTTGATAAGACTAGTTGTCACGGTGATGGCCTCGCCTTACGCCGCAGCCGTTTGGAAATGCCTGTAATGAGAAAGTTGGCACCAAAATTAATCATCCATCACTGCCGTTACTGCCTGAATGGAATGCTAAAGGAGAGAGAGATAGAAAGAAATAGACACAAGCTTTGGCGGAGTTTGACGGATATATACGTTTGTGTTTCACGGAGAAAAGCATGTACCGAACGACTGCAGTCAATAGAATCCTTGAAGAGCTCGCAATGAAAGCGCTAATTGTAAATGTTAATAATAATATCATTAAAGAGAGCAGGAGACTGTGCGTTCTTAACTAAGTGCTTTCTTTTTTTATATTATTCGCGTATTTACAGATCGTTCGCATTGCGGTCCATGCTAACGAAATGAAAACGAAGAGTTAACTATAACAAGGACGCCGAAGGCTACGAAATGTAACAGTATATATGCGGAGCCGAGCAGTATAACTACACCTTGTTGGAAACAACAACAACAACCACAACAACAACAAAACAGAGATAGAGCGCATGGGAGCAACAAACGCATAGCCGGCGACATGTGCTGTACTTTTCCTGGGCACGGCAACACAAATGCTGTTAGTAGGGGATTTTTCGTATTCGTGTGTAATGCGAACGCTTGGATGTGTGAGATGAAGTTATGTTTTAACACGAAAGTGTTTTAGGCCGGGGTCCACCAAGAAATCAGTGACGTACTTCCGTAACGGAAGTGGATGTCTGCCAAAATGAACATACATTTACAATGAAAAAGTTCCACCCGCTCGGACTCGAACCCACAAACACCCGAGAACCGACGAAATGAGCTGGAAGCTCTGCCGATACACCACCACAACATTGCAATCATAGGGAACAGACGGGCCTTATATCTTCGCTACAGCGCTTTACAAATTGCATCTGACTGTCGTCCGGTTAAAATAAAGGTGTTTAGTACAGTGAACCATGATGTTTAACAAGCAAAGTTACTCTGAAATTAAATTCCCTCCCTTCCACTGCACTACGGGTTCGCTTAGGTTCGCTGCCGTGGTACCGCCATCTAGGGCGAAGCAGATTGTCGTTCTGATGCGCGCCCGTAGTCAGCGCTTCGCTAATCCTTGCGCCTCGATCACCGTGACGGCGCGTTCCTCAGGCAAAGTACGAACGCGGCCTCTGCAATTGTCTTGCGTGGCCAGGCGTGTTGAGTTGCCACGCGCAGTGCTCCAGGAACGCAAGGATGGCCGTCGACAAGAAACTGTTTGGTCTTTCGCTGCAGTGGGCTGTGTGTTCACAAAATGATCAGCTGACAACCCGTTCAGTTTCGCTTGCAAGGTGTCACCGTTTGCGGACGCTTATTGTTTATGGCAGGTTTGCGCACGGCTCTGGCGCGTGCAACTCAGTGTCTCCGGAGCAATGTGAGTCGTTCGAGAACCTTCGCTGGCTCACAACTGTCGACGATCCCTGTGCCGTGTCGAGGTGCCGCTGGTGTTTACATGTAACGTGTTCACATATCCACAGTACCCAACCCATCTCCCGCCTTTCGATTCGCCAGATTGCCGCTTATGCATTCCACAGTTTCGCGAAGACAGTTTTCACTTTCGTGTTATACCGATTTCTATGAAAGATGGATCAACCACATTTCTTTTCGTTCTTTTTTCTCTGACCGAACAAAGTTTTGGGAAATCAGGAACTTATTTTTGAAGTGCAGGCATATTGTTAAGACGTGATTCATTTGCCTTACGTGCTACACAATTTCTACAATGTTCATTTGGTAGTAATGCATGCGCCGTTTACTCGTCTTGTTCCCCGTTCTGTTCGCCATGTTTAAGCATTCCGATAAAAAAAAAAGAGCAGTGATGCGATATGTAATGCCCATCTTAACACATCAACTATCAAGCGCCGAATCAAGTGTCATCGATCAAGTTCCCGTTTGAATCAGAGCATCGTCACTGAAGGTGTTCTAGTAAAGCTTGAAAGTAACTATAGTGTCAATGTGTGGACAGCTTCATGCGTAGGCACTGTGCACCCATTTGTGAAACCTAAGAAGGAAATGTGTAAAAAAGAGTCTTACCCTGAGGAAAAACAAATGGTTCGTTGTCCATGAGAAAATGTTAACGGATCATACAGTTTCTACACATAATCGTTGGATCTTCTTTGGTACAACCGGCATCTTCGCTCCATGCAGTTCATCGTGTGTATTGGCGCTCTATCTGGAATAAAGAAAAAATAGAGCTTTATGAAGGTCTTTTTAAATGTAGGAACATTTGGTGGGAACCACATTCGATTGAACAACCCGAAGTCACAATTACCTTAGCGCAACCATTGCTTTTTAGGTTTAGTAACCCGTTAAATTCTTACATCTTAAAACTCCTCCTTGAGCTTGATACGCAAGCACGTACTTTTGCATTGATGCCTTGCGAATGATTTTCTTTCGTGATTTCGCAGACAAATATATGAAAGAATCTGCTCAATCACAGTAGGTTGTTTCTCTAGCCAATGACATAACTGACGTACGAATTTTCGCCTGCTAACGTGTAGTCGCAGCTGTCCTCTAGTACGCTTTCAAAAACGCGGACGTCAGGGCAACGTAGTGTACGGAGTGCGTTTCACATGAATTGCGAAAAATAAAAGAAAACGGTAGTGGTCAAATGTGCTCACATTATATGTACAGCTTGGAGTCCTGGAGGTCGAGATCCTTGTCCGTACTCCAGGCGCGCCGAAAGTGACCGGAAGGCATTTCCAGGTCTGCAGAAAATGGGCAGCGTATTATATGACAGCTCTCACGTTGGAGATATTAACTTTTCGATTACAATGCATCATTACACCAGCAATATACTTGACAGTGAAGTGGCCCTCATCGATGTAACTGTCCTTTAGCTAGGTCAAACAACAACAACAGCTAACCACAATCCCACGCGTTACAGTTACTTAAGAAACGCAAAGCGAAGTACCATGTCTACCGCATCGTCTCACGACATGCTCTTCCTGTAAACGCTTGCAAACAAGTTGAAAACCACAAGGGCGCTGACATCTCGACTTTTGTTTTTCAGGACAGCTTACTTGTATTCACACGGCATGTAAACATTTCTGAAAAAAAAAAAGGAAAACTTTACACCGTCATAAAGTAAGCTTCGGCATTCAAATCTGCTGCTCTTGCAAAGCCTCAACCTAACCGTAGGGTCGCTTCATTATCAGATGAAAATTTAGCGCGACAATTGGCAAAGATTCTGCCACTAAAACGACTGCGGTTCCGCGCGCTCTGTCATTCGTCGATCACAAAAACACCAGTTCATGGCATGGAACATTTCTACCTTTAATGTAAATATTTACGCAGATGTCTTCAAATAATCTTCTCTATCTTGCTTGCAAGCGGACCTATCCTAATTGCCTCACTTATACCAACGCATAAACTGATGTTCAACGGCTGACATTCTACGTAATGTTCATGTACTGCCTATGTATTGTGATGTTTCAGGAACTTTTCTTAAGCATTTCTTTGACAACTTGCCGTAATATATGATCATGAGAGAGCCCACAAGTGCCATAAGTTGAGTCGCCCAGATCACCTTGACCTTTCTGCAGTCAAAAATACATGGTCCACGCATGGTCTTTCCGAGCATATGTTTTTGATAGCCTGAAGAAATTGCCTCATGCATTAGCATAATTTCCTTTGACACATGCAGACTTTTATGAACTCTGTTTTTTGCGTTGTTTGCCTTGCGGCATCAAGGTGAGCTAGACATGGTTGTGCATTCCATTTTCGTGCGCGACATCTCTAGGAGCAAACAGTAGTGTGGGCCATAGACCTATTTCTGCTGGTCTGATGGCTCGTTGGGTTCAAGTCCCGCACGCCGTGTATAACATCGTCAGCGAGCCTTCGTTTGTTACCATATAGGATGTGATACCACCCGACGTCACACACTGGCGCGGGACGGAACAGGCATGGCAAAAACATCGATGATGTATCGCCGCTGCATGCTGATCGACGGTGTGGCAGCCACGCGACGTCTTCCGAGTGACACCTACTCTCTATATGACTGAACCCGACCTGCGAGCTCGTAATAACACGGAGGCGTAAGAGGACGTGTGGTGCGCCGAAATTTTCTCCGTGCACAGATGGCTAAAGCAGCAGTGGTAATGGATGCACTGCCGCTATAGAGGATGACAGGTAGCGTGCGCCATGGCATGAGCCGGAACCGTGCATCTTGTGTTGGTTATTAGGGGTATTATTAAACAGCGCGCCTTTCATGCGCACACGTCTATGGTGGCTTTACATCCACTAGACGAGTAGCCGGGTGTGATGTATCCTATGACAGGTTTTTGATATTTCCTTTGCATTGACAGCATACAAAAAGGGTCTGAAAGGGCCGTTATTTTGCGATGAAGGTCCCGACAAACGCACATACAGAAACATGCGTGGTGCTGTTCGTCGTCGCGAGCCCTAAATGTATGTATATGTATATCGTGCTTCGCTAGTCGAACGCCTGTTCTCGCCATTCTTTCTCTGTGGACGTGCATCTAAGAGGTACCTCAGCCTTCCCGTGATGACCTATGTCGACTTCTCACAAAGATTGTATTCGTTTGAATTAATATTTGTGTTTTGGCGTGAATCGTGAATTGTGATGCCACGTAAATATTCATTGCGTGAGGTCAAATGTATGACATCTGTCGTGCATAAAGAAAACATCGTGATAGCACGTTGCGTAGGAAATAAAAGATACTCTACACATTGTGTTTAAGGGTGCAAAAGTTAATCGCACACCGCTCCATATGAGACTTTCAAAATTGGGTTCCCGGGCCTTGTATGTTTAGGTACGCGCAAGGTGTTCTGAAGATGGCGGGCCAGAACAGCAGTCCGACGCGTGACTAACTCTTGACGCATGCGCGCCAGGGGGGAACACTAGGCGATGAAGTACGCAAATTTCTAAGCACCCCATTCTAAAGCTCTCTGTGTGTTCCAACATGCGTCTTGTATGTACATAACGCTGTAATGTAAGCGCATTTGTGCACGTACCATAGATCTGCGCCGTGCAGTTTGCGGCCGCAAGTGTGCTCGCGTAGGCCGCCTCGGTGGAAGACGGAAAGGCCAGTGACGGCGTTGGCGAGTAAGTGTTCGCAGCGGGCCGACCGAAGCAACCGGCATCGTACTGCTGCGCCTGCTGTTGCTGCTGCTGTTGCTGGCGCACGGCCTTCGCTGCTCGAGCGTGTCGCGCCGTGCTCCCAGATGCGACGCCTCCGTTTAGGCTCTGCGATACGGTCGCGTACTTTGCGTTCTTCGAGCCGGACGAGTCCTCGTAGTCGTCCTCAAGCCGGTACTCTGCAGAAAGACCAGAAGGAGAATAAAGAAGAGGGTAGGGTCGGGAAGAGCAAAAAAGAACACCTACGGTGGTTGTGGACATGGCTGATTAGACGAACAACAACAACAACAACAACAACAACAACAACAACAACAACAACAACAACAACAACAACAACAACAACAACAACAACAACAACAACAACAACAACAACAACAATAGAACCAAGGGAAATGCACAAAAACAGATGGGAATCACGCGGAAGAGGGGGTGTTCTGCATTTTATGTAAGGGAATCATTATTTCTCCCCCGGTAGAAATGGAAGGAAGATATTTACCCGTGTAATATTAAGACCAACCGGGATCGCGGATTGAAGCTCACGTTAAGATGATCAAAAGGGGGTGAACCCGAGAAATGTCAGCCTCCAGTCAACTTTCGATGGGAGTTGCCTTCGTCAGTTAAATGACGACAGCAAGTTTCATTATTCCACTGTAGAGCTTCTGCTGGCAAACTACCGTAAATAGCCGTCTCCATCACTCTTTGACCTTTTTTGCTTAGGTAAAGTTTAACGTGAGAACAGTAGATCAGGAACACTGCCACAATCGTTTTGTTGTGCAGAATTGCAGCATGAAACCAGGAACACGAACGCTGCAAGAAGGTAGTGTACCCTACAGAAACATACCTGCTTAAGACAATTCTTGTTCAGTACGTTCTGGCTTGTAAGACCTTTTACTTTTTCTTGGAAGACAATTTTGCATGCGTGTGAAATGGCCAAATGATATTTTTATATCGGTAAAATTGGCAGCTTGCAGAAGTAAGCCGGGCCAATGAGAGCAGTGCGATAGCCGACGGCTTACCTTATTAGCAGCGCGAAGTAGGTTCAGGACACCGTCTGGGTTTAAGCAGTGTACTTGACCGCACCTTTTAGCGAATAACTTAAACAAAGTGTGAAGCATCGACCATATTATTACAAGGAATTATACCTACGCAATAGATTAGTTCTGCGAATGCTTAGAACGGCCTTTGGCACTAAGTGGCTCTTTAATGACGGCGGAGAGAAAAGAAAAAGAAGTCAATTTTCGCGCCATATAATACACACAGACAAAATTGCTCTTAATGCAGCTGGTTTATGTAGCATTGAAAATAAAATACATTTCTTGCTTCTTGATTGATAGTAAGCTTGACGCCAACATTTCCAAGCCTACTGGGTTCACACCTTTCGTTTTCTTTTTTTTTTTGCAGACCGTAAGAACAAATTATAAATAGCAGAAATCAGCTGCTCACTCTCGTTCATGTCCATGAGCACGACTAAGCAAAAATGTAATGTTTCCCAGCAAAAGTTCACGCGTTATTGTCCCGCATCAGTGCGAGTAGGAGCGCGTCACTGAGCCGAGCGAAAGGAGCACATATGGCGAGTTTCGCTGGCTGAGCTGCAACGAAACGACTCCGCGAAGCTCGGAAACGTTGCCACGAACAGTTTCATCTCGGTCGCGAACACCGAGTAAGCTTTCGCAGACCTGCATCGGTGGTACTGCGCGTATGCCGTGAAGAACACTTGGCCTCGGGTCAAACTCCAGGAACCATCTACGGGCTCACCCAAGCCGTGACCTCGGGCCACCTGAAGGCAGGTGTCGATGGCGAGCCACAGACTCGTACCGAACAGCGGCACCAGTCGGTTGCTGCCGTACTTGACGCAGGAGCGATACGCTTTAATGGAAGCCTCGATGGTGTTGCTCCAGTTGCCTTTCAGCACCATGTCCCAGACGGCTTGCGCCAATACAATGCCCACCGACGACATGGTCACCAGGGTGTCCACAGCGTTCTCCAGCGGCACCATGGTGTAGACAGCCAACGGAACCGTCAGTGTCTTCTCGTCGAAAGAGACGTTGCGTCTTTCGAGACGCTCGATGACCTCCGGGCCAACGTTGAGCGCGTCGGCGAGGTGTCTGCGGAGGCGAAACGTGTATTCCCTCGCACTAAGGTAGCCTTGCGCATAGGGACTGCTGCTGAGCGCGGGCAGTCCGACGTCTTTAGGAACGACGTCGGAAGGGAATAGCAGGCGCACGCTGTTGAGCGTTCGGTTCATCTTCTCGACGTCCGGGGCTTCCGTGTCGTTCTGCAGCCTCTGGACGACGGCGCGCACAATGGTGGCGTACGCGGAGCGGATGGCGGCGTTTTGTAACTGCGTCGGGTAGTACTCGATTTTGTCGAGAATCCAGAGGGGACGCAGTGCGCTAGCCTGCATTTCGCAGAACAAGGCCGATTCGTTGCCGCCTGCCCCGACCGGACTGATCTTCTCGGCCAAATGTACCGAGGCGGCGACGAGTATCAGCGCTACACTGCGCTGATGGTTCTCGGGCTTCAGCAGGTCGGCGGTGTGTTTCTCCAGAAAGACGAGCGGGACGCTGACTACCCTCGATATTTGGTCGTACCTGGTGAGGTCGCCGAGAAACTCTCTCCACTCGGAAGCACTGACTCTGCCTTCCGTAATCTTTGCCAGAGAGTCGACGGTAGTGTTCTCGGTGCCCACCAGGTTCCGTCGGGACTTCTCTAAGCGGTTGAAGTAGTCGCGCACCTCTTCGATGGAGACCTTGGCTCCAAGCGTTTTCTTGATAACGTCGAGGGCGTCGACTAAGAACTTCGCGAAATGCTCCTCCGTGTCCGATCCGCGCGCTTTCTGGAACGACGGTAGCGAGATGTCCAAGACGCTAAACGAGTTTGCGCCGTCGGCCTGTAGTACGGCAAACTCGAGCAGCGAGGGCAGGTCATAGCGCAGAGAAAGCTCGAGCATCAAGCTGATGATGTTGATCGTAGCCACTGAATCGGAGTCCAGGTTGAGCTGATCCACAATGGCTTGGGCAGAGCTCGTTCCGCGTTGTGACGAGTCAGAGACCCATTGCAGGCAGCGCTTGTAGTAGCTGGATACGGCTCTGCCGGCCTCCGTGATGGGATAGCCGTATATTGGGTCCGTACCGACGTTGAAGATCCAGGTGTAGGGTTTGCCACGGCTGCCCAGGTATCTGTAGCAGGCGTACTCGAAGAAGCGTTCGCACGCGTCCAGCGTCAGGTTGCCGATACTGGCGATGCGTCCCAGGAACTGCGGGCAACAGAAGAGGCGCTTGCTCGCCGAGCGCTGAGACCCGCTCAGGAAGTAGAGCAGCACAGCCACTGCAGCCACACCGGCAACCACGACGCCGGCAACGCAGCCTACGATGGACGACGACCGCGTCTGTAAGGTTCTGAAGGTTGACCGGGTCCTTGCATCCGCTTCCTCGGCCATGACGCATTGAGGCCAGTATGTCTTCTTGCTCCAGATTCGACACGTCACACCCACTCCATGTTCTTCTTCTTCTGCTTCTTCGGAGTGCCGAATTCACGTGTTCACGCGCAGCCTGCCTAATATGGAATCATGCCGAGGCCACCAGAACAGGAATAGTTCTTGCGGCTAGCTCTACTGGATGTATTTTGCATCAGGCGACTACTCTATACATGATTGCGGAACCCCCAATCTCAACACTTGTACTTCGCATTGTTGCCACGCCTGCGTTTGTTTTCCAGTGATGCCGTATTGCAAAACAAGCTGCTTGTTATACTGTAATAGGTGTTCACTAGCACCGTTCGCTTGAATTGTCGTGGCGAGTTTTCAGAATATATCTGGCAGCTCTTTCTTTTTACGAGGCGGGTAAATCATCCGAATAATTAGGCTCAAACTATGCTTGCTTCGGGTTGAAGAAAATAAGTTAAGGAGTTGCAGCCAATGGCAGGGTCGTGACACATTTAACTTCCGCTTGTTGACATTTTTGCTCTTTGTAAAATGCATTGTCTGCATTCTTGAAAAGCGCAGCATTATTCTAGACGTAAAGGTTGAAGCTATGCCTGTAGGTCATTTTAAACCTTTACGTACGTCACAACGACTTGAACGTCGCCAACAAAGGAACCTTATTAAGGTATACTGCCTGCATTTATTTAAACAAGACAATATGCGCGGCCCCGTTTGTAACAGAAAGTGCTGTCCCTCTTAATTTAACCCTACTTAGTTGTGGTCGATACATGTGGGGGAGGGAAAGCTAACACCCTTAATTAGACTATCAGCCAGGTTTTTGGAATTATTTCTTGTATTTGTTGCTTGCAGTACACGTTCAAATAAGGAAATTGACGCCGGCGCAGCTGCGCCCAAGGCAGACCTTTTTGGCAAAAGTTTCTAATCAAAGGTGCAAGAAGTCAGCTCGAGGAAATTTGCAGTGATCGCTCGAAGGACGCGTTATGTACGGGTGTCGTTTGTCACAAGGCCAAGGGAAACTATTGGTGCGTCACCTGTGGTACACCCAAGAAAAGGATACAAGAAGTTGCAGGAAGGAAGCATCGAAAACACGTCTTTAACCTTACAGCACAAATAAAACACTAAGATATACAGGAACCGAAGCCAAGGTTCATATCAAACTGGAGTTTTGACTGAGACATGATGCTGGCATGCTCGGTGTCATAGAATTCAGTACTAACATATTTGCTGACCGTAAGCTGCGCGCATCAGAAATCGCCTAAATACAGCGTAAGGAAGTCTACGGCGGTTGTGCGGCCGTGGAAGTCGACGTACAATCTTTTGTGCTTGATCTTGCGCTGAAGTAAAAACAGTCAAGTTGACGGGCACTATGATGAGTGAAAGGCACAATGAGAGGCACAATGAGAGGCACAATGAGAGGCAGAATGATGAGTGAAATGATTTTTCTCGCCTTAATGGATTACCCTTTCGCAACACCGGAAACACCCCTCTTCCTTCGGGAAGAGGCTTGGCAAGGGAGAAAATGCGCGAAAACAAAATATTGCCCGCCATGCCTCCTTGAAGTTGGCCCGGCAAAAACGCCATCTATTTTCATGGCACATGGTAGGGTCCACGTAATTTCTTATTGGTAAGATGAACTACAGTGAGTTCTAAAGGATCCAAACTTAACGTGATAGAATTAAGGAAATAATATAAGCCAATGCGCACATATATGCGACAATAGACTGAAATTCGTGTGGTCACTCTGACGTTCATCTGCTGGAGTTCCGGGTCGCAATCCAAGAATAAATGTTTAACCTTCATCGCGGCTTCTCACAATGCACCTATAGAGTGAGCCACCAAATGGATAATGGAATTTTAAAGGACGATTCACCTGTCGGAAACCATCAAACCGGTTTACTCTTCCACTTCAGGGTCCCATAGTGCCCTTTAGAGTCAGAAACCATGGGAAGTTGCAGAGCCAGGCCTCTGCACTTGTTTACCTTTGTCAGTGTCCTCGACGCTTCGTCTCCCAACTTCCCGGCTTGATCTCCTAGTGTCGAAGATATACTCGTAGATAAGACCAGCCAGCAGGCCTCCGGCCACAGGTCCGAACCAGTACACCTGCGGACGAAAGGCGAAAGCCACGCAGGTTGTCAATGCACGTGATTCGTTCGTCGATTGAAGGAGAGCCATCATCCACGCTATGCGATACGTTGCGTGAGCGCATGTCGCAACTTGCTGCGACGAAAGACAATTCCAAGATAATTTTTCAAAAGCGTTGTGGGTCAAATGTACAGAAACTCAGAAATTTAGCGCCGTAGTTCTCGCTCACAACTGACCTGAATGGGGGTATGTGGTCGAAGGATGACTGAAAAAAAAAAAAAAAAAGAACTCCGTGTCTGTGTCGATTTGAAATCTAGCTAAATAGGTACAGTGACATCCCACGGCATGGGTGATCACTTCGCATTTTCAGCCATGTCTCTGATGTAGTAGGAGTGGTGTCTTAGGACATTATAAGTTGCCAGCAGTCTGCTGTGGTTTCATTCACGAAGT
Organism: Hyalomma asiaticum; assembly: GCA_013339685.2. NCBI lineage: Eukaryota > Metazoa > Arthropoda > Arachnida > Ixodida > Ixodidae > Hyalomma > Hyalomma asiaticum. Next base: position 99,367,815 of record CM023486.1, read on the forward strand.
CGTTGAAAAATGTGGAGGAGGTGGAGGAGGAAAAACAAAAGAGGAAGGAAGTGATGACGACAGAGAAACCAGAAAGAAGAGGAAGAAGATGGCGGAGAAGTAGAAGAGGAAGAACATGAGAGGACGACGACGAATATGAAGATGAAGAAGAGGAAGATGAGTTGGACGAAAATTTCAGAAGAACTTCTTCTTGGGCGAGTTGGTGCATAATTGTTGGGTGTCGTTGCGCATTCAACGGACGTACACAGGAAATAAGAGGCAGAAAAACGGAAAGAGCGCAAACTATCAACTGATAGTTGGACAGTTGATAGTTTGCGCTCTTTCCGTTTTTCTGCCTCTTATTTCCTGTGTACGTCCGTTGAATGCGCAACGACACCCAACAACGAGTTGGACGAAAGAAAAGAAAAGAAAGGCGACGACAGTGAAAAAAAAAAAAAAGAGGTCGTAGACGACGACAACGAAGGATGGGAAGCAGAAAAGGAAGGCAACGGAAAAGGAAGAATAGGGAGAGAAGCAGGAATGGAAGAAGACAGAAAGAGAACAATGAGAGCGCACGAAGCGAAGTCTAGCTTATGCTGGTCACTGCACTGCGTCCACTGCGCAGGGCTGGGAGTTCTTTCTGATTCTCCCGGTATCCTTGCTCCGAGAAAAGATTTTTTTTTTCAAACCCTACATAGCTAAACGAACTTGTTTGTGTTTGGTGTTTACGAAAGGACATCTCCTTCTTGGCCGAGTTGGTGTTTGCTAATCATCTCAATAGTAGCTCAAAACGCGAAACGAAAAGGAAATAATAAAGGCAGAAAAAAAGAAAGGTAGGCGCGACATCCCTATTTCTCTCGCCTACTTTTCTTTCGTATCCATCCACTTTTTTTTTTCTTTTCGAGTTTCTTCGAGGTTATCGTAACATGATTGGTCTGCATAGATGCGTTTTATTAGATCAGCCTTTTTTTCATTTCTTCAAATCCGCAAGTTTGGGACTGGGAAAATTACTTTAAGCGCCGGAGACCGAAAGATAATGGTACAATAAAGTCGATCTTTGTTATGTAGGCCACGTGCAACTGCATCGGCAACAGTGAGTTGAGAACACGTCGGAAGATTCACCTAATGCCTTTGTGACCCACTTTAGGAGCCGAAGTAAAACAAAACGGAGCGGTACCCAAACAAGCATTAAGGCAGCACCACCGCCAGTATAAGGTGCGTAGGAGACGAAGGTATTTAAACTGATTTCGCCGGAGTGAACCTGCGACGCGAGCACGCACAAGGGAAAAATAAAGAAAAAGTAAGAAGGAAAAACATAAAGTGAAAGAGAAGAGAATGAGGTGACTGATCTCATTTGTCTTTCAGTCACTCGTTGCGCGTCCTTGCGTGTTGGCTGGCGCAAACAGCGCATGAGAGCGTGCGTACGTGCGTGCGTGTGTGTGTGTGTGTGTGTGTACGCGTGGCTTGCGTGGGAGGCGTAGAAGAAGCGAGGGTTAGCGAGAACTATAACGGCAGCAGCGGCGGCAGCCCACTCTGGTGGCGCAGGGAATACACGACAGGAGGCTGCCACAGGACGAGGAAGCGAGAGAGCCTTCTCATGTTGCCTAGGCTTTGTCGAGGAAGGAAAGACGAAGAAAGTGAAAGCTAAAAGGGCTCCACAGTCCTGGAAGAAGGGTAACTAAGAAGAACGGAAAGTAAATGCGGACCGGCGGGCTCCAAGTTGGAAGACGGTGGTATATACGAGGACGAGATTAGGCTCACGGTCCAGGAGAGGAGTGTTGTTCCGGGGCAGAAACCCGCGCCCCCTTCCCCGGTATCCGCGAATCCTGGGCGTAACCTTGTCTCTTATATAGCTTCCTCTCTCTTTCTGTGTCTTTTCCTGGGCCATTGTTCTTTTGTTTCCGCTTGCTTTATTTCTGCTGATGACGTTCTTTCGCCATCCGTGCCGCCGCTCTGCATCGGCCGTAACGGCAGCCGTGGCCGCGTTGCTTCCTGTCTCGAAGCGACACCAGGCAGCTCCTCCGCGGACGATGAAATATCGCACCCCGGAGGGCCTTCTTCTCCCCAACGCGAGTGTGCGGTGTGGAGAAGAAACAGCGTGCGACAGCCGACGCCGCTGCTCGGCGAGGAATCGATCTTAGTTCGCGCGCGCTACCGGGTTGGGCCTCCTTTTTGCCCGGCAGTTAATGCACAGCAAAAGCGCCTTCCGCTGCCAAGGACGCGGCAATGTGCGTGTGTTGCGTGTCTCTGTGTACATTTGGTACGTGTCTCTTTCGTGCCTTCTCTGGGTTAGGGCACGACTTGTTTGTGTAAGATGAGAGTGCAGGAAAAATAAAGAAATGCAGCGAGCTTGTGTGTGTTTGTGTGTTTAGACGTGCTTGTGGGTGCTTGCGTGTTTCTGTGTGCCGATGCGTACATGTTTGGTTAAGAGAGAAAGAGTGTACGCGTTGTTGATATATTCTCTAGTGCGAGCGTGTGTGCTTGGTGTGTTTGTGTGTTTGTGGACGCGTGTGTGTCGTCAGAAGGAGTGCGGAGCCCTCAGGTGACAGAATCGGGCCGAGAGGAACGAATTGGCCGCCGCTAAGAGCTGCCTGCTTCGCACATTTGCCGAGAAGCGCGACGTCCGGACCCCATAGCTGGATCTCGACATAGGTGGGCTCGAAGGCGGCGCACTCTCGCTAATGCAGCTGCGCCAGGTTCGGCTGCTACGATCGTAAAAACCCTTTCATGCCCCGTTTTGTTTCGGTCGCACACAAAACATGAGCTGTCATTTTCTGACAGCTGCACTAAGCACCTGGTGGTTGAAAAAAAAAATGAAGAAAAAGGCAGTCCTTGATATGACATTCGTTTTCCTCGCGAAATGTCGGGATTGGCCTTACTCGTTCAAGTATAGCTTGTGTCGAGATACTAAACTGGTTGTAACACATGATTACCTGCTCTTCAGGGGGCCGGTACCGTACCATGGAATACGCATTGCTATTCTGTGTTGGTCCTCCCTGATTGGTCATTTCCGCATTTCAGGGAGGACTGACGAATCAGGGGATTCGGGACTGGTTGGAAATTGGTCAATTAGGTATGTCAAGGCATCGTTGACCAATCGGTAGGGACTAGCACGAAATAGTATCCTGTATTCCATGGTACGGTACGGGCCTCAGATGCCCTTTTCATCAAAAGTTTGATTGACGCCTGCCGGAATTTTGAAACTCATCTAGTCTTCCTTAGATTACAGCAGCTTGATGCGAGGCGTGGTCGTCTTAAAATGTCCGTGCTTTTAATTGCTATGACGCTATACTTCGTGATAGTGGTTCGTAAAACAACTTGAGTGTCTTTTTGTGTGTCATTGTGACTGCGGCCGGTTACAGGTATTGCGAACAATGGTGCAAAGAACGTAATCAAGTATGTCCGTAGTTCCGTTGATGCTTTGCGACCGGGTATCTCAGAGAGACTCCGTAACTTCTGTTAGCTTTACGTCACGTATTTCCGGATGAATCACCGTATGCCCGCGTGCCTGATGCGGACACGCGGACACGCCCAATTTGTTTAAACACTAGGGCATCTTAAGCCTGGTGCTGCCGATCTTCTTCTTCTTCTTCTTCTTCTTCTTCTTCTTCTTCTTCTTCTTCCATCACCACCACTCACGCCCACTGCAGGACTAAGGCTTCTCCCTACAATCTCCGCTCAACCTGGAAGTGCGTGGGCTTATTACATTTTATTTCTGCAAACATTTAAAATTTCATAAATTTCATCACCCCGGCTTACTCTCAGTCGCTGCGGACGCGTTTCGCTTCCTTTTGTATCTCTGTCGTCGATCTAATTGGCCTTTCGACATGTGGCCCAATGATGTGGCCTGTCAGAGTTCGCTTATTTCTCTAGTGCAGACTAGTATACGTATATGATCGCACAAATATCTGTTCACCTACATTACAAGTACATTGCTTTAGACTGCTGTTCAGTTGCTTTGAATCGAAAAAAAGAAATGGGCACGTCGCTGTAGGCACCTCTATCTCTCCGAGCAGCCAGCAATGTATTATTGAAGCACGTCTAATTGAATTCCAGGAAATGCTATCGTAATATTGCCTTTGACTAAAGATACTGGTGTATGGAAACGATGAAATTCTTCTGCAGAGACGCCTGAGACTATCTAAATAGATAGTCTGAGAAACAGCGATATCACAATCAGACGCGTTTCTCTTTGTCGATTCTGTTAAACCTTTGGTAGCTACTTGTACTATGCTAACCATCAGAACATTCATGCCATAGAGTGAAGTACCTAGTTTGGAGTTAGAAAGATGAGTGCGCCGCGTAGATGGAAACAAGCAATGAAATACACAAAAAGAGTAGAAGGAATATTCTCTTTTCTCGTGCTTCAATGGACAAAAAAAATAATAAAGCGAGAACCGTGTGACGTACCGCTGTCTTTTTTTTCATTCCACCGTACGTATAACGCAAAGCGGCGCTTGTTTGACGACACGGAGATAGAAGAATGGTGCCAAAACACAACAAGATGACCTTTCGTAATAATAGAATCGGCGGTCCGACTGAAGGACCCCGTAATTATTGCCCCAGTGTGTCCATTGTACCCATTGTCAGCGCTTGCCCATCAGTAATCGAATTGTTTCACTCCATTGTCACGAAGAAAAGGAGGAGCTACTAGAGGCTGGCTTCAGTTATTTATGTAGGACGTTCTCGGACAGACCAGTCACTAGCTCCTTTGTTGTCCGCTTTTCTCTTCCTGTTCGCAAGGTCGCGGCGCGCTTATGAATTTTGAAACACACGGCACTGGCGAGGGAAACTTTCCACCCACGTTCTTGTGTAATCGCCTGCGCGAAAGGAAACCCGGTCATTGTATTCAATTGTCGCGGCCTCTTACTTTTGTTCGACTTGACGTTCTATTCGTCAATGCTGTCCTCATTAATGTTAGGTTAAGTTTGATATGGGTTACCTGTTCACTGCCCTGAAAATAACAGTGATTGTTATAACATCTTTACTTTTTTATGGTGACTAAAAGCGCGTACAGTGCACAATTTGACAAATGATTGGTGCATCCTAAGAATCACTGGCGAAACTAACTTTCAACAAAGCGTTAACGTTTTGAAAGCCCACATTTTGTGGGAGAATATAGTCGGACACCTATACCAGGATAGGCATGCAATTGAATGTGTTGGGGGGCGCTTTTCAAACCGAATTTCGAATCGAATTTCAAATTTCAGGCCGCTACCTTGATAGTACAGAGTTTTTCAGTATGGATGATTAAGTATTAATTATAAAACTGATAAGGGTGGACGCTGTCAGCTCAGGACAAAAAAGAAGACAACTTGAAAAAAAAAATGACGAAAAAAGAAGAACAACAAAACGAAGACGATTTTTGCGTGACGTGCTTCATCCATGAAGCAAGGCACATAAAAAGCACCCCAGCCCTAGGACTAGGAAATAGTGTGTTTTTTAACGTTAGCATATTGTTATTCTAATAAGAGGTACCGGTTCGTAGGGTTTTCACGTCTATCGCTTTTCACATGAAAATTGTTTTCTATCAGTACGTCCCTTTCTTTTCTTCGTCACGACATCGTTTTATAAGTGGAACTTGCAGGAAACGTTCGTTAACCATAACTTTCACTATCCACCCTCTTAGTGCTAATGCAAATAAACACCCGAGGATATCAAAATAAATTAACTCAATTCCCAGTGCTTGATCATCGTCAATTCTTTGCCCGCAAAGAACGCCGCCTTTTCGTTATCGGAAATCGAGGGAACTTCGTAGTTCATCCAGACGATCGGTATAGCAATAAAAAGGAAAGAGTTTTGGACTAGTTTCGGGTTTCGTGCCGTTCGAACGCGACAGCAATTGTCGTCGCTGACAAGGGTTAACGACTTTCAGCGGCGGCGCTGAAATGGCCAGTCATCAAGCGTGTAAGGTCAGTAATGGCAGGAAAAACACGACTCGAAAAGAACTTTGCTGTTTAGCGGCGGCCACTGCGGTTATCGCGAAGGCACTCGGTGTTGTCGCGACAATTGCGGAAACGATTTTGTTGTTCTTTCTTCTTTCGGCAGTGCATGCCACAGCGTCCATTTGTACCTTGTCCAACAAAACGTACAAACTTGCCGTTCTGCTTATTTCGATTATGTCTCTTGTTCCCGCTGTGTAAGGCAAACGCTAGTTACATTGAGATCTCGCTCATCGCATCTCATAGCCGAGTCGTTGAGCTGTAACGAATATGTTTGTGCCAAGTTAATTGTCATTATCGCCGCAGGACAGGCAGTAGAGGACCAGACACGCTGTGCCATTTCTTGTTTTTTGAAGTCCGTTATTACATCGCCGACTAAGAAATTTTGTTGCGGACAAATGTTTTCCCAAAATGCATTTATTTTAATTGCAATAGGGCACCATCACGCCAGGAAAGCAAGACGGTTTAGATTGGCATTTTTGCATATGTGTCCACGTAAAATCTTGATTTTTCTATGCAGCGCCAGCCGCACCTGCGCTACCTCGCAGATGAAAAAAAAATTATGAGTTCAGGTAGTGCGCTGCCAAAGGAGAAACGACAACCCAGTATTACTGTCTCTTTCTGTCTTTCTCTCACTCCTCTTATGACACGTGCCGACCACCAACGCCGAAGGTTGCTTGCGAAGCCAATTGGTATTTTTACAGCTAATTGGTCGCATGCGATGAAGTTGCCCGCGGGAGACGTCCACATGTAACGGCAACCGCCAGTTTCGCTGTTGCGCTTCTTATAGGATACGAAACCGCGCACCCTGTTCGGGAACAACATCGGCACTGAACTCTATTAAATATTTCCAGCGATTTTTCAGTGTTCATGGATCTCAATGAAGTTTTCAATATATATTCTCCCCGGTACTGTAATAATATGTGCCAAACCAGGCGGCTGCAAGTTATTTAGTTTTCCTGGAAGTGAATCTCAAAATTTTTTAGCGGATTCTCGTGCGGGCCACCCTGTTTTTCTGACGTCATTACCTTCAACGCTGCCTACCCGAACAGGCGGGCGCTCAAAAGCAAAACGGTGGTACTTCAGCACTCAAATTGTGGCTGTCAAGTCCAGAAAAGCTGGCATAACTTAATATATCATCGGATGACACTGCCGCTTTTATTTTTCGGGCACCAGTTCCATATCTGCGAGGGCGGGAAGGCTGTGACGCTTACTCTGCACGAAGAATCTACCCGTTTCAGTTTGAGCAAAGTTCATTCGGTTATTTAAAATTAGTGGTGTGTCTGAGAAAATTTAACCACCCTGCCGGCTACAGGACTATCAATACCATTGGAAAATACAGTGATATCAGAATTTGGTAGAAAAAAAAAAGACGCTGGAGTTCCCCCTTAAAGCGCGATACCACGACTGAAATTTTCACTCACGACATCGTATTAAACACGCCAGCGAAATCTGCATCTCATCCGACAGTTTGTTCTTCAAATATTTTACTGCTTGCGAACGCTAACGCGTGCCTCACTTATGAAATACTGCACGAATAGAAAGTCGCGGCAGTGCGAGGAGAAACCTTATTCTATTCTCTCGTTAAAAAAAAAAAGGAAAGAAAGAAACTTAGTGCTGTCGAGCTTGTTGGGCAATGGGGCAGGGAAGAAGCACCCAGTATCCGCTGATAACGGAGTGCAAACTACCAGCACGGGTACGCGTAGCGTTGCAACAGAAACTTTCAATGGCGCACGTTACGTCCGGCGTTTCGAGCTCGTATTCCTGCGTGAACATGGTGTTTCGGTTGACAGCTGATCCATCTTTACGTTCCAGCAGAGAAAACAAAGAAAACACGCGTATAGGTTTGTTCCATCTTTAGCTAAAGAACGTGTCGATGTTTTTTTTTTTTATTTGTGAAAGCTAACGTTGACGGGAAAAAGAAAGAGAAGGACACTTCTTTTTATTTGCAGCCTGCTCTAGTGGCTCTTGCAAGAAGATAAAAGTGAGTGGGTTAATGGTAAGGCTAGGGGGCGAAATGACGGTACCTTTGAGCAGCAAAACTTTAGAGTGTGAACGATTTTATGCGCGTCGTTGTGCATGATCCTTTTGTTTGGTGAATAGAGAGATGAAAAAGAAAAGCGACAAAGAAATATGTCGGACCAACCCGGGTAAAAAAAAACGCGATAGGATCTCTATTACAGGCATTACCGACAGGCTTCTGGACGCTGCTTCCAACAGGGCAGTCAATCTTTTAGGGGGCGTTTGTCGGGAAGAATCATGGAAGCGTCCACTGTGAAGCCGGCACCTCTAACGATGTCACATTTCAGGTGGTCAGGAAAAAGTTTCACTCGTGAAAGTCTCGTAAAACCGCGCGTATTAGAGGCCCGCTGTTTGGCGTAGAGGTTTTCTCTTACTTTTTGCCTGTGATAAATCGTCTACATTGAAAGCAAAATACTGCCCCTGTGTTATTCTATTTCGCGCGACATTTTGTTCCGGTTTTCATGCGATCAGGCGGAATCGCATTCAGAAATCTATTTTAGTGGCTCGTTTGCAGATTATTTTTTTTCTTCGTTCCACGTTCTGCTGGCTTGCAGAAGAGTGAACGTTGTGAAGGAGCCTGACTGCACATAATTGCTACTGCACCGAAGCTTGTTGAGCCAACGCAGCAGACACCACTTGCTTCAGCAGTAGACAGTCTCAAGAACGAAGTTAAAGTAACAGTTGCGTGAAATTTTCACTTTTCCACATCTTACTTTCAGGCGAACGCGCTCCACCATCAAAGCCTATAATAAGGAATGAAGTACTTCTGAGACTTCCTAGCGCCATAAATAAATTGTTTTGAGGAGGCTTTTCTAACCAAACCACCTTTAATTTCATTTCATTGGTACGTGTACGTGTCAAAGCTTGGATGGCCGCGTGGGAGGAGAACGTCGTGACATTTTGGCAAACATCTGGCTAGCTTAGTCATTGGCTCGCTATGCTGCTCCTTGTCGCGCGAACGAAGTAGCCGTGTTATTGCGATACATTTACCGTTAGCATCACTTTAACGTGAAAACGGATTGTCATGGCCATAATAGAACGATCAATCATATTCGTTTTTTTTTATTTTTCTGATGTCTGAACGCCAAAGCCTTTGGTGTGCATTCAAGGATTTTAACGCTTTTGGTTACCAACTATTGTCAGCGATAAGTTGGTAAACCAACGAAGACAAAGAGTGGAGTACAGCAAGAAAATATTTGGCTTCTTTTTATCACTAACTGTAAGCAGCTTAAAAGGTCCAAATAAATAAAAAAGAAGCTCAGTAAGCCCCCTCTTGAAATTAGCTACAGGACAAGCGAAGGCAGAGAAAAAACGCTCAGGACACAAGCGAACGACAAACGGACAAAACGATAAAAATAAACGCTGTAGTGCGCGAGGGAGCAGTCTTACGAAACTGGTAGCGCCGTCTGTCCGTTATTGCTTTTTCTTCTTGTTCCTGTACTCGGCTAACTGCCCTTCAGAGTTGCTTGCGTACGTGCGTGCAAAACGCAACACAAAACCAAACGCACCAATGGGAAAGAGCGAGCGTGAAGTCCTAATCTCGCTACTACTCGTTACGGCCTTTTTTTCCGGGAGTGTCTTCTGCTGTTGTCTCTAAAAACAAAGCAGTCCCGGTCTTTCTTATTGGCATCGATCGCCTCTAGCCGGCCCGACTTCGCGTAGCTCCGTTGGGTCAGCGTAGTATCCGCTCTGCTGCGTCTACCAGTCGCAGCTGTGCTGCCGAGTGCCAAGACGTGGGTTCGATTTCAGATCCCGGCGACAGCGATGGTATGAGAGCGGAGCGTAAACGGTTGCGGGCTTAGATTTGGGTACAAGTCGATGACTCCTGGCAGTACGCGAAGAATTTAGATCCATGTTCTAGCCGCTGCAGTGGCATTCTCGATGGAGGTGAGAATGATACAGGCCCTCGTAGTGTAGTTATCGGTGCATGCTAAAGGACCCGAACTGGTCGAGACTACCGGAGCACTTTCACTACGGCGTGCCCCATAATCATATCCTAGAGTTGGCGCCTAAAACCCCATAAATTATTAGACCTGTCTTGTGGTACCTAGTTTAGTTATAGTTTTTACGTTAAGGACATAAAATGCGACAAATTATTAACTTTTGTGTTAGTATATTGATAATAAATTGTGCTGCTACATTTCTGGCGTCCTTATTTGGTGTTGCTTGCACAATCCCCCCCCTCCTCCCCATTTTTTTCCCCTTCACGAATAAGTGATACTTTGACATAACAAGATAGGCCGGCTGCTTCTTGTTGCCTGGTAATTTTGGAAACATATCATAATAAGATCAGTGTGTGAAACGGCTTATAATAAGTCCTCAAAGCACGAGACACTATCACACAGGAATAAAATTTAATATGTCGAAATAAGTGCGGAGAGTTCAGCCGTCGGACATCTGATTCCGGTGTTGTTCAAGCCAACAAAAAATTATGACTTCCCTTCCATTTGTTCTTGTTCGCAAAAGCCGTAGGTGCACCATACAGCCATACAATGTCACAAAACATAAAAAAAAGCGTGCACCCCCGAACATGTTCGTATTGCTTACCTTACATGTATAATGCCATTTTCTCTGCGCTGAAATGCGGATTCATGCCATATTATTGTATTTGTCAGCAATACACATGTGTCATCTTTAAAAATTGCTTAGGAGTACCAAGCATGCATATCCGAAGAATAGATACGGGTCCTTCGTCGTTGAAGCCTTTAAATATTGTTGCGCAATAATATGCTACAGTTTGACATTTATAGTTGCACATGCCCATGCGCACAGGCAAATACGCGTCGTCCAGCACTTTAAGAAGCGAACAGCGTAACGTAAAAGACATTCACTTACCCAGTGATTTTTCCATTTATTCATGACGAAGGCAGGGCCCAGAGAACGAGCTGGGTTCAGTGACGCTCCTGAAGCCGGTAGCTAAAAGCAGTGAAACAGAAAACTGATGAATGATGCATGGTAATGCAAATGTACATTATGTCATGCATACGCGCAACACTTGTTCTGCGAACATCAAGAGATGCGATGCGCAAGTTGGTCAAAGCGTAAGCCATAATTAAAGAGAATACTGGCTAGAGGTGTGTACGTCATGAAATGGGCGAATAGGTGATGGATTACTATAGACGATTTTATATAAGACTCGTGGACGGTGCCGTCTTGACGTGTTACACGAATGATTTGCCAGTTTTGTGGTCCGCGACCTCAAACTGGCAAGGTCATAGCATGTTGAATGTATGGACAGAGTGCTTTTAATGTGCGTTAGTTTATGGTAGCTTAGGTGCTCCAGACATTAAACGGCAACATTAACAGAACAAGATGGCGGCGCTGAAACGAGCGTGTAAAATAGCCTGTACACAGCAACGCAATTTCGATACTAAAAGACGTCCAACGCGTAGTAGAGGTGGAGCCTAAACGTTTCAAGACGTTTTATGGTAAATCGAAACTTTTGTTTCATAGGAAAATAAATTCAATAAAAGGCTAAAACGTGTCCCCATTTCACAGATTGTTCAGAATTAGCACGCTATCTGTTGCAGCACATATAATATTTACATCAAGTAATTGAAACCTTTATGAAAAAAGAAGTAAAACGTGCATGAAAATAGAAAAGCGCGACGTATGAAGAAGTGCGCTTAAGCTGAAGGAAGGTGGCAGCATTTTCACAAATAGTCTTCATGCACTACACGCTGCGAAAGTTTGCGCTACACGGGATTTGTGTGTTGTGTTAATTGCCGCGAAACGTGGATCGAATGAATGAACTTAGAAAAAAAAAAAAAAAAGGAAGGTTCGCGATCTTATAATGTGCAGAAACTGCCGATCTACAGAATAAGCTTTTAACTTTTTCGGCTTCACACTGACGTTACTGACGTGTCGGTGTTGTCGAAATAAAGACAAAAATGGGAAGGGTGGGGGGGAGTTCAGTCTTTGACTTCTCTTCTAGTGAGGAACCTTTTGTTTTACGCAGTACTGATAAATGTGGAGTTTTGTAGGAACAATGTATCTCTCTAGTCTCACTTAGTGTTTCTTTCGAGTGGCGCGTTAACAGAACAACAAAGAAGAAATGTCGGGGAAGTCTACGTGACGGCAACGGAAATTGTCTTCTTCAGAGATCGACAAGTCCCTGAGAGAGCTTTGTAAAAAAGAGGTCCTGTAATCTAAAGATTGCCTTCCGCAGCACTCGTTTCTAAGCATCTTTTTTATCGCTTCAAATGCTTATCTTTTGCACGTCTGTCGCGATTGACACATTAACCGAGTGGCAATTTATATTTGTCGCCGCAGCGAAGCACGGCGAACGTTTGTGGCTGGGCTGTATGGTGGTGCTAGCCTGGACACTGTCAGGTTCCGCCATCTTGTCAAATTTTGCAATGGGGGCCTTTTTGAGCCAATCAGGGAGCCCGTAGCTGCCCTCTGAGCCAATCGGGGCTGCCAAGATGGTGGAATTTGACAATGTCCAGGATAGCACGCCGGATGAGCTGCCAATATGCAAGAGAGTACGCGTAGTACCCCAGCCAAGGTGCAGGTGAGGTAGGCGAACCCGACGACCAGGGCGTCCGCGCCTCCCGTGGACAGGTGGCAACGGTGGGGGTCCCGTGTCGCGAACACCGTGGATGCGAGGAGGAAGCTGAGCACGAACTCGACGCCGAACGCCTGCCAGGCGCCCAATGCCTCGTGGGGACGACTGCTTCCCAGAGAACTCCGGTGGCCCGGAAGCGTGACGCTGCGCCGGAAGAGAAGCAGAGCGGGGGAAGTTAGTCTGTGTGATCGATGATGTTTATGTGTTGATTTATTGTCGCGTTAGCGCTCGAAGTAAATCAGGTTTTGGGGGTGCCGCCAGTGTAGTAGTGTGTGTGTTTTCTTTTTGTCGTCCCTGATTTGTGTGAGTCTCTTTTAGCGGCAATTATATTTCGTAGGAAGTCGTTCCTGATTAACTCGCCAAGAAAAATACTCAGCGAATGCAATTTATAATGACATCATGCTAAACCACATATACTATATCGGACTTTTGGCTCGGCCTGTAACCTTGGGCTTGAATAAAGGTCTTCTACTACGACTAATAGCCACGCGCGTAGGCCCCGCCACGGTGGTCTAGTGGCTATGGTACTCGGCTGCAGATCCGAGGGTCGCGGGATCGAATCCCGGCCGCGGCGGCTGCATTTCGATGGAGGCGAAATGTTGAGGCCCGTGTGCTGTGCGATGTCAGTGCACGTTAAAGAACCCCAGGTGGTCAAAATTTCCGGAGACCTCCACTACGGCGTCTCTCATAATCAGAGCTGGTTTTGGGACGTTAAACCCCACATAACAACAACACGGGCGTAGTGACTTCTGAATATTACGCTTCAATGTGGAGAATACGATTATAACAGAAATAACGACCGGTAAATGCACATTAGCGTTGGCATTTGATGATGATGATGATGATGATGATGATGATGATGATTGAGCTTAAGGAAAGGACGCTGATTTCTGCAGCCCATGTCGGGAGCACGGCTACGCGTCCGTCGGGGTAGGGGAAAGGGAGCTGAAAGAGATAGAGAGGAGAGAAAGATCGTAGTGGAGGGCGCCGGAAATTTTGACCACGTGGGGTTCTTTAACCTGAGCCGCCAACGCACAGTACACGGGCCTCTGGCATTTTCGCCTCCATCGAAAATGTCATCGCTGCGGCCGGGATCGAACCCGCGTTTTTCTGGGTTGCAGCCGAGCACCGTAACCACTACATCACCGCGGCGGACGAGCATTTGTACAGAATTTGTACAGCAGTTCCCGTGCACTGCGTGAGTCTATTCTATTCCTTCCTCCTATCTCTTCCCCGAATGTAGGACGCCTCGAGGGCACGACTTCCTGGAGGTCGTGCTCGAGGGAGCAAATGTTAGTATTCGATCGCATATATCCCATCTATAATGATGATGATGATGATGATTGTGGTTCGTTTAGTAAAGGACGCTAATTTCAGCAGCCCATGTAGGGAGCACGGCTAAGCGTCCGTGGGGGTGGGGGAAAGGGAGTGAAAGAGATAGAGAGAAAGGCCGTAGTGGAGGGCTCCGGAAATTTAGACCACCTGGGGTTCTTTAACGTGCACTGACAACGCACAGTACACGTGCCTCTGGCATTTTCGCCTCCATCGAAAATGAGACCGCCGCGGCCGGGATCGAACCCGCGTATTTTGGGTGGCAGCCGAGTACCGTAACCACTACACCACCGCGGCGGACCATCTATAATGCAACGCGTCTTTCAGTGTGTAATAGTAGGGCGGCAATCGGAAAGCGTCTATTCCGGTCAGCCTCCATACATATTCGTGTTGGCGGTTCCGAAAAGGCCACGTTTCGAACCACTTTCCCTGTCTAAATTCATCAGCGCTTACATAAGCTGTTTGGTTGGTTGGCTGAGGGATTTCTCGAAACGAACTTCTGGAGTGCGCTTACCGCTTTGACTTGCTGCTATCTTGTGCATGCGAGGCGACCAACGCGTACTAAATACGTTAAAATAATGTAATCGGCAGCTTGGAAAATAGATCGATAACCTTTTGCGCGTTCTCTAGCGCTGTTCCTTCCTAAAAGGACGGATTTCTTTCTCGAGCTGAGCCAATAAACGCGTATTGAACGTAGCTTCACGAAAAGAAATACGTTAAACGAAAATCGGACTTTGTTGCATTACTCAGCAAGCAATGCTGCGGAAGCAGTGCAGTGAACGATGTCTCACTACGCGCGTTTTACAGAGCGCATTGTTCGTGATCTGTAATGTTTTCAACAAAAAACTTGTATATATCGCAAACGAAAGCTTTGGACTCATCTTTACGACAAATGAAGCACTAGAGAGTTTTTAGCTTTGGGTACCCGAGTGGTTCTGCGTACGCACGTGCTTGCATCCTTTTGTACTTCCCTTGGGGACAGGGAAATAATAATAGAACGCAGCAGCGCGCTGTCCCTCGGAGCTTGGGGCCCTAACACTTAAAATCTCGTCTACTGTCGCTCACTTTTGTGTCCAATATGCACGAGGACCTTCGTTTGGGTCACTGGCGCAAGGTGTGCGCTGTGGCCACCTATTTTAGGAACTTGTCGTTAAATTCTTTCATTGGTAAGCAGATTAATATTTGCGATTACTCTTATGTAAGAATCACGTCATGTTAAAATCGTGTCATACACTATTTTTAGGTAGTGTATGTTTACAGCGAGAAAAACTGCTCTAAACTTCGTAGCGTTCCCTGAGACACTTGAAACGGAGCACAGCCTGACATTCGACGAAAGATAAGACTGCAAGTGACCCTTGCGAAACAAACAAGGACAAATATTTAGGTGCACGCAAAACTGCTCCAGCACCATGTGCAGACGACCTGTGATGTTCATGCTGAAGGTTATGGCAGGTATTACACGCCTTGCCATCGACTGACATAAAGGGGTCGTCATCTCCGCGCAAGATCACCATCTTGTCTGTTGCTACAGCCTCCATACACGCGCACGTGCGCTTTATTGTGCATGTCACACTATATGTGCATGAAATTACGCGAGATTGTCGCACCGTATTTTCCAACATCGCGCACGACACCCAACAGTTATCTTCATTGTGAACGAGGCACTCGGGCGTACGGTAGTCCCCAAACGTAATTGCTATTTCATTCCTCTATGAAGGATTTAGAACACGTTTTCTACGCAAGAAATTATTGCTTTTGAACACCGTCTTTAGTAAAATGGGAAAAAGGGAAAACAAAAATGCACGCATATCCACGGAGTGAATGATGATGAGTGGGCGAAGCTCCGGAGGTTCATCGGTAAAAACCGTGAATCTCCCGTGAATCTTGCCCAGTACATCATCAAAGACGTGACAAACACTGTGCGTCGCCATCTAGCGCTCTCCTATCACACTAGAGCACGCAGCGAGCGCCTCCGCGCCATCTATTGATCAATTCACGTACTAGCTAAGCAGCACCGCAGCGCTCAGACAGACATACAGACAGACGGACAGACAGACAGACAGACGGGCAGACATACAGACAGACAGACAGACAGACAGACAGACGACGGACAGACAGACGGACGCCCATACATCTGAATGAAGCGAGCACCGCAGCGCCATCACGCCATCTAGTGAGCACTTCACGAACTAGAGTGGCTACTAGAAACGGAGGATGGACAGACCCACGGCATAAGGAGCTTCGCCCCTAAAAAGAGAAGAAAATTCGGGCAAGTAAACTCATCTTTTCAATCGAGTAACAATAGTGTCTTGGCTCTAATACGAAGTCCGAAATAAGCTCACATTAATAACTCATGGACACCTTCCTGTGTCGACGAAAGGAAAGCAGCTGCGGTTACTCGCCCGCGAGCATCAGCGTCTCTACAAAAAATGGTCCTTTTCGGTATCAGTGCGACCTCCGGCGCTTTTTGTGTCTTATTTTCTAGAGCATAATAAGACTGAACACGCCGTGGAGTGATAAATTTCAGTGTTAATTTTCTGCTTTTATATTCCGCGTTTTGTCAAATGCTATAAAAAACCCCGTTTCATACAACAGCGCAATGTTGTAGAGACTAGCGACACATTTTGCAGTTGATGCGCTCGCGTCGGGAAATAGTCCATTTACTTATAGCACACAAATTATGATTTTTGTGTTTTATGATAAGCGACAAATGAAAATGTTTTTTTTTTGCCTTAGAAATAAGCAGCTCCTGTATACAGGCTTGAATAAGTTGTCTTATGTCTTTTAGCATCTCGTGCTCTCCATTTCCTGTATTTTTTTTTTTTTCATCCGTAGCCGGTTGCGACGCCTGACGCGAGAGCCCTTGCTCCGGGGTACTGTCCTCGCCACTGTCAAATTCTGATCCCGGCCACGGCGGTCGCATTTTCGATGGAGGCGAAAATGCGAGGGGTCCGTGTACTCTACGCTGTGAGTGCACGTTAAAGAAACCCAGGTGGTCAAAATTTGATGATGATGATTGTGGTTCGGTTAGGAAAGGGCGTTAATTTCTGCAGCCCATGTACCGAGCACGGCTAAGCGTCCGTGGGGGTGGGGGAAAGGGACTGAAAGAGATAGAGAGCAGAGAAAGGCCGTAGTGGCGGGCTGCGGAAATTTTGACCACCTGGTGTTCTTTAACATGCACTGACAACGCACAGCAGACGGGCCTCTGGCATTTTCGCCTCTATCGAAAATGCGACCGCCTCGGCCGGGATCGAACCCGCGTTTTTTGGGTGGCAGCCGAGTACCGTAACCACTGCACCACCGCGGCGGACTCAAAATTTCCGGAGCCCTCCACTAAGCTTTCCTCTCCTTTCAATCTCTTTCAATCCCTTCCCCCTACCCACCACAGACGCTGAGCCGTGCTCCAGACATGGACTGGAGAAATTAGCGTCCTTTCCTTAACCGAGCCACAACAACAACAACAACAACAACAACAACAACAATAATAATAATAATAATAATAATAATAATAATAATAATAATAATAATAATAATAATAATAATAATAATAATAATAATAACCAAATTCCGCCATCTTGTCAAACTCGCTATCTGGGAAGCTCTGGTTCGCTCAGAGAACTTGACAAGATGGCGTAATTTGGCAGTGTCCAGGATAGCACCACCCGCTCGCACGAGGAAATTACAACGACGAAAGGCGGCTCTGATACGCGCAGAGTTATACATTTCACTGACGGAACTTCTTGCGCATGCCTACACAGCGTTGCACCTGATGTATATCAAAACAGAGCACAGACTGCCTCTAGAGTTCAGCAACGCTGAAACAGCGTCTGCTGTAAACTACTTGGCCCAGCAACCTGTGGCGCATAGCTGCCTTTCCCGGGCCTACCATCGCGGGTATGAGTCACGCGTGATCGTATCATTGTTAATCATGACGTTTATGACAAGGATATCATGTTATTGATGTCAAAATTAATGGTTCATATTCGTCATACGTTCAAGCCCTACCGTGACAGTCTTAATGTTTATCAAGTGAACAAGACGACCAGTACAGTACTGAGACGTAGGCGGCTTGATAGATAGATAGATAGATAGATAGATAGATAGATAGATAGATAGATAGATAGATAGATAGATAGATAGATAGATAGATAGATAGATAGATAGTCAAAGTTGCTGAATATCGCCAAGAAACGCTTCGAATTTAAAAAGTAAATAAACGCTGTACATAGCTTGCCAGCTATGTGAGAGATGAACGTGCATAATTCATGAGCGCTGAAAAGTGGTGCGTACTTATTCGGTATAGTTTAAGCCTGAAGTTAATCTTCAGCCAGTGTTATCCTGAGCGAGGTAATAAAAGTACGCATTTAATGCAAATAAAGAAGCAGCGCACCTTCGCACCAAGTCTGCAGAGCCGACATCGTACTTGAGCACTTTCGTATGAAAAGAAAGCCTACATTATAATTAAAGCCGACGTGGCGCCAAAGTGATTTCGAGCAGGACTGCAGGTGTTCTTTTTTTTTTTTTTCGTGCTTGTCCTTTTTCACGTTGAGGATTCGTCTTCTTTATTGTCAGCTGGTTCTCACGCATTATGTTTTGGCATCTTTATATTTTGACGTAATTTGTTCGTACGAGCGTGTTCTGCTGATTTATGCGATGGTAACTTAAAACGCCTGACTGGGTGCTGCGGAATTTCTAATTAACGTTTCGAGAAAGTCATTATTGAATGCAACGCAATATGCCGCAGCACTCTAGTGCTTTTCCTCCGGCACATCATGATTTCGTGAATGTAGAAATGGGGGCTGGGAAAACAGACAATAAGGTGGGGGGGGGGGGGGGGGGAAGCGGGGAAGGGGCAACCACGTATAACGCGAATGAATGTTTAATAAGGCTTTAAAACCGCTACAAGGTAGCTTTTGCTGGCAATATTACGACAAGTACATCGAGATTAATGTTTTTAAATTGTCAAGTAAGCCTAATGAGTCATTACGATTCATGACTCGAACCATGCCCTTTCCCACGAAGCTTCGCGTAAGGTCATTGCTATTTCACTTGCGCGTGGAACTCGTACTTCCGTATAATTACCAAATGCTTTCAAGACAGCGGTGCCGAGTTCCATTAATTATATAGGTAAGAAATTCAGATCTTAAGAGACAGCATAATTAGAATTTCAGGCCTACTTGCCTTCATGTCTGTCGCATACTCTTTGCTACTCTAGAAGGTAACGTTTCCTTGTCCTTTTTTTTTTTGTACATTTGGCTGACGCTCCAGCAGGTGTTGCATACCAGTGAATGCAAGGATATAGTACCAGTTCTTAGTAACCGTTTTTTATAATAACTTATTTTTCAGTTGGCGAGCTCTATATACACTCAGAGCTGTTTTACGAGAGCGTGCAAACGAACAGAATTTTACATATACTTGTCCGCCTTTCGCGAAGAGCTCAGCTTTGTCGTTTACTATTTAATATAAACGGGAACAATAAGCATATTTGTCACTGTTTATTTTTTCTTTTTTCTTTTGACGTTGTGATCATGTGTACATGAACATTGCAGTGATCATGACGGACGACGATACTTGCTTTTACGTTTATGTAGAAAACGCAAAACGCAAGATTTGCTTATCACCGGCTTTCTCACTATTACATATAAACTAATATCGTGAGAATACAGAAGAACAAGGAAACAAGCAGAAAACGCCAATAATCACAACACATTCGCGCGCATGTTGCAAAGCGCGCGGATATTGCAACCTTGCGTGCACCACCACAAGACCTATGGTGCACCACTACGCATATCCACGAGGTAATATATAATAATAATAATAATTGACGTATTACGTGCCAAAACCACGATGTCATCATGAGGCACGCCGTAGTGGATGGCTGCGTTCCAACACCTGAAGTTTCCCAACGTGCACTGACGTTGCGCAGTACACGGTCCTCAATCTTTGGTCTCCACCGAATTGCAGCCGCCGCGGCCGGTATTTTATACCGCGTGTTTCGGTTCAGCAGTCGAGCACCACCACAACCAGTAGACTACCGCGGAGAACATATCATCACACATGAGAAATTCTTCTTCTACTTTTTCTTCATCATCATCATCATCATCATCATCACCATCTTCTTCTTCTTCTTCTTCTTCTTCTTCTTCTTCTTCTTCTTCTTCAAGTTATCGTTGCTGTTACCTTAGTTTTGCCCTTTGTCGTTATCAGTATCAATATTATCAACAACCGCAGCAAGAGGATAAGGAGCAAGTGCCGTAAGCGAATTGAGGATGGTGCGCATGGCGACGGAAAACAGGAGAGCCGTGGAGAAAAAAGCGTGCAAAAAAATTGAAACGAAAAAAAAAAAACACAACCGTACCGATCAATTTCCACTTAATTCATGCGGTCGCCGCTGAGCGAGCTTCTAATTTCACTCCACGTGAGAGATGCGACGTGCCGGGAATAACACCGACGAAGCAAGCGACGCCACTGCAGCAACGTTTACTCACATTACGCACTAAGTGAGCGCACTATTGATAGTTTCGAAATCGATCGCGCCCACCGAAAAAAGTGCAGCAGAACAAAACAATATAATTCGACTGGGAACGCACTGTATACGATCGCTTGAAACTTTTCCTCGCTCTTCGAAGAGTAAGTACATCTCCTGCGTTAACTCACTTTCACAGTGCCCCAGTCGATACTTGCACTAAAGCCGCCGCTTGCATCGAATGCCCGTTCAACGCGAGCACTAGCTCGCCGTTGAAACGGAAACTTTGCTGAAAGCGCACGCGTTCCTTTTACGCCGGCATTGTTTTGAAGTCGGTTCAAAAACCTATCGAGCAAGAAGCGCGGTAACTGCTACGGGTGTCTGGAACGCCGTAATTAAATTAAGTGAAGCGCTGGTCGACGTTTCGCTAGCCTGCGGATGGCTGTTCCGCAGTTTAATCTATCTCTCTCCCTCAGTCTTTCCCTCTCTCTCTCTCTCGCTTGCGTTCTTCGTTGTCTGAAAATTAACGAAGAATGCTCAACGTGAACAGGAAGGAATGAAGCTGGAATTTCCGTAATTAGAGGCCGCTTTCACCACCGACACGCACACACACGCGCGCGCGAGCCAACATATCGGAGGCTGCTAGTCACTGTATAGCGAGCGTTGGTGCGGCAAGGAGATGAACATTCTTGGTGAGACCGAGTCGAGCATGGTTTCGATTAAAGGCCTTACATGCTTGCGATAAAATAAAGTATCCGAAATTTGCAATAGCCCATCTATGGCGCCGTAGTGGGGCCGCTATTGTTCGCTTCCGTACTCTTTCCAGATAAAATAATGAACGTAAATCTTTGATGAGTTATCTTCTAATGATGCGTGAATTTCAAGCGAATGTTACCCGTCGTGTAAGACGCAAGGCGTATTCGTTAAGTTAAGCTAGTGTATGTGGCCCGTAACTTAAGGCGTTGAAATTAAAGAGAGCGCGTCTTGTGCGCTAACGAAGAAATTACGTATTGTATGTTCTTTTTTATTTTTCGAAATGAGTCGACGCAGCTGCGCTGCATAATAAAAGCTGGTGGAACATTCAAGCGCTGTTCTTTTTTTAATACTTACTACCCCTTACTACTTATTACTACTTATTACTTACTAAACAATCAAGGAGTGGCAATGAAATACGAGTCATAATGTTTACTAGGAGCAACAACAGGGACAACAACAAGAAACCGCATTGAATTTACCCTTTATCCGGCGTACAGTTTTAAATTTGCGTTCGCCTGATAGATATCGCGTTAAATTGATAAATTCCCCGGGGTTATCTATTTCTACAGATGAACGCAACCTATCACGCACTACATGTTTCATTCCTATGTGACTGCCCCGGGTATATTGTTTGTAGGGACGATCCCTAGCGTCCGTTCTAGCGCACTTAGACTATAGACCAATGTCTGTCGAAACCATTCTTGAATGTCGCCAACAGAAGTGATCGCAGCTGGAGGCAACGAAGGCATTGCTTCAGTTTTTAAAATAAACGGACTTGGCAAGCGGATCTGACAGCGATGTCGCTTACCACGCAAGAGTGACGGACTGTGGCGGTTTGATTGCGTGTGTGCTATGCTATGCGCCGTCTCTCTCTCTCTCTTTCCTCTATAACTTTCAATCTCCCCCATCCCCTTCCACATGTGTAGGGCTCCATACTGGTGCTTTAGAACTTGTTAACCTTCCTGCCTTTCCCTCCCCCTTATTTCCGTCTCCCTCCCGAGGCTGTCTGAATTGGTTTGGGAAATCTTGTAGAAACACATAAATAATGCTGGTAAACATTCGGCCTGGCGAAATATTTACGAAGCAGTAGCAAGCGCACATGGTGATAAACATATTAATCCTCCCACGCTTGTGTGTCAAAACACGGCTTGAACCCGATCGTTACGAGCCCGAACCAAACATAACATAAGCATGATTACCATCGGCCGTACATTTTCTAAAAAAATGCGTTTTTAGAGGCACTTATTGCAGGGTTTGGGTCTGTCCGAAACCTTCAAAGGGCCGTTTAACTGCCGTGTCTTCATAAGGAATATTCATGAGTGGAGTAAATAAATATTGTGCCTCTGCTTTTTGAGTTCAGTGACACAGATGCAGCTATAGACAATGGCAAAATTAGAAATAATACGTAGACTGCGCCGCACTTGCTTTCATCAGGCTCTAAAGCGGGATCGAATCCCGGCCGCGGCGGCTCCATTTCGATGGAGGCGAAATGTTGAGGCCCGTGTACTGCGCGATATCAGTGCACGTTAAAGAACCCCAGGTGGTCGAAATTTCAGGGGCGAAGCTCCTCTTAGTCTAACCTTGCCCCGCGTCAGGCGTCAGTCGTCAGGCGTAACCCGCGTGCCGGGAGGCACGCGCTCGCCCTCGGCGCGTGCCTCTGCTGTTGTGTGAGAGAGAGAGACAGAGAGAGAGAGAGAGAGAGAACGAAAGGCGCGCGTTGGCTATGAAAACGCTCTTTCTTAGAGGAACGCTCTACCAGCTCGCAAAGAAGGAGAACGCGCCCTCACCCGCGAGAGACAACGTTGGCGCAGGCAGCGTCTCCTAGCGAGTTTCTTGATTGAGAAATACCGACTTTTTTGGGTGGCAGCCGAGTACCGTAACCACTACACCACCGCGGCGGACCCCGGTCGCGGCGGTCGCATTTTCGATGGAGGCGAAAATGCCAGAGGCCCGTGTACTGTGCGTTGTCAGTGCACGTTAAAGAACCCCAGGTGGTCTAAATTTCCGGAGCCCTCCACTACGGCCTTTCTCTCCTCTCTATCTCTTTCACTCCCTTTCCCCACCCCCACGGACGCTTAGCCGTGCTCCCTACATGGGTTGCAGAAATTAGCGTCCTTTCCTAACCGAACCACAATCATCATCATCATCATCAAATACCGACTGCTCGCGTTGGAGAAGCGTTCACCGGCAACCCATATATATATATATATATATATATATATATATATATATATATATATATATATATATATATATGCACTGGATCTTGGCTTGCAATGAAGTGCCGGTGGGAGATTTCACTTGTGCATAGTTGAACCATGAGGATTCGTAGCGTGCGCGTTAACTAAATTAATCCGGAACTCGGCACGATCTACGATGAACCTCCCGAGCTTCGCCCACTCATCATCATTCACTCCGTGGATATGCTGTAATTTTTTTCGGAGCCCCTCCTTCTCTCATAATAATATCTGTCTTGGGACGTTAGACCCCAGAAGTGAATCAATCATGAACTTGCCTGTTTTAAGAGAACGTGCAAATATCCCATTTTACCCTTAGCGCTGAATATAATGCGCAGCGCAGAATTTATCAGCGGTGAGTATAATTTGACCTAATCCGATGCATTCGCATGTACGTTTGGCGGTTCCACTCGCCGCTTTTTTACGATACCTTAGAAACATAGCTATCTGGACGTCCTGCATACAACCGGGACATGTAATTCTTAGCGTCCTAAATGTGTTCGTGTTGTGAGGGCTTCATTCACAAGAAGGCAACGACAGCGTGCATTGCAGCTCCCGAGTTTCAGCCAGGTTATCAATTTCCTCTCACATCCACATGGTTTGAATGCTATTGACAGGGTAGCGAGCCATCATATAGTCGACTGCTTTATGGTGTCCCAAGAATTGAATCACCCCCATATTGTGACGCGACGCAGCTGGTGAGTGCACAATTCCTACCAAGCGCTTTCTGACTTCGTTACTTTTGACAAAGGCTGTACATTACTAGTTTTGGTCCATTTTGTAGAAACAAACTCTCGCGCACACAAGAGATGTATATAAGCTAGCCGCAAGTGCACGGAGAGTCGTAAACTTGTTTATGCCGGAGATACGTAATAAAGAAAGCGTATGACGAAGAAAAAAGAAAGGAACGTAAGTAGGAATACGCCGCGAAGTACACAAAATATCTTTATGAGGCACTGGTTACCCGAACTGCCCAGAGCAGCGAAGGTTCCACATGAGAAATGACCATACGCGGCAATATAGAGCCACTGCCATGGGAAGGAAGGAGGAATCCAATTTCGACGTGGGGAGGCTTTTGCTGCCGAACTCGAGTGATTTTCCTGCGCTCCTTATGGCAGTACATTGCTTTTCTGCTCTTTCGAAAGGCGCTCACAAAAGTAATCTTCCGCGAATTGATGTTCTTTAATCTTCTTGTGGGAGAGATTACGGGAGCAGCAATGGTGGGACTATAGCCGGCTGTAGAGTCTCGCATAGTGTGTATAGCCAGCATACAAGAGCGAAATCTGAGTGAGGAAATGGCGCGATTCAGACCCCAAGGTTGCAACGGGCGCTGTCTAAACAAAATTTCCATCGACACGATGTGGATTTGAATCCGCAGTTTTGCCGCTCCGAATAAATTTCTTAAAGAAAGCGGGCTGCGCACGCGGCAATATTATTACATTCCCGCGAGAGAAATTTTATTTGCATTTCACTTAAAACGAGCGAATCGGTGTAATTTGAGGCTATATGAGACCCATTGCTGCGGCAAAACAAATTCTTGAAGAAAATTTGCGTGAATGCGGATATTCTGAAGCCTCACAATCGCTGAGTATATACATGAGGTAATATAAGAAACTACAAGGTAATATACGGCGATTTATCATCATTATTACTGATAGTTCATACATCAAGTTCTGCCGAAAATTTCGGCAGCCTCGTAAAGGGCGGTGTATGATTAATGGTGCAATTTACGGTACTGATGGCCTCGCAGAAGTGACCAGAAAATGCCTTACATATCGCAAGCCTCTAGCATCCTTGGAATTTGGGGACTGAAAGAATGAACCACCGTAATAGCGTAGCGAGGGTTCATGACACAGCTTTATATTGAAAATTCAGTGTGAATTTAGTACAGCTTGAACCAGTGCCTCCCCGGTTTTAATGTAAACCTTTGTTTACATATACTAAGAGAAAACAGTGGTATATAAACAACTCGGCACACAATCGTAACCGTTTATGTCAGCTGGAAGGCCTCTGTCTGTATGCACCATGTAGTGTACGCGAAATGTATATGTTGGCGTTAAGCATGGATGTTTTTATCCGCTGTAGTAGTTTAGCGGCTAGGTTATTGGTTTGCAAAGCCACGGGAGGCGGGACTGAATTCCGGCCGCGGCGGGCCGCATTTCGATGGTGACGAAATGCGCACGCACGCACGCACGCACGCACGCACACGCACACACACACACACACACACACACACACACACACACACACACACACACACACACACACACACACACACACACACGCGCGCGCGCGTTCGTGTACTTAGCTTTAGGTGCAAGATAGAGAACATTAGTTGTTCGAAAGTACTCTCGAGCCCTCCACTGCGTGTCTCATAATCGTAGCTGGTTTTGCACTTAAAACCCATTAATTATTTAATGAAGGTTTTGCAAGAAAAGTGGGCGAGTAAGAGTGACAGAGTGTTGTCTTCTTGTCATCCTCGCTTATCGCTAGACTGTATAGCTACAGCAAGAGAAAAGGGTATTTTGGCACGGGCCAAGCACTTCGTCTATTCTGACTCTCGACGTAAGGGTAACGCCCCCTACTAGCTTTGACGTAATCATTTTTAGGCTCTCGAATTTGTACACGGGAGCACAGCCGTACTCAGGCTGGCTGTCACAGGCGTGGTGCATCTTTTACCTAAGTGTGAAACGCAAGTGGATGGATACACGAGGACGCTTTTTATACCTTAATTCTATTGCATTCGGAGACAACAAGATGGGTTATTACTTCAAAATGCGGGCACCTGTGCTAAACGGAGAGGTCCTACAGCGGCAGTCGATCTTCACTACAAACTGTCAACCGGACAAGACGGACAACGCCCCCGTGGACACTGTACCACCACGCGCATGGTTACAGCGAGGCACATACCATCTCGACTTCGAGGTGAGCTATGAACGCTTACTTGGAGAACGTGTAGCGACAATACTCTATCGGAAAAGTTTGAAGTCGGTCGCAGGAAATGGCCAGAATACTTATAAAATGAAGCTGTACTGGCTAAAGTTAAATTATGGGCTTTAAATGATTTTCGGTGCTGAAATTGAGGACGTGGGTTCGATTTCAGTCCATGGTCGCCACATCGCTACATTTTGATAGGGACCAATGAAAAAAGTACTAGTATAGTTCGAGTTAAGTGCACGTTGGCATGGGTGGTTGAAATTTAATCTAATCAGCGTACTTAAGTTTGGCACCTAGACATCGGGAATCCCTCGGCCGACATCACTAAGCAGGCTCGGTCCTTGGACGTAAGCTGGTGGTTCACCGGCGGTGGCCCTAAGACCGCCCTGCCACTAGGAAAGGAAGGGTCGGAGATGGGCCCTCGGGAAGTTTCACAAATGATTCACCCCCTCCCCCCCCCACACACACACGCATGCACGCACAGGCACACGAGGCGTGCCTTACAAAACTATCGTCGATTTTGGCGCGTGAAGCTCAATGATTTGTCACCCTTCTTTTTTAATTTTGCGCCCATCGACATAACAGTTAATTCTCTGACACAAGTGGCACACATAATATGCTTCGCCTGGTTTTCGACTTTTGCACTTCAGGAACGACACGGGGCAAAAGCGTGGTCAAATAGCACTTTCCTTTTCGTCTACGCGTCACATAAACTATATACAAGCAATCAAACGGCTTCAGATGCGCCCTCTTCAACCGCTTCCCGTAAGTTATTGTTCTCGCGACTCTGAACGACACAATATGCACGAGGAACCTCGGGGACGAATTGTAATTTTCGCGAGAACCGACCGCGGCGTATATACGGACGGGCCATGAACGAGCGCGCGCGCTCACACTCGACGCGCAAATGCGTTGAACTCGCAGCTCGCAGGATATACAGTAAAACTGCAGGCACCGAGAACGAAAAAAAAAAGACAACAAAGAACGAAAGACAAAAGGTAAGGCAGCGAGAGACACACTGTGACTCGTTCCATGCGCGGCGTGCAACACGAAAGACCCGAGAGCGCGCCGCAACAGCGCGCCAAGCAAACCGGAATGTCGCCAATGTCGCGCTCTTCGGTATTCTCGCCTCTTTTCAGTGCTTGGCTCGACTTGGCTTCGGCCCCCCTCGTTTTTGCTTTTGCCGTTGTCTGCTGTAAGCGTTGCCCAGAGTTTCGTGCTCTATACGCGAGTGAACAAACGATGCCAGGCGCGGAAACCACCGAGGCGCTTCTGATGAACGAGCTGCTCTTTCGACGTTATGCGGCCGCCGGGCTAGAAGAGACCCCCTTTTGAAGATCGTTGAAGCAGAAATTTTCTGCAGAAACGCCTTTGATAAACAGCTCACTTAAGGGCGTGCGGGTCGCCGCACGCATTCTTGTTTTTTTTTTATTCTCGCGTGTTATTTTTTCCGTTTTCCATTTTTTGTTTTGTTTTTTGTCCTCCGTGAGTCCATATTTATGGCGAAAGATATAGAAGAGCGTGTTTTTCTTTTTCGTTTCTTTATTTTACGATCCATCGCAATAACACAGTTATAGAAGAGCAATAAAAGAAGAGACGTGTAAATTGTGTCCGCCGGAGGGAAATGACGTATACTCCGTCAAAATCTAGGTCGTGCTGGAGTACGGAAATACCTTTCTTTTTTGTATGCGCGGAAATTTTTTTTCGTCACACACTGCAACTCGGTTTGGTCAGCGACATTGCGATGCGCGCGAGCTATCATTTGTCATTATTGGCTTCGGAGTTGCGCTTCCTAACGCTGAAAGACGACTTCGCTAACGACTTGCGGTGGTGCAAAAAGAAAGAAAATAAAGATTACAGGCTTTTCGGAGAGTACTCGAGAAAGTGCGAACGCTGCGCACTCCGGCTCACGAAAATAAAGGAAGAAGAAAATATTTTATCGCACGGTTTTGCTGCATAGTCCCTGTTGAAGTTGAGACCCTTACGTCGAGTCTTTATTCTTGGTTCGCGGTAAGATAAATTGATGAAATTTTCTGTCGTACGTCAGCGGCGACAAACTCGTGTTTGTGTGCTGAAAGCATGTGTTTATGATGTGCGATAAGAGTGCTGTCTGCTACCAATGTGACGTTCAGATAAGGTGCATCCCAATTTACTACAAAAAATAAAAAAAATCATGCGTACTTATTCCTGACTAGTTCAGAGCTGCTGTAAGGAGTGTGTAAAAAGTGTGCGGATGCTATTCGCGTTGAAAGAGCCCTGGAACCCTCGAGAAATGACGACACCACGCGCCTGCATGAATACAGCAGGGGCAATCTGGTAACCGCTACATAACATGTGAGACTAAAAGAAAGGAAGTTTAGTGTGTGCAAGCTTTTTTGTATCTTTATCAGGTCCTTGTGAAAAGTTAAGTGCCGTGTCGCTATATGGTACTTTTGATATGACATCATCTACTTTTTGTTTTGTGCGCTGTGAGACGTTCCTTTTTTTTATGAGTGTACTTGTCCTTCGCAGCTCCACAAAAAGTAGAAATGCAGCGTCTAAAAGTAGCGATCCTTACTTCGAGACTCCTTTAGTGCTTGAACTAAGCGTAATGCTTACTTCAAGTGCATATTTCATTTTTAGAAGATAACGTAAGATTGCCAGATATGAAATAAGTGCCACTATAGACGCTGCTAGAAAAAAAATAATAAACTGAGAAATAAATAAATCAGCAAGAGCTTTCATATCTGCCTTTTTTCCCCGGAGTAAAATATTCCCAGCTTCTACCAAACGTCGATTGCACAAGCGGTCTTATTTAAGAGGACCTGTTAATTACGCGGCCACAAGCGTACATGACCGGATAGCTGAAGTACGTGACTCCGCGTTCACAGACCGCACAATGTTAAACAGCGCGATGACATTCCGCGAGTGGTCGTACAAACGCGGCCACATGCGATGCGGAGCGCCGATGATGTGATTCGACGTCCCGTGACATTTTTGCGTCTTTGAGCTTTTTGTACTGATTTTACCTGCTGTATCGAAAACACACACACACACACACACACACACACACACACACACACACACACACACACACACACACACACACACACACACACGCACACGCACACGCACACACACACACACACACACACACACACACACACGTTTAAGACCAATTGGTTCCGCTCACTGGATCAACCACAGGGTCCTAGGGAACATTGACTTGATTGATTTGTGGGGTTTAACGTCCCAAAACGAGCTCTGATTATGAGAGACGCCGTAGTGGTCTCCGGAAATTTCGAGCACCTGGGGTTCTTTAACGTGCCCTGACATCGCACAGCACACGGGCCTCAACATTTCGCCTCCTTCGAATACAGCCGCCGCGGCCGGAATTCGATCCCGCTACTTTTGGATCAGCAGTTGAGTGCAATAACCACTAGACCACCGTGGCGGGGCACGTATGATACTTTGTGCTTCTTAAATGGCATCCGCAAAGCAAGACAGGGTAAAAATGGCAGCAGTATATATCGATCGATTGACGAATGGACAATATGGGTGAGAGGTGTATCGGGCGATTCGCAGAAGAGCTTGCACGCTGATTACCACAGGATTGGGGTCAGCGGAGGCCGCTTGAAGGAGGTCCTCACCCTACATTAAACCTAATGAGGTGCTGATGGAGCTCTGTGATAATTGCACGTCATCAATAACAGTGTGCGCTGGATGTCGGCAGAATTATGTCGAAGACTAACCATTTCAGTGCATTGTATCGAGTCCAGTCCATCATGATATGGCGATTTTGATGATGCTACAGGTGGAGCACATGCCTCATTAAGCACGTTATGTCGCGTTTTGTGCCAAGTCATGAGGAGGTGTTTCTCAGCGTTCCTCGATGTACGCGCTTCCACGCTCGTCTTGCTGGTGGAATTAGGTCTGTGTTTCGCTGTACTTGACGGGCAAAATGTGGCTGCACATCGATTACATATTAAATGCGCCTAGTCTCGATCATCACAGTGAACGAGCCATCCTACTAAGATTATTTCGTTGTTAGGCCAGACTGACGTACTGCATTCAGTGCTTTAGAATGATGCGGTTTAAAAAAAGAAATGGTCGGTATGAGTACGTGGGAAGTTCTTGAACTGCGGATGACCCATACGAGTGAGGACCAAAGAGGGAAAAGAATGAAGATAGCTAATACTTGATAATATGTCAGCATCTTCATACCATTCAGAGGGTTCTTTAAACAAATAACCATCGTTAAGTGATGCATGCTCAATTTTAGGAGAGCGTGGTTCCCTCACTGGCTCCTGTTGCAAAAACACAATTAGCCGGAGAGAACAGGAGCTAGTAGAATAGATAGAGCTGTTGCTTGCTTACTGCTACTGCATCTGCGCAGTTTGTCTTTATCTCCATAAATAAAGAGGAAATATTCGACTGAATCTGGAACTTATGAATCAAAATCTAGGCCGCTTGCACTGCAGTGAATGATGTATGAAATGCGGAGCAGTAATTCGCCTGTGTTTCTGTTGTTTATTGTCAGCATTTGCGGACCTGATCACATTATGTCTTAGACGTAATGTATATCTTTTACTTTACTATACTAACCTGGTTCATGTTAACTGTTCTTAATCTTGATCAATTTGGCTTTTTATCCATTATTCATCGGTTTGATGGCAATTCATGGGGGTATGCAAGCTTGTGATGCTGTGGCGTAGTGATTCGTCCGTGTTTCCCTGCTTTTTCTCTTGCGTTTATAGTCGGCAATTTCGAAATATTTTCGCCTAACCAATATAGTTAAGCAATTAATTACATGCACTATGTAATATTTGTTTTAGTGTACTAATCTTCATTATGTTAACCATTCTTAATCTGGATTCATCATAACCAATTTTGCTGAGTTATTAAGCCTGTTTCGGCCCTGTTTTCAACTGCTGTCTTATGAGCGTGAGCACGACGTGAATAGACGCCGACAGTCCCGGCATCTAAACCTATCTTCAATCTCTGTCAAGCGATACCGTTTTCAATTAGATACAGCATACTGTCCCCTAGCTAGGCTCCCCACGTTACAACAGGTAGGCCAACTACAGTGGACTTATCTTGAAGATGTGCTACACTGTATAGTGCGCTTTACTTGTGGGGCGCGCCAGAAGGCGAACCAAACCACAATACCCTTAAATAAAGACAGTACAGAGATGTTTTCTTTATTATAGAATTATTGTGCCCTTGATGACGTATATTTTTTCAGTGAGGTTGTAGAGATACCCTTTGGGGTTTTAATCGGCAACCAGCGCATCTATAGAGGTAGTAAAATGTACATTCACATGAACCTCGGGCGTGCTACATTCAGTGAACGTGCTTTTCTTTTTGTCCTTTGCGCACTAACAAGAACACGGCGAAGGGGAGAAACACGGTGTGAAGCTCTAATAACACCATCGCGTTAAGGATCGACTAATTGTTCGGCGGCATAGACCAACAGGCATACGCGATGCGTAAGCATGCACCTCTCACCCGTAGAGGAGCGCCGCTCCCGCGATGCCTCCTCCGCACTGGGCCGTCACGTAGAGTAGGGCACGAAGCGAGCTCACTTTGCGCGTCGCAAACGCCGCGAACGTCACCGCCGGGTTCATGTGGGCGCCGGAGACGCGCGCGTAGCACTGCACCACCGCCGCGGCAGCGGCTCCCGTCGCGAGCGAGATGGCCAGCACCGAGGGTTCGGCGTATCCGGGCCACGACACGTGAGCGCCGCACACGAGGAACACGTAGAAGAACGTGGCCAGGCACTCGCCCACCACGGCGCGCCACAGGTCCAGCGTCCGGATCTCGGCGCGAAGCGAGAAGCGGCCGCCGCCGCCGCGTTGGCGACCTCGATGACGCCCACTGGCCGGGGAAGGCGAGTCCAGCCTGTCCAGCATCTGCAGAAGCAGGGACTCGAGGCTGGCCGCGGTCAGCATGGCTGGACTCTCCCGCTCCTCTCTCGTCTCGCTCTAGCCTTGTTCGTCACGGCTTCTGAGCTGGGTGGTCGGTATCTGTAAAGAGAGAACAGCCAACGACTTGCAAGGTGATGACGTAACACTTCTGATGGACCAACCTTTACTTTAGGAGTTCAGGGAATACTGGGCTAAGGCGACGAAGGCTTGCTGACAAGTCAGCTCTTGCGATGTATTCGAGATGGGCCAAAATGAGGGTTGAGGGAACGTGCAAGCGGGGGACAGCAAGGAGTGCTGTGTGACACGGGTAAGGCGAAGTTCACGACGAGATGAAGTCTTGCTGCGTTGGGGTATGCATTAGGAGATGGTACACTCTTAGGATCCTTGATGATAAGGAGAGATCCTATATAAGTTGGGTTAAGACCGAACATCGTCAACCGTTAAAAAGACTCATTCTGCATGACTAGTTCGTTTATCAGTGCCGGCATACAAGCACATATCTTAGATAAACAGTAGGATTAGCAAGACTGATAGCTAGGCGCGTTGGTGGCGTATGATGCTGACGTTTGCGGCAGCGCACAAGATACGAAAGGCTGCGATAAGTTTGTAAGGAGCAGCGATAATAGTTCTAGCACCGTGAGTTATCGATGCACGTGGTTTGCCGGTTTGCTCGTATATTAACCATGCGTTCTTTTTTTTTAATAAACTATGATTGATTTTTGGGGTTTAACGTCCCAAAACAAGCTCTGATTATCAGAGACGCCGTAGTGGAGGTCTCCGGAAATTTCGACCACCTGGGGTTCTTTAACGTGCGCTGACATCGCACAGCCAACGGGCCTTAACATTTCGCCTCCATCGAAGCGAAATCCCGGCCGCGGCCGGGATTTTAATAAACCATGTCAGCGCTATACCGCTAACTTTCTCTTTCTTTTGCGCTTTTGCGCTTCTTGAAGACAACGGCTTTGAGCGAATGCCTCTGACTGATGGAGTCTTTCTACAACGTGTCTTTCGTTGTCCCGCTTCCTCCTATCTCTCTCCCATCTTTATATTCCCCCAGTGTAGGGGAGCCAAAAAGACGCCTTTCTGGTTAACCTCCCTGCCTTTCTGCTTTTCCCTTTCCCTTCCTTCCTTCTCCTTCTTTCGCTGCTTCAAATATCTGGAAGACAATAGGAGGTGGACACAAGTGCTTGTTTGTCATGTTTCCGCTCTCCTTTATCCCTGCTTGTCAAAAGTATGCGTTTGATCTTTTTGCAAGTGCAAACAGCGTTGGAAATGGGGCGCGTGATACGAAAAGAACTGATTGGTTTTTTTTTGGTTCTTTTCCGTTTTTTCCCTCTGACTTGTACGGGACTTATACAGCTGTCGGCGCTGATTTACATATCAAACGACTAGTCTTAGTTGTCTTCTACAAATCGTTCTATTTCCCAGATTCATTCTGCTGCTTTGTCCCGACTTTTCAAGGGGATATGCATTGCGGAGGCACGGGTAACCTTAATCACCACCTGTCTCTGGTGTTCCTTTTCTCTTCCCCACAAATATTTTACGTGAAGAAACCTCTCCAATGGTCTACGTCTACCCTCCAAATACCAAGCTTTATACTAAACGTGTTCTGCCCGCAATTTACAGTGAATGCGCCTAGTCTGCCTTTGGACGTGGCCGAGGGTTACAAATATTCTTCATAGAGACCTCGAGAATTTTGCGCGCTGAATTGACTAACCTCGCGGCTGTATTGCGGTGGCCAATAGAAAACGTATTTCGTAAGTAACGCCTGCAACATCTCCGAAAAAAGGTGGCTGAAGTACGTCTACTTCAATTTTCGTTCCGTCGCTGTGTCGTCCGATTCAAACTATGCCAGATGAAAATAAATAAGAACATCTTCAAAGAGTTAACAATAAGGGAGTAAGACGGAGTAATGGACGTCTCTTTCAGACATATTGCGCCGTGTTCTTTCGCTAATCCTTCAACAGCGGAGCTTTTCAAGGTCGAGCCCGTGCCATGCGTTGGATGATCTAGTGCTTGTCATGGATAAGGGGAAAGCAGATCCGCTTTTGACCTCTACCCACTCTTGCCCTCAGTCAACTGCTTCTCGATAGGGATTACGAGAAAGTCAACGTGCGAAGATATGTAGTAAGGGTTTAGCTTCACTCATACGGAATGACGTCACGATTAACGATAACAAAATAACTTCGATGTGCCGAGGGTTTTCACGATGTGGAACTGCCTTGAATTTTTCTCTTTTCCCTCTCCTGTACGAATTTCTATGCCTCTATTTGCTTTAGTCGTCATCATCATTCATAACATTTAGACGTGCATTCAGTAATTTTGAAGCACGTAAACTGACGTCGTTGGTGGAAAATTAAATACACGTTAAATGTATATTTTGAAGCTGTTATCCTCATTTCAATCATCATCATAATCATCATCATCATCACCACCACCAGTCTATTGTTAAGTCCACTGCAGGACGAAGGCCCCACCCAGCGATTTCCAATTTACCCTATCCTGAGCGAGTTGGTTCCACTTTATGCCCGCGAACTTCTTAATTTCATCGCTCCGTCACCTTTTGCCTGCGTCTGTTACGTTTTCCTTCTCTTGGTATCCATTCTGTCGTTCTTACTGTCCATCTGTTATCTGTCCTCCGCATGATATGCCCTGCCCAGGTCCACTTTTTTCTTTTAATTGATATAAGAATATCGGCTACTCCTGTCTGTTCTCTGATCCACTCCGCTAGTTTTATCTCTTAGCGTTACACCTATCATTTTTCTCTCCATTGCACGCTGCGTGCTTCTCAATTAATCTCTAGATCTTTGGTTGACCTTCATGTTTCTGCACCATACGTTAGTATTAGCACTAAGTAAATTCATTCAAGTAAATTGTTCAATTAAATCGCCGAAGGCACTCATCAAACTCCTAAATTTTAGCGCTAACTGAAATTGGGTCCACTCTCGGTGCCACTGTGCTACTTGAGAAGGCCTCGAAGCAGAGAGATGCCATGGTGCGCGTGGAAATGTGAACCGCAGCTCAAACAAACAAGATAAGAGTTAGCGCGGGTCACGGAGGCAAACGGAACGAAAGGATTTCAAAACACTCAGAAGGACGTGATAAACATCAAGGATGTCCGGTTTTCAAGTCGCGGCACGTACTTAACGGCAAACGCGAGACACTGGAATTGTTGAGACGTGGAACTTAGTGGGTGTGCTAGCGAGCTTGTGTTAGCGAGCTTGGGTTACGGTGATTGTATGCTACTAGAAGCGTTTAGTCTGGAGTCTAATGTCTGCTGTTTGTCTGCCCTGGTTGCCTCACGTATTGTCACTGCGTCGCATAACGAAACAGTCATGCGTAGGTGATGGAAAATCGGGGAAGCGTCGTATTATCACATTATCACGCGTGTACTGTGGACACAACTTAACGCAAATTTGTACTTGTGCACTTTTCATCTGCAACATTTCTCACTGGAAACGAAACTGAAAAAGGTGTTTGTTATGAGCAATTATAGGCAGCTACCTGTACGAAGCCACGTGCTAATGCATGTAGTGCAATAGAACTCTGCCAGAAGTGAGTGCCTGTGAACGTGTCAGTGTATAGCAAACTGTCTTCAATGAACTAACCAATGCCATGGTTTATTTTCATTTGTTTAAGTTTGATAATTGATTTCCCTACTTATTTTTTTTTTTGATGGTCACCAGTTTTCTTATTTATTCTAGCTGCAGAAAATAGAAAATGGAGTTACATAACATCAGCAAATATTTTTGGTAATATGCATTTATATGTATCTATAAGAGATGCATATAACATCACCTACAGTGTACTCGCATGTCTTCCGGAAAGGTGACTCTGGAGAGTAATATAACCAAAACAGCTTTAAAGTTCTAAAGATAAGCTTAGATACGTAGAGATAAGGTTTGTCTTGCATGTACTTATGTCAAATCGATGTGGGACACACACGTAGCAAATAATAATACACGTTTCAATACTTGGACACAAGTTAACCTTTTCTTGTGGGAGATATGCGCTTATACGTGAAGCCGCATAGTTACCTCGCGCGCACGCACACACACACACTTTATGCTTGGTTGTGTTTGTGTTATCAGCTGCGGTGTTTTAGCAGTCACGAATTTACATTACAGGAGCCCGCCCTCGGAGAAGAATTTGACCCTTGATATCAGATGACCATGCTCTGGCGGAGTGGAAAAATGGAGCACAGCCAGGCGTGTGACATTTGGCGTATCATATCAAATCTTTATTTAAGCCATGTTGCACAGATGGAGAATGACGGAAAAGAAGCTCCCAATAGGTGGCTCGACTAGTCCGCTGTCTCACGTAATGACGACATGCGGGCAACAGCAAAAATAAACAGCCAATAAACAAATGAAAACACATTTATCAGCGCAGAATAAAATCAAAACACAATAAGGGAAAAAACACGATGCATAGCTAAAGGGAATGAGTTATTTTTTCTTCCGTCATTGACCTTGGTTTGGCCGACGGGGTAATAAATAAACTGAAAGTAATTAAGGCAATCTAAAAAAAAAAGGGGACTCGCACGTAGACGAAAATTGATCGATATCTGTTCGTCACGGCACACGCTATAGCTCCGACGAAGCCCAGGACTGCCAAATTTCAGTGTATTCGTATCCATCAAGTAAGTCATCAAAAATGCCACTGAGTGAGTGAGAGGATGTCGCCGAGTGATAGGAACAAGATCAGTTTTCCGGAACAACTTTCACAGAGTAGGAAATTTTGTCATAGAAAAGTCTGACATGCTCCACCCGATGACAGCACCGATGGTTTACCTGAGTGAACAAGGGCCCCCAAGAAGTTAGGTTCCCTAGCACAGCGCTCATTTTTACGTTCGTTGTAACTTTTCTTTTTGACGGATCAAGCAGTATCAGTTACAGACGCTCACCTTCGACGAGCTACATCCTCTCAACCCGACGCTCCTCCCTTGGCGAACTTTCACGCCGATCGCGTGGGAGCGCTCCCCCTTCGCCTTGTCGTCGAAGTCAGCTCCGGGCGTTGGCGGTGGCAGCGACGGTGTTGGACCCGGGGTGCTGCAGCTCACCCCTTCGACTGGGCGGAGCGCGTGTGGCTGGCGTCGGGGCGGTCGACATTCGGCGCTGCGGGTGCGCGGTTCGGCACCGTCGGTGCCGGAGTCGACGAGTACGAGGACCGCCTGGCGCGTTCTGCGCTCTCGCCGGTCGCTCGACGCGGGAGAGAGCGCGGGGAATCGGGAGAGGAGGAAGAAAGGAGCATCACGTGTTCTGACGTCACTTCGGGAGTTAGGGGAAGAGCGGCGGGAGTTTCCTCGCCTTGTTCCCCCGTTATTTGGGAGCTGTTTCGCCCCCTTTGTATTTTCGACCTCCCTCCTTTCCTCTGGGAAGGAACGAGTGCGTCTCGCGAGTTGACGAGTGGGCCCTTAGTAGCCAGGCGTGCGAACTTGTAGATATTGTGGATATAGTTTGTCTGAATCGCCACCGTGATTCAATAAGTAAAAAGTTAATGGACACGTGGGATGTGACGTTTGCAGTTCGGTTGACAGCCGTGCTCGCTGTTAGCTTAAGCGTTGCAGTATCTGTGCGGTTGAGCGGCGAACCGTGGCACTTTCCCATAGTTTCTATTTCGATCAGGTTCTTCACATTTATCGGTGGAATCTGATGTCGAGGTTTAAACTAGCCAGCATGTGACAATTTCTTATGTAGTGGGAGTCAGTCACACAAACGGCACACGGTATGTATTTGTAATGTTGGCAACATAGAGCCCCTGAACGTCGAAGGTGGCTCCTTTCAGCCTTCGTACGTCAGCAGACGCACACATCCGAGTCTGCGTCTTTTGCATCTCCAGACTGTTTTGTTATGTCAAGCGTAAAGCCGCCCGTAGAGAACTTGGCTTTTTTTGCGAAAAGCCTTCATGGCGGTGCCATGTTCTGATTTTTTTTTCTCTGGAAAAGTGACTGCAGCCGAACATGTGCAAAGACGTAATCAGAAGTCAATTCTAACAGTAGATTAAAGGCGCCGGGCCTTACGTTTGATACCTGTTACTAACCTCTTGTCTGCTTCTGAGCTTTTTATTCTATTCTTTCTGTATTCGAGTTATTTTAGACCTGTTTTATTCTGTTTGTTTTATTTCACAGTGTAATGTTTTGGAACTTAGGGATGAAGCAGCTGTTTGAGAGTCTGTATGCAATAAAGAGAAAAAGAGATTATTGGTTACAATCTACCCCTAGTGACTAGTTATATTTGCTGTGCTCATATGGACGGTCTGCGGGGCGCAGTCGCTTAAGCTAGGTGGGAACATTAGGAGCGGTGTGACGTAGGCCCTGCCAGTCTGTTGTTCATAGAAAACAAGACGTGACACATTCGTCGAGTAATGTTTAGAGCAATATCATTACACACAACACGCCTCGGATAGTTTGTAGTCACGCTTGCCACTAATACCTTAGAGCGAACGAATATTTTGGTGCCAGGAACGAGAAAAGATAACATAGGTGTCCCTCCCAAATGTCACTTTTCCAACTCCCTTCCAAGCTGTCTGCGTGAGGGTGCTAGAATTAACCGCTGTTCTGTTAAAGCACTTTCAAAGTGGCCAGCCTCGCCACGGCGTTCTAGTGGTTATGGCACTCGGTTGCTGATCCGAAGGTCGCGGGATCGAATCCCGTCCACGCCGGCTGCATTTCGATGGAGGCGAAATGTTGAGGCCCGTGTGCTGTGCGATGTCGGCGCGCGTTAAAGAACCCCAGGTGGTCGAAATTTCCGGCGACCTCCACTACGGCGTCTCTCATAGACAGAGCTGGTTTTGGGACGTTAAACCCCCCAAATCGATCAATCAAAGTGGCCAAGTGTCCCGAAAAGCACCCCGGCAATAGTCCTTTTTTCTAGAGTTCTTCGTACTTTCCTTTCATCTGAAGAAATTCGGCTTCTCCACATTATTTGTGTTTGAAAGGCGAAGACAGCTTTACAGGTACTCATAAGTAAATTGTGCGAAAACGAAAGCGAAAAGCCACAGAGAAATAAGGAAAATAGAGGTTTGCCGGAAAAAAAAAATCCTTGCCAAAGACAGCAGCCGTCGCAGGAAATGGAACGCACGTTCCGGTTAATGCGTTCGGAATAAATTGCCTCTGCCAAAGGCATTAAAATTTAGAGCAATGAGTCAAAAAAGAAAGAAAAAGTAGCGGAAGTTTTTATCGAAGGTAATGTTCTCACTGCCAACACTGTGATTTCTTATGGCATGCACGTGTCGACGCCTTTTCCTGAATGCTGTTGCGCACACTACACACACGTATATAAAAATATACAAAAAAATATACAAACGCGAGCTCGCGACTCGCTTTCGCCACATTATTCCAAAGAAAATTGCCGAGCAAAGATGAAACTAGGAATTGCACCTTGACAGCTTACACAG
Source organism: Hyalomma asiaticum (assembly GCA_013339685.2). Lineage (NCBI taxonomy): Eukaryota > Metazoa > Arthropoda > Arachnida > Ixodida > Ixodidae > Hyalomma > Hyalomma asiaticum. The sequence continues at coordinate 99,407,357 of CM023486.1, forward strand.
GCAGGCCGTATACCCAGCGCGTCTTATAAAGGTTTCATAAAAGTTCACTCAGCTCAAAGCACGAAAAAAAAAAAAGACGAACGAACAAAGTTCCTCCCACAGAAACAGCGATACGCCTCGAATTTCGGTTTGAGTGTGAGTAGCGCAGCTTTGTCGTTTCCTTGCCGCTCCGCCGAAGGCGGGAGAGTTTCCAAAGATACGGGCTAGGAATGTACTTCCGCCCAATAAAATTACTTAAAGAACTGAACAAAAAAGACAGATAAGGACGAACACGAGGAATTTATTACTAGACAAAAGCGAACAAAACGCTGCAGTCTTTTGTACTGGCCCCATATCCTACGGAGAGCGCGGCAGTCGCTTAGTAGCGCAGTTATTATCTGTTGCGATGTTTTCGTATTTGCTTGATTCGCTTAGAAAACGCAACGCCGCTGCCGCGTAGTTCTTTTATTTCGAGCCCGATCACGTAGGACGTGTATTTTCTCACAGACGGACGGTATAATACGTGACCGGAAGTTTCAATGGCACTCTCGGAGGCAATGAGAAGTAAAGGGGGAGCCAGCCCGTTTTGGGTGGGTAGCATTTTTTTTTCTGGGTTGAAAGATTTTTTTTTCTGTGTGTGTATGTGTAGTACTGGTGATGGAGCGACTAGATGCACCCGGAACCTCTAGGGAAATCCTTGCCTCGTATTTTTTCTATCGTTTTACCTAGATTTACGCTAAAAATTCCGCCAGGCTCTTTCGTGCTCACATGCAGTGCCGACATTGGACCGCTTGAAAAGGAGAGGAAATTAAGAATAGGGAAAGCCCGCAGAGCAATAGTGAAAAAAAAAAAAGAATCCAGCTATCATGGAGCAGCGCTGTTTAACAAGAAAGCTTCTTTTTTTTCTCCTCGTTGTGTTTATCTGGATGAGTCTTCCTGGCCGAGTTAAGGTTAGATTAGAAGCACATTGTAGTGGGCGATGCGATTCCTTCTACAGGCTAGTTGGTAGGGAGGCTTAACAAAAGAAAGAGCGAACAAATGTTCGTTTAAGATGCGACGACCGCTTTCGATTTATTTGATGCAGACGGATTTAGAAAGGCAGAGGACGGCCTCTAAGAGTATGCAGAAAAAGGGTTCGCGCAGATGGATCGAGTTGGCGAAAGGAAGAAAAAAAAAAGCATAAATTATGTTGGCATACGCCTCCATCCTACAGACATAGCAACAGCTTCAGTAACGTTTAACGCTCTCTAGAATGTGTTTTCATGCACAAAAATTGCCAGAGAACTGTATACATCGATGTGTAAAACATTTTGACAAATGGTAAAAAAGTACAGTTGATTGATTGGCTGACTGATTAACTAATTGATTGATTGAAGCACGGAAGATGGAAATGTTAAATGAACAGCAGCTCTGGAGTGCGAACCAATGCTTCAGGGTCATATTCATTGTCTGCCATTTTCATTGTCTGAAATTAATACATTGATAGTCCTTTTAATTTGTTGCAGTAAATTCGCATGGCGATAAAAATAGAAAACTTCCTAAGTGAGAATCGCTTGACATTGCGTAAGGGTTATAATTACATGAATATAGCAACGTATGGTAAGACTAGTTAGAATTAGCCATAGTTCAGCCAACACCGCCCAACTTTAACCAGACCTGAACAAGGCCAGTAATATGCGAGGAAATGTGAGCGGCATTGAAACTGGGGCGCTTCCAGCGTGCGTTTTAACTGCAGAGGAAGTGGGCGGGGTTAATACTATGTATGCTTCCGAAAAGTTTTTTTTTAAAGCTGTCACTTCGTTGCAGACACACTCACCCGTACACTTCCCCGCACACACACCCGTACCGAGTTTCCGCATGTAAGTACCAAGACTTGTCATACAACATTCCCACGACACTAAACACACACGAAACTACGATCACCTGCCATAAGAAACGGCTACGCTTACATTTCTGTTCCCCTGCGTCACAGACACATTCCTCACTAATTATTTTCATAGTCTTAGTATCACTCGTTCTTAAACTCTACTGTAATTATCTGGCCTATTGTATATACACTGCATCACGTTGGACTTTATTAGTGCGTTATATTTTGTGATATATATGTATGCATAAATAAATTTACGTGTTCATTATATAACTCGGTTTATGCATGGTGCGCTGTGATGGCTGTAAACCTTTGTTTTCTATTTTAATTGCACATGCATATGTATGTATTCCTCTAGTTTCACATACACATTTATGTTATGTAAAAGAGAACAGCTAGTTCCTAATTTATTTATGAATTAGTATGTATTGTTCATCTTTTTTTACTACCGCTTATTGTATACCTCCTTGTTTTATTTTCGCACGACTGCCATGTATATGTATAGGCCGCCAAAGCCTTTGTCAAGCCTTTCTCACTTCTTTTCGCCCCGGAAACCTTCGAGTTTTTATCTGGTACATAAAAAAATTTGAATTTGAAATTTGAAGTTCACATGTAAGAAGTGTAATGCCAACGCATGCACTGTTTCTAGTTGAAACACTGCACATTTTCTCAGAAAATCGCGCAGTTAGAAGAGCACCGCTTTACTCCTTACTCGTAACAGCACGTTTAATTCCATCTTTTATTTTACTGCACATCGTGTGAATGCATTGTTAGCGAAAGAAATCAAGGACTTGCGTAAATCTACGCTAAGTTCCTAAACCATCTATCGCTTTGTAATACGTTCCTTATATTTTATTTATTTTTCGCATTAAGGCTAAAGGTCAGTAAATTCATCTTCACTTTTGTGAGAACCTCTCCTGGTATTCAGAAAGCCGTGAAAGAATACAATACTGCGCAACCAGAGAACAAATATGGCGGGAAACTGCTCGAAACCGCGATGTATTCTTACGTACTAGAAAATTCACACTTCCCGGGGCAAGAAGCTTGGAGAGCAGGAATTCGGAGTGCTTTATTGTAATTCCTTCCTATCTTGTTGGAACACGCTTCAATTCTAGCCCGAAAAAAGCCATATGTGTGTCTTCGGTCCTTCTTAGTACTGCTCAAGACTTCAGAAAATAAGCTGACAAAAGAAACAAAACATCGAATGAATGGAACTCCTTATTTGAGGACAAACTGCTTTTGAGCTCCCCTGCGAAAAAAAAAAGCGATCGCAAGAAAATTTGAGACCGATACGTCGCTGTGTAGTGTACATAGAATAGACGCTCGAATCCGCCTTCTCACGTCATACAAAAATTTGTGCGTGAAAACAAGGAAAGTAAAATACTGAACTGAGTTCGCCTCTTCCCGTCCACCATCTCGATCGACAAGAGAAAATGAAGATGGCGCAACACCGTGCTCTAGCACGTCCCACTTCGTCTGTAATCAGGGCGCTCTTTGTCAAAGTACTGCCTTACTATATTTTCCTTTAGGTTCTTCGATTCTCTTCGAGCACGAAGATCCCTATAAAACAAATCAAAAGGAGAAATATAGACAAAGAAAAAAAAGGAGATTCGCATCACATCTGTGAAACTGGTGGCTTATACACAGGAAAAAAAAAAACATGCATCAGATAAAAGGAACCTGAGAGCTGAGACGACAGTAGGTATGAACCAACCCTTCTTTTACTGCCCTATGTGATTCTGGTCACGTATGATACGGTCTATCTCAGGAGAAATACGATTCTATATGCCCTTCCCCCTCCCCCCTCCCCCCTCACGTACCCCTCCTCCCTCCAGCCACAATACTGAAAGAATGCTTGGCACGAGATGTCCTAGTAATGTTTGAATTAGAAATGAAAGCAAGTGTGGATTTGGCTTGAATTTGTCTGTAAGAGGGGTGCGACTAAAGAGTGACCGTTTTTTTATTTTACTGCAAAATTTCAGTTCTGAAATCCTTTTCTTACAGCACATAGCTCTATCTTTCTTTGCTCGCTATTATGGGGCTTGTACAACGGCGTTCGTGAAAGAAATATAGCCGAATTGGATTACTGAGCTTTATGAAGTATTGCTTTCTGCGTATTATGAGAACTCTTGGCAGTATATGACCCTGGTTTAATTGGCGATGGAATGTCGTGTAGGAAAACAAGGAAACGATCTGGTACGTTCAGTGCCAGTGCGGTTCGAATATGCCAATGAGTAGGACTGGTACCGCTATATTTCCGCCTCCACAGTTTCATGTGTTTGTCCCGCGAGTGGTGATGTTTATCAGCATTCGTTCATAGTCACCTATACTTGAAGTATTAAATCTGGGAATGGTTGTTGTGAAGGCAATATACTTATGATCTGTCTCTCCGTTTTGGCTGGGTGTCCCCCACGGTTGCAGAGGGCTTTTGATGCTTGACCCGAAAAACGCGCTTTTGATCGCGGCTGCGACGGTCGGATCTCCGATGAAGTCGAAAATGCTGGAGGCCCGTGTACTGATGCGATGTCAGTGCACGCTAAAGAACTCGAGGTGGAAAAATTTTTCGCACTCTTCCACTACGGCTTGCCTTATGATCATATCGTAGTTTATGCACGCAAAACCCCAGCATTTATGATTTTTCCGTTTTGGTTATCTTAAAGTCACATGCTTACATCACATGCAACACGCCAAGATATTTACCCAGCCCAAGTTGAAATGAAGCCTTCGAGCTGGTTAATTCGTGGTATGACTTTGAGACTGCTGAACCGCCCGTGACTAGCACTAGTAATTTTCCTCCTCCTGGGGATTAAACCACATGGAATATCAAACACCCCCGTCAAGGTACTCCTAAATTCGACGTCCGGAATACAGGGAACACATTTCTTCAACAGCAACGACTTCATCTCGGAGAGAGGTGTAATTTCTTTCTGGAAACCTTCCTCTCTTTTCGAGTTTGATATCCACATAACAAAGACCTTCAGGAGAATATTGGCTCGAATGATAACTCTTCGGACAAAGGATGTCGCCGTAGTGACCGTTTGGAACGAGGAGACTTGTCTTCGTCGGGCCGGACAGGGATCCTAACAAGTACATGTTTTGTCAAACGTTGGATATAGCTGTACACCTCGTTCCTGGAGTTCTCATAACGGGGTTAATGACGTGTTATTTTGGCCAATAAGCCTGTTGCACCGAGCGGATTTGCGCAGCATAGCTTTTGCCAATAGTCGGGCGGTGTCAACGACTAGACGACACAATGAACGCTGTCGCGAGCGCGCCGAAACAGGTGCTCGCTTTATACCTCGCTTCACCTCAGTGAAAAAAGACAAAGAGAGGCTTCACTGTTGTGTGTGACGCGAGAAGGCTCCGTTATGTCACGGCCCCGCTCCACTATACCCGTGTGCGATATACGGGCAAGACGCAGGCGCAAGTGGCGTAACGCAATTAAGTCTCGATGCCATCGCGGCCGGGCGCACACCGTTTACAGAGGAGCACGTAATTTTATTTGCTCCTCACCGAAGTCGCAGCGCTGAGCGGTGTTCCGTCCTGCGGTCGCCAGCTGTTGCCAGGCGGAGAATGAAACAACGCTGGTGGTTGCCTCTGTTTGCCCTTCTGATTTTTCGGTCCTGTTTCTTGGGCTACAAGATGGTGGTCGCGTAATTTTTCTTGCGCGCTTGGTTGCGTGCTTGGTTCGGGCTATCCCCATTTCCTCGAGTGCTATGTAGCTTAAGGCAGGAAGAGAGCTCTTTGCAGAAGCTAAGTTCCGGAAGCAATTTGCTATTGCGCCACTGTGCAACTAAGGTATGCGTTGCTGGCCGCATTTAGTAAGATCCGTTTAATTAGTGTAGTTTTAACCTTCATTGTCATGAACACTTTAGTGGAATAATATAACAAATTAGATAGTTCGTGCATGTTACGCTGCATATGTTACCTAATTATTGTTCGTTGTATTCTTCGTTTTCGTGACTTTGGCTTGGCTTCACTTGAAGGGAAACTTGCTTGCCGTCTCAAATAGTTCGCAGGGAGTTTCTGTAAAATTTACCCAGTAAATGAAGTGATGGGGTCTTTTCCTAAGTTACTTTCGTTCGTTTTTCCTGAATGCATCGCGTTAGATCTTTTTCTATACCCATTGCCTTTAGCTGACTAGTGTAAAATGGCGGACATTGTGCAAGCGCATACACACATTTTCTGCTCCAGTAAGGACAACCCTGTCCACCTTTTTTAGGCTATTTATTTAGTACCAGACATTGTTTATATATTACCATTCTCAGTAACATGCGTTACCACAAGAATATAGCGGGAAAAACAAATGAACTTGGATCTAGGTAAACTTGCTACCCTTAGGTCTTTTGAAACCGACGATTTACATCACGAGGAACGCTAGCTACCTAGCTAGCCTTCATTGATGCACGAGCGCATTCTGAGCAGTTTTCTGAGATTTTTCGAGTATTTTCATAGGTGCGTGTTGATGTACCGAATATTTTCTGCCGTTGATTAGCCGTTATAGTTTCGCTCCTGAGATAGAGGTTATGGGTTATGGATCAACTGTTAGCATACAGTACACCATACCTAACGGTGGGTATCGCATCTTGTATTTCAGGGAAACTAACCACTACAAAGGACTAAGCGAGTTCGTAAGGTTTCACTATGGAAAGAAAAAATCGTGCAAAACACGTCCACAATAGAAGAGGAGTGGACAACACGAACGCCGAGCTGTCAACTGAAGGAGACCATTGAGGCGATAAAGAAGAAGTCACACAACTTATCTGCGCATGCTCAGGAATGGTAGCGCCACCTGTCAAACGAACATAGGCCAGCACGGGTAACCGTTTGACGGGTGACGCTACCATTCCTGAGCATGCGCAGATAAGTTGTGTGTCTTCGGTCTTTTTTGTCTCAATGCTCTTTCTCAGTTGGTAGTTGGCGTTCCGTATTGTCCACTCTTCTTTCCTTAGCGTCTGTCTTTTGGACGCCTCTTCTTTTCATAGTCAACCAGTACATCCCGCCACATACTCCATACGCAACATCTTTCTACGCACTCTTTCTGTTGTGAAGCTCTCATTTACTATTTCTCATAGGTGGTGTAAACCAACGCCCTCCGAAGTCTGCAGCATCTCCCGCCTTTCGAGAAACCGCAAGTGCGGCGGCGTGCCTGTTGCCTCGACATGGCGGCACAGCGCAAAGCCACAATCGAGCGGGCACAGCTTCACTTTTCCGCGTATTTGCATACTTCGCGCCGAAAAGACGGATCGTGCGTTCAGCTCCAGCTGCTCCAATACCAGCGTTGTTTCCTAAAAGGCTCTGGCAGTGTGTTTGCAGGCGCGTCCACGCTCTCTTGGAAGCCGGGAGCGCATTGTCATGCACAAGCGGTTATTGCAGGAAATTGCCAAAGCTGTGCGTTCAGAGAGTGTGGCGGGGGGCGGGACTCGGAACTTGGTGGCGCGGCTGTAGTTATTGCCTCCGACGGCAAATTCTGCTGCGGGGGTATTCGTTGTCGTTATTGCGCGGCAGCAGCTTCGCCTAGCTGCGGCGATTGGAAAGAGTACAGTGCGGTTAGAACGTTATCGGGTAACATCCGCGATGTTTTTTTGTTTAGGCAGAACTGCTTGGCTCTACAGTTGCCAGCTGTTCGCAACTTCAGGGCGAATTCTCTAAGCTCTTTGAGCAATATTCAGAAGTGCTTATTAATTCACACACTCTGAAATATCACATCCATTTGACTGCGTGTTTAGAGTATAACTTGAGAAGCTGAAATCCAGCATCTACACCAGGCGGTTCTCCGAATGGATAGCTCCAATATCATGTATCGAAGGAAGTTAGTTTTTTTTCCTATGGCGTCAAGTCGGTTGAGCACTATTACGTCCAGCATAGTGAATATAGCAAATCTAGTACGTACAGTAGTATAGAGAATAAGCTACCAACATTGTTAAACTTTTGTAAATTTATATTTACTTCATGAAATGCCAGGTTTTAAAGATCATTCTTACTTTTCCTTAGTGAACTACTAGCATGGTTGATTGCAGACCCGGGAGACACAGTAATCATGCCTAATGCATGTTTACTTAATGACGACAAACCTCACGATGTGTCTAGAGTTGTGATCAATACGCACATTATTTTTATAACAGCATTTCTGTTGATCGTCCACGGCAGGCTGTTGCCACGTGCTTGTGGTGAGCGTGTTAACCGATTGTTACAGCAATGTCATAAACAATCTATATGTAATACAATCAATCAGCAGGCCATTGTCCAACTTTACTCGACCTTGTAGGAGGGCATACTCCAACTAAAGACTCTATGATATGGACGAAAGCGCTTCGTAACGTGCATTTCTTTCTGACAAAATGACGTCTGCGCCAGTCATAGTGCGCCGCTGTCTGCCACGATACTGCCGAAGAGCGTGGTAAGACCACACTACGCACACAACTGATAAACTTGCACAAAAATGTTGCTGCTATTCGTAACGTTTGCCTGAATGCCTAATGCCGCGAAGAAAGAAAATCGAGTCAGTTCCACGCTCTAAAAATTGCGGGAATAGCGCTTTTGTGACGTAACAAAAAGGAAAAAAGAGAGCGTAAGCTAAGGAATTCCAAGGACCCAGACATCTTGCTTCGTGTACTTTCCTTTTCTTTCGCATACTTTGAAATCAATTTTCCCGACATGTGAATGCTGCAGTGACTACTTGGCCCAACCACGTCAGACTATATAAAAGAAGTTGCAATTCTTTCCACTTTGCCAGGTTTGAATGAACTGGGGCGGATGAAGCAACAGAAAGAGAGAGAAAAAGAAGTGACCAGTTGGCCATCATTGCTGTCGACGATCCGACGCACTTTTCTTTTGGAATATGCCTAATTATAGCATTCGTAATTAAACAGAAGTATTGAAGGCGCTCGACGACTAATTAGAGTCAGTAAGTCATGCAACGCCTCCCTACCTCAGGGCTATAACAAATTGCTCATTCGCTTTATAGTAGGTAATGCCCCTAGGGGAAGTAGAAAGTACGGCTTATACGATCCTTGAATTACTCATTAACTTCCTATTTGATTGCAGCATTGACAACACGTAATGGTATGCATGCAGATGAATGGTGTAACTGCACGGAAACCGCGAAGTGCTGTGTAATATCCGTGAAGGCCGCCGTGAACTCACGGCGCCAAATTACCCCCGTCATGCATGACTAGCGACAGCGATGTCGTTCAGAGCTTTAATTATGCATACTGTGACCTCGTATCCGGTTTTGCTTGCTGCACGTGCTAATTACAAGGTATCCAGAATAATGTTAGATTTGTTAATTGTAACGCGACTTCTTTCGAGAGATACGCTTATATCTCCAGAAAATTGTTTTTATATATGTAGGCGATGTAGGCGTCGCAGGTCTGATTCTTGTGTGCAAATGCCCACATGTAACGAGTGGCATGATCCACGACCAAGTGGATGAATCTTTTGGATGAACCGTAGTTGGCAAAACCTCCGATGGTGTCCATTGCCAGAAGATCAAATGGTTGTTCCGCAGGTGGTAACGACTCCAGGGAACCAAAGCGTTTGGTCTTCGGTTTCTTGCAGCGCTGGCAAGTATCACAGTGGCGCACGTACTCGGAAACGTCAGTGACGATGTCAGGCCAATAATACTGTGGAGAGAGAAGTCGTAGCGTCTTCTTTACTCCGACATGGCCGAAGGCGTCATGGGCTTTTTGAAGAAGGGAAGGTCGGAGAGCAAAAGGAACGTAGATTTTTCGTATCCCTCTGCGCTTCACTATGGTCATTCCGTTCTCACTGGTGTGCTTGCATCGCGGCTTGTCGTCCGGGTGCTCTCGCAGCTGCTCAGCAGATATAAGCTGTATAATAGGGTTCCTAGACAGTGCATCGGCTTCGATGTTGTTAACGCCCTTTTGGTGCTTGATGTTTACGTCGTACATTGAGAGCTTCAATGACCATCGGAATAGACGACCTCGAGGATTTTTAATGTTCTTAAGCCACTGCAACGCTGAGTGATCGGTGACCACAGTGAAAGACTTTCCATGCAGATAGCAATGCCATTTATCGATGGCATCAACAATTGCCAGACATTCAAGCTCTGTGATGGCATAATTCGTCTCATGCTTAAGCAGCTTGCGGGAGTGGTATGCAATTGGACGCTCTCTACCTTCATCATCCACCTGTTTCAAAACGGCGCCGATACCTTTGTTGGACGCATCACAGTAGAGCACACAAGGTCTGGTGGCATCGTATATGGCGAGAATGGGTTCTTCCGTTACGCAATTCTTAAGCTGATTGAAAGCCAGTTCGCAATGGGAGTCCCAGTTCCAAGTGGCATCTTTGCTAAGCAGGCGTGTCAGTGGATGAGCGATTTCACTAAAGTGGGCGATGTACCGGCGGTAGACATTGACATATATATATATATATATATATATATATATATATAATCTTACGTGTGAGATTCCTTTCCATTTAAAGGCGGATTGTGATAGAGAAAAGCTGTGGGAACATAATCGACCCTGTGTTATTATTTAGATGGAAGCTCGACAAACTATGAAAATTTTATCACACGGTTCTCTTACCAAGCTTCCCGATAGCCTGCAAGTAAAGTTTCTCTCGCTCAGAATTATCAGCAGTGTTCTGTGTTGCTGACTTGTCATTAGGTGTATACTATGTAATATAGCTTATACCAAGTGATTCACTGTCCTGTACACATCTTGCTATTGCCTTATTCACTTGTGTTCGAGTCTAACAGCTTTCTTATGGTTTCCTGCATACTTTTCTTTGTTTTGCTCTTTCTCTCTTTCTGGAAGTGATTTTGTCAGTTACCGTCCAGACCAATTTTTTTTATTGAGGTGGGTAAACAATGAAGAAGAATTTTATTCACTCATACGTGACAATACGAACAGGGCAACATACATGAAGAGGTCAGGTGCCGACCGCGGCGGCTGCATTTAGGTGGAGGGAAATGTTGGGGCTCGGGTACTGTGTGATGTCAGTGCACTTTAAAGAACCCCTGGTGGTCGAAATTTCCGGAGCCCTCTAATACGCCGTCTCTCACAATCATATCGTGGTTTTAGGACGTAGCACCCCAGAAATAAAAAATCAGTCTCTCCCAATCTTCACCATAGTGGCAGCAACGAGAATGTGGCTAACGACGTACGAAATTTACGATTGAAGAAACACTTTTCTTTACCTTGAAAGGCGCAAATATTAAAATAGAAGTTATTACTGGCTTGGCCGAGGTAGTGCTGATTCCACAATATGTTATTTTGCATTCGAAGATATTTTTTTCTGAGAACACAACGTGTCATGTTGAAAGGAACAATTTCAAGCAAGAACCCGCGACAGCGCGCTGAAATTGCGAGAGATTGCTTTACATCATGTATAATTCTCGCACACGGAGGTAGCAAGAACAAACTAACACTAGAAACGTTCCTAAGGGTTCCCGCATATGCTATGCAATGCATTCGTCGCTTTAGAACATCAAAGTGTTCACCGCACGTCATACTTGAAAAGGCGGCACTTTTTGCCCTTCCGTCTTACTGGCATGGGCTCTTTTCTGTGCACGAAGGAAATTCCGAGACGTCATATTCAATTCTCCCGTTTTCGGCCGAAGGTGCCAGCTGTCAGAACTTCGAAGTGCTTACGAGAGCGACACATTGCGGTGGTTTCTGTGGAAACTCGGAAGGCACGCGACGAATTGGAAAGCTGTCCGGGAGGAATACAGGGCGCATGTGTGAGCAGCTTGATATGCAAAGCAGGAATTAGCGACAAAGAAAAAAGAAAAAAAAACGAGAAAAAGAGGGAAAATAAAAAGAACAGATATGTTCCCGGGCTACGAGAAAGCGGAGTCAAGGAAAGGCATAATGGGTGTCAGCGCGAGAAATTGAAGACGAACGTAACGGCGATATCGTGGGCGTTTCTTTTTGCACGAAGGTATCAAGTGGAGGAAAAAAGGAGCTTTTTTTCTACTTTATTGTAGGCGAACGGGCGGCGAACACCGTAGGAGCCAAATATTCCAGCCACTTCCGCTCACCGAGAACGTTGATTGCAACGGTGATTTCGTAGACCAACGTCCCTTACAAAAAAATGTATCATGAAAATTTATTAAATTTATTGTCTTCATTGACAATTTTGCTTTTAGGTAGCTACTCTACAAGGTAATCAAGTGGTTGTCTTGAGGCCCAGTGTGAAACACCGAGATTGGAACAGGATAGAGGGAAGATACTAAATATTATTGAACGTTCCCCTGCTTTATGTACACCCATGCCGACAAGACAACATAGTGGCACAGTGGCTGAGCCTATTCCCTTACCACCTCTTGTGACGCTAATGACCTGTTTAACAATAGGGCCACTCGTGCGCCCTTTATCGCCAGTTCAATGACCTGCGCTGTGGATGGAATGAGGAAGTGCTTGGCAATTAAACTGTAGGTGGTGTAGGCCAACGTTTCGCATTGGTTTGTTTTGCACGAAGCAAGCGGCTTTAATTCCAAGCAAGTCGATGGGGAACAACACCAAACTTTCAGCTATAAGTAGGCCTGGTATATAGGATTGAGTTTCCTTTTTTAATACGAAGATGTTCTATGTCGCGGTTTACTATGAAACCACTGACGCACTTCCCTTACGGAAGCGGATGTCTGAAAAAAAAAAACACGTTATCATCATCATCATTACCATCATTATCATTATCATCATCATAGTCGTCGTGGTCGTCTGCATTAGCGTCGTCTGCGTCATATTGCTTCACGGCAGGAACAAGCAAATAGAGAAACTGTTGACAGCAGCAAAAGAAACCACCACAATATCGACAAATTTTCGAGGGTTGCCTTGAATATAGCCGACGATGGCGTTAGCACGCGAGCATTTCTACACGATTGTTCACATCTATTCGAAGAACCGGCTTTTTGAGATGCGAGAGTGGTGGGACGCAATGTTTCTGAGACAATATTCACGGATGGGTTCGAAGACCTGAACGAGCGCTCTTTTGAAGCGACGCAAACGCACGGGAAGCCGATAGTTGCAGGTCCAATGCATGTGAGAGGGAGCTTATCCACGTCTAGCATGTGAGCATCATCGCTTTTACGATCGTCGACGCTCAGCCATCAAGTCCTTCACGTATGGGCGTACCCTAGAGGGTTAGAGCATTGTTTGCCTATGCGAGGTGCGCAACGGCGCCTTTGTCCTCATGTAGGGCTCCCATTTCAGAAAGCAGGGATCACATATTCAGTCGCGGCGCACCGTCAAAAACGTCACGGCATCGTTCTTTGTGCTCAGCTGTCATTCTGGTAGCACGCTGTGCTCAATGAATTGGACTGCACGAGGGCGTTCCACGATTGGACATAAACCGGGTCCGTTTTATATGCAAGCGCGTTTCCACGAGATCGTCGTGAATAGCTGCAATGGCCAACAACGTGGAGGAAGCGATTTCGCTCTGTGCATTGTAGATGTTGCTTCGCCGGTGTTCTACGGGAAACGGCCTCTCGGGTCTTCGCTATTGTATCAGCCTGCGCTGCACCAAAGTTTTGATGTTTATAATATCATAGGTGGGCGTGCAGCGTCGTGCTGTGGTGAGTGTACTTTAGTGACAGCAGCATTTGTTCGGTTACGTCGCTGTGACCACTCGCCTTTCCCGCGACGTGTGTTGTGGTTCATTAGGCTATTGTGTATAGTTGAGTGTTGCTCTTGCTGGCCATTGTTTTTGCCAGATGACGTCCTTTGTATTTGTGTGAGTAGGTTCTAGATATCGCAAATGTATTGTCTGATGTTGTACGGGAACTAAAGTATAGCTGCTAGATAATAAGGAAGTTGTTGTTATGTTATGTGGGGTTTAACATCCCAAAACCAGCTCTGATTATAAGAGACGCCGTAGTGGCGGGCTCCGGAAATTTCGACCACCTGGGGTTCGTTAACGTGCACTGACATCGCACAGCACACGGGCCTAAACATTTCGCCTCCATCGAAATGCAGCCGCCGCGGCCGGGATTCGATCCCGCGACCTTCGGATCTGCAGCCGAGTGCCATATAGACCACCGTGGGGGGGCATAATAAGGAAGTCAACATGGATGTTAGCACAGCACCGCGTCCATTAGAGAAATAGAAGGGTATAATATATATATAATATATATATCTATATATATATATTTATATATATATATATATATATATATATATATATATATATATATATATATATATAATGACGCGAGGGGATGTGCCCACTACGATTACTTCTTGCCGGCAGCGACCTACCCACTACGGGCACCCCTCCTACAGTCCGAAGACGATGAAGAGCGCAGTTGTGCGAGCGTTCTGATCGAGGTGGTATATATATAGTTCGGGAAAAAGATTCGGAAAAAAGATTTCCCTGAGCCCGAATAAATATTTTGAAGAGATTCACACGATTAACAAAAAAATATAAATTTACTGACAACTCTGATGAAGGCCGGTCCACCGGCCGCAACGTCAATAAGTTTATATTCTTTCTGTTAATCGTGTGAATGTCTTCTTTTGAATATATATATATATATATATATATATAGTTCAATGAGGCGCAGAGTTTGCCCCCAGCTGCTTGGAAGATGAGCGTGTCGCGGTTCCAAAACAACCAAACAACAAAATCAATGCGATGATGAATTTCATCGTTATCTACCAACGAAGATTGGTTCAGAGATATTTCTCACGTAGAGAGTGAAATTGAACGTGCACTGTCTTAAGTAATATTATCGGCTTCTGAAAGCGTGCCTTCAGTTGAAGTATGAATCGTTCAGCAATCCTACCGATCTCATATCTTATCGGAAATCCTCAAGACGTTAGAGCAACAATTTCGCTCTAACGGACATATATCCTGTAAATCCGTATGCCAGAATTTGGCGCGAAATTGCCGGGTTCACCAGTAGCCGCTGCCTCTCGCCTTGCTCGTCTTCCAGGGTCATGCAGCTGTTCCCTAAGCGCTGCTAGCTATAATTCGTAGACCCACCGCGTTTGGCATCAAGAAAGGGGCGGGGGAGAGGGAGAGGGGAATAGGCTCAGAACTTCCGCGGGGAGCTCGCGCTCTCGCCGCGGCTAGACTTGAGCAGTGTCAACAGGGTGATAATGCAATTACCGCACCGTGACCATCATGGCAGCTCCGTTTGCAGAGGCAGACCTGATTTAATTATCCCATTTGTCCACTTGCGCGTGGTTTCTTGGCATGTTCTTTGATTGTTAAAGGCGAAATGTATGCGGATAGCTTTTTAATTCTTTTTTGTTTTGTCTGAAAGGAGTGCTTTGAGGTTGTTTCTCTCTTTGTATCTTTTCATTAAAAAATATATCACTTGCGCACCTTGTTCTCGGCATTGAAATAATCAGTTGCTCTGTTATTTTATTAACAGGTAATACTGTTGTCACCCATGTCATTTCTGGTTTTAGTTTTTTGTTTCTTGCAGCCTCGTTTTTGTGAAGCAGCGAACACGTCATGCCTTACAGACCAATTAACCAAATTCAAGTTTTTATCAGGCGATATAAAGAAAGGTCTTTTCGTTGGTTGAGTTCAACAGTTTTCTGCTTCACGTGTTTGTGTCGCCGTTCCTTTAGAGAGATTTGCGAGTGATAGCCAGACAAATTTTCTGTTTTTCGTAACGCAGCGAGAACGTTGAAATTTATCGTTGAAGGACGCGCCCATGGCGAGCGCGATATCGCTGATTTAATTATACGCCGCCCGCATTTGTAATCAGTATAAACCGTCTTCTAATTCAGTTAGTGTCGGCAGTAGGCGCCGTGTTGCGGAGCATAATGAAAAAGAAAATTCTGCATTTTATCGCCGGATTTTGTGCATACAGCGACAGCTGATTATGTACTCATACACGTCTCCAGTAGTCTCTCACGTGCTCTACATTTCAAGTCATGCCCATTAATGACACTGAATATGACTAAAACAAATCCATTCGAGATATCGCCATCCATCGTGGCTAGGTTACTTAAGAATACGCTAACCGCTGCTTAAATATTCAAGTGTGCTTGCTCGTGCTACGTCAAACTTATGCGGATTGGCGTTAGAAGCTCGCTAGCTACGTGTTTATCTTGACGCATGTGCTGTAAATAGAAGACAATGATGACAAAAAAAGAAAAAAAAACACTAAGGGGATTGTATGTAGTGGTACTGCTGGACAAGTTAGAAGAAGAAGACGACGTCCGTTCTTGGTTTATTCAGGCCGGTTCTTCTCATAAATTCGTACTCTTCACTGTTAATTTCATCATGATTTTTCGATCCTCATTGGTATTCCATAGTACCTCAAGCTTAACTATTTCATCTTCTAACATCTTGGCCAATCCCCCAGGGGGTGGGTGTATGCCAAAATTGAGGGAAACAACAACAACAACAACAACAACAACAACAACAACAACAACAACAACAACAACAACAACAACAACAACAACAACAACAACGACGACGACGACGACGACGACGACGACGACGACAACAACAACAACAACAACAACAACAGAACAAGCTCTTGTGCTGTCCTGTTCAACCTGGTGTTTTCGTCTGTTCGCGCTGTACCGCGACAATATTCTTTCTGTCTACGCGCTCATAAATGCGAAGGGAAGGTGATAAGAAGCATTTCAACATTGTGCGAGCGCGTGTGCATTTTCTGTACGAAGATGTTTTCCTGCGTGTTGGTTGCAAGGTGCCATTGTATCTAGCCGAGGCGTGTGTGTACAGGCAACACGGCTGCACTATGCCAAGTGTTTACTAAGATCGACCAAGCGTTCAGGAAAATGGCCCATAGGCGTCGTCTGAAAAAAAAAAAAAAAGGTATCACCTAAAGCCAGGGCTCCGTCCTTCATGAATAATTCACACCGGAACAACTCGAGCCCGAGGCGAGTATTTACCTTCATTTATGTTGAGTGAACTGCGAGAGGGAACGTTAGGTGCCGCCTTTATGCAACCAATAATTCAAAGTGCCCCAAAGAGGGCGCGATGCATCCGCGGATTAAACTTGATCGCGAAAGCGCCAGCAAGTGTAACGTGCGTCTCGAGATTTTACGGCGAAAAATCGGGCGCGCGTGTGTCACTCTGCGGGATTCAATTGGATTACTTCCCCCGTTACCTTGAGGAGAAAGTGAAGATGGCGCTGCTCGCTTGGTGTCTGTCGCGCGTTTTTAGGGGCGAAGCTCCCAGGCGTAACCCGCGCGCCGAGGGCGGCACGCGCTCGCCCTCGGCGCGTGCCTCCTGCCCTCGGCGCTCGCCCTCGCCCTCGGCGCGTGCTGTCTTGTGAGAGAGAGAGAGAGAGACAGAGAGAGAGACAGAGAGAGAGACAGAGAGAGAGAGAGAGAGAGAGAGAGAGAGAGAGAGAGAGAGCGAAAGGCGCGCGTTGTCTATGGAAACGCTCTTTCTTAGATGAACTCTCTACCAGCTCGCAAAGAAGGAGAACGCGCCCTCACCCGCGAGAGACAACGTTGGCGCAGGCTGCGTCTCCTAGCGAGTTTCTTGATTGAGAAATACCGACTGCTCGCGTTGGAGAACCGTTCACCGGCCACCCATATATATATATATAGGCACTGGATCTTGACTTGCAATGAAGTGCCGGTGGGAGATTTCACTTGTGCATAGTTGAACCATATGGATTCGTAGCGTGCGCGTTAACTAAATTAATCCGGAACTCGGCACGATCTACGATGAACCTCCCGAGCTTCGCCCACTATCATCATTCACTCCGTGGATATGCTGTAATTTTTTTTTTATGCGCTGCTCTGTTTACGCTGCCCACGTTATAGAAACCGCTGCTTATTCTGCAGATTGCTTTAGTCTGTAGCTGGGATGTTGTTTTGAGTGATATGGGTATTACCAACCATATTTTGGAACGTAGGCTTTGTTTCTCATTTTTTGTGCCAGATAATTTCCGCAAATGAGTAACAATTGTACGTAGGTGTTCCGAAGAGCCTACAGAGGCTCCGATGGAAGAAGACGAAAGGGAGGCGGTTCAGAATAAAGAAGATGGCTGACAGCATAACCTAGCCCCACTGTGTGTTATTACAAATTATTGTTATTTCGATATTGTTATTGCAACAATATCGAAGGGTTTTTTGATACTCCAGTGTTGTTTGCATATGATAAGCATAGGTAAGTACTCGATCTTCATATAGAAAAATATCTTCGCTTCTCGCGTTCGACGTTCATGCGCTATTTCGTTCTTTTCGAATGAAGCGTCTGTTCAATGTTTGCATCCCAAGTAGATAAATTGATGGATGGATAGATAGAGTGGGCAGAAGGGTGCGGGAGAGGGGAGGACAGACGGACATAGATAGACAGAGAGACGGACGGTTCGACGGAATGAGGGAAAGAGAGAGAGAGATGTAGAGAAGGGTGTATGGACGGATGGAGGGACGGACGGAGGGACGGACGTCGCTACTTTCTGCAACCCTCCAGAAAGCCCGTCTCCGTGTTGACATCCAAACCAGCTGCATTCCAATTTTTGTACCGCCTAAGCCACGTGTTTCAACCATTTTTTCAAAGGTATTAGGTGTTTTATTTGAACTGTGTTAATATAGTTACTTTTGTTCGTCAAGATACAAATTTCTTGGGGTACCAGTAAAATAAAAGGTGTAATTTTCGGCGCTATTGTACTTCTTTATCTTCTCCAAAATGAAGAATGCACAAATAGACGTTTCCGTGGGCAGTAACACAAAGGCCTACAGTCGGAAGATACCATCCGGAATGTTATGATCTAAATTTTTGCTTCTTAGTTCGTTTCTGGGAACACTGGTAAGGTTTCCATGAGCTTGTAAGTTTGAAATGTATCTAGATGATGAGAATGCATTTCCACTCAATGAGCGCGAGATGACGTCTTTTATGCAGTCAGTCTAACGAGAAATGTTGGCTCTCAGAAAATATTGTTTGTACAACGAAGGACTATCAGTTGAAGCAAAATGTTTTCTTAGAAATGTGGTTGCTGATGACGAAGATGCTACCAATATTCTGTCACAGTGTGAAAAAATTATCCACTTGAGATGAAAATGTATTTGTATTTTGTATTACGGGTGTGGCGGGTATAGCCAAGCTGCAGGTATATATCTTCTTTCTGCCATCCTCACCGTAAACACTACACTGTTGAAACAGACGTACTCGCGTGGCAAAATAAAGCGAATCTCAGATCTCAAAACATCGCGTGTTTTTACCGTATCAAACGGGCTGCAGTTACTTAAACCCTAAGCCAGCACGAAAACTGTTGAGACATGAGTTGACGCGGCTGCCACGATTATCGGAACCAGTGACGCGAGCTTCAAATCTAATTCGCTTTTCTTCTGCAGCGTAGCAATCGTTAAGTCGTTCTTAAGTTGTTCTTAACTTAAGTTGTTCTTAACTTAAGTTGTTCTTAATGTCTTTGGTAACAACTCTGACACCCCTCGCTTTCAGTGCTATTACATTGTTAGCTTTGACATATTTGACGTTTCTGTCTATGCCTGATACCGATAGAGATTGCACGTTTCGTTGTCCCCGGCGGCTGCCCAGACGTTTTGCAGTGCCTTTGGTTTTGGCATTGTCACGTTACTGCAACTCAAGCTAAACACGAGGTCAGTGAACGAGAAATTACTTTCGAGGAACGTTAACAGCGCCTGCGACAAGGGACAGTGAAATAATAGACGCATTATTACTCGGCAATATTGTGCTAGACGGCGAGTCATGTACATGTGCGCTCCATCTCACACAATTGTTATTGTTTCCAGGCCTCATTGCAACGCGCGACAGAGGTATTCTTCATGACCTCTAGTTATCCGAAGACGCAGCATTATATGTCGCAATATCGGTTGTCTTTGAATTGGGGCTAAAATTTTATTATGTACGAAATTAAAAATATGCATCTAATAAAATCTGGAACCATGTTAAGTCTGTTACTTACAGTAGCGATTCAACTCAATTGAACTTTTATTTCGTTTTCTTTTTTTACGGAACAGAAAAAAATGAAGGAGGGCCCAACAAAGAGCGAAAATTTGTTCGCTTGACAGCGATTCGGGCCCCGCTTACAACGCACACATCGAGACAATAGCGGAGAGGAGAAGTTTTCATAAAAAGTTGCAAAAGCGAGCGGTAGCGGTCATTCTCCTTCTGTGCATGGCGGCTTTTTGCACGTTTTTATCTTCATTGCTCCGGCAGCGTTTAATCAATCTCACCGTATTCATTTCAAACCGGTCTGACATGCATTACGCATTACAGTAATCAGTACGGAGAGGGATGAATCATGCGTAAACATTCAGTTATCAAGAGTTGAGTACAGAGTTTCTTTTTCTTTAATTAAGGATCCGTTGAAATATTTAGTTACACCTGCTACTTTACAAGTCTCCTAGGCTAAATTGCGTTATGCGCAGAAAATTTTCAATACGATTTTATTTTCCTAGCATCGGGAGATGACGAACCACAGCGCAGCTAGCGGGAGGTGAAAGTGACCGCGTACATTCTCGCATTACTTATTTCTTCGCTCTTTGAATTTAGAGAGGCGTTCAAATTCGATCACTCTCTACTACTTACCTTTGCCCTTTTAGCGAGCAATACGCATCGCAGCCTCTTCACCATGGCTCGGGAGGGAGACAGATGTTATGCGAAATGCAGGGAAGTTAACTGGAAGAGAAATCCAGTTGGCTGTCTTGTACGAGGGAAAGGGTAAGGGGACATAGGAAACTAGGGAATAGAAAGAGAGAGAGAGACAGAACGGGAGAGAGATAGGTAACCACTGAACACGCACAAACACAGCAATGTCACAGGCGTTTGCTAGTAGGAAGAAGAAGAGAAGAAGAAGAAAGCATTTAATGAGAGGAAAGGAGGAGATGTCGGCCTGGAGAGTGAGTCTCTGGCCTGCTACTCCTCACAGGGGTAAAGGGAAAAGGGATAAATAGGAATATGAAGTATTGCCTCAATGGCTTCCTGATTTGAGGCCTATATACCAGTGATGATAAGCGAATCCATTCGGGCTGTCTACGTGATAGGCGTACGCGCATCATCAGCTCAACGTGAGTGGTCAGCGGGCGTCGAGCACATCCCTGGTCAATGTCCACGTGGCGCGCCTTTGGGCAAGCTTCAGGCAGTGGTCGCGGAGTCAGATCGCGTGCCGCCCGTGCTGTGACTCTCGCTCTGCTTAGACTGAGAGTCGGGCGATTTCTTCTACAGCTCTCTTTATTAAAATGTCTTTCGTTATGCCCCTTATCTTGGAGAGTTAGGGCGCCACCCCCCTGTCGCAGTAAATGAAACCGCTGACGCGCGTATTTTAAAATGTGGCGTTAGAGGCGAATAATAAACTAAATCTCCTAATCTGCGGAGCATCCTGGACTGCTTTTGTAGCCGACACATGGTGCTGTCGAAGGAGAACGATGGAATGAATAGAAAAAAAGAAAGCTGGCTATCTCCCGACTTCGAGACGTAAGCACTACTGAACTTTCGCAATTGCGCTTTGTGCGAGCGCTGGCGGCGGCAGGTGTTCGATCGGGTATAAAGAAAAAAAATAAAAGACGAAGAAGCAACTTCAGAACGCATTACAGCTTTCTTGTCCTTTATTAGGTACTTTTTGAGCGAAGGTTTTGTCCACTTGGAATTAAACGTCCGCGGAGAATCAGGGTCCATTCGGCAGGGGACACTTTAAGCCGCTTAGAGGCATTAAAGGAATGATCTGTTTCGCTTAAATGAACTCTTTAATTGGCTTTTGCAGCAGCGCCGGCTTTCGCTCTTGCTGGCCGAATGAAAGTCTTGCACGGAACGGGCAGGTTAAAAAAAATCAAAAATTTTTTTGAACTAGATTTTGTTGCTTGACTTGACGGCTCGTGCGTTATTTACATCTTTTCGCTTTGCGATTTCTTGCAGTAAGCTTCATCGTTAGCTTACTCCTCTCGCAATGCTTGTTTGCTGCATTTATATTTTCCGTACCTTAAAAGAAGGGAACATAAAACCGGGGCGTGCTCGGTGTATCGTGAAAGCCGTATATTTAACTTTTGAGTGTCAAGTCCTCGCATTTTCTTGCTAAAGCGCAGTCCATCAATCCACACTGTAATGCGCCGTGGCAAAATAAACTAAAGAGATGCATAATTACGTAAAGAAAAAGAGTGTGGTGCCGAGGAAGGTTTCTACCACAAGCTGTCGCCCCAAACTAGCTTGAAAAAAGCTATTTATTTATTTATTTGTTTGTTTGTTTATTATCCACCAATTGGGTGGTCACAGAGAGTATTTGGAAAAGACAGAGACGGTTAGTCGGTCGGTCGGTCTTCTCTCTTCTTTCTTTCTTTCTTTCTTTCTTTCTTTCTTTCTTTCTTTCTTTCTTTCTTTCTTTCTTTCTTTCTTTTTTTCTTTCTCTCTTTCTTTCTTTTTCCTTTCTTTCTTTCTTTCTTTCTTTCTTTCTTTCTCAAAATTCTTAATTCAGTCACAACTGCCTTTGCCTCTTTCCAACCAAGAACGATTTTTGATAAGGTTAGCATTTCCCACTGTGTACCTCCACGGAGCCTGAGTACTGTGCCAGAGGCCCGGGTACTGTGCGTTGTGAGTGCACGTTAATTAAAAAAACCCCAGGTGGTCAAAATTTCCAGAGCCCTCCACTACGGCATTTCTCTCCTCTCTATCTCTTTCACCCCCCTTTCCCCTACCCACCACGGACGCTTAGCCGTGCTCCCTACGTGGGCTGCAGAAATTAGCGTCCTTTCCTCAACCGAATCACAATCACCATCAAAATCACCATCATTCGAGAATACGACAGGGAATACTATCTCGCCTTAACAGCTATCCTTGTACTGCACTGCAGGCTATCCACTCTACTGATATCAATTCTCCCACACGAATGATGACAGAAACACACTGAGCAAGTAGCCTCTCATAATGTGGTCGTACTTAAGAAGATTCTCTGTCTGTCTGTCTGTGTCTGTCTGTCTGTCTGTCTATCTGTCTGTTTGTTTGTTTGTTTTTTGTTTGTTTGTTTGTTTTTTGTTTGTTTGTTTGTTTGTTTGTTTGTTTACACATATCTTACAGGCCTCAACATGAGCATTGAAGAACAAATTATACCATAGGAGGACAAATTGGCTCGCACCCAAAACGCAACTACAGATACGGCTTGTGTAAGCAATGAGGTAAGGGCTAGAGGGTACGACCCCAATCAATCCGGGGTAATGAGCAAACTGTTACATGTGTAGAATGCGTAAGCAATTTGCGAAAAGCTCAGATTTCGGGCTTACGCTGGATACCTGTGCATAACACAAACCCAGAGCAAGTATCAAGACGGGGAAAGAAAAAGGGAACAAGAAAGGAATGCACGCATGAAGGATCACAGAGCAAACAGGCGATCAAGCGAAATCAATGAAAGGTTTGAGCAGGTACTCGCGAAAGGTATCGGGATTGCGCTGCCTAACGAATGCAGTTTGGGGGATTGTTCCACGGGCGGATGGCGTACGGTAGTGACAAGTCAAGCATATGTGTAGTGCCCGAAATGCGACTAGCTGTAGCTGTTATGTAATCTATTGCTACACATAACATTCTAGATTTCGCATATAATGTATAATAAGGCCTCGAATTCGCATTACTTCGCTCGCATTACAGTATAACTTGAAGAGAACAAAACTTACTGAGTGAGTTAGATGCACTACACTGAACAGGAACCTGTACTTTGTGAGCCCTTTCTGAACGCACAGTCTGTGGCACGAAGCCACATAATTCTAATGCAGACACATCACGGTGAGTAACAAGCATCGTGTACGTTGCGACGGGAACGAACGGAAAACGTTTACCATAGTGAAACTCTGCGACTAAATTGCCATGGATGTTCACGCTGTTCCGCAAGTGGCCGTATAAATTAGGCTCAACGCCGTCCACCTCCGAAATGATTTGCATTTAAATGACTCGTTTCTCACCGACACGCGCGTGTTAGTCTTACGAGAAGATGACTGCCGCACTGGGGGGTGCTCTCCGAAATAGGTGGGTCGGGCGACGGCTCCATTTGCATAAGTGGTACAATTATAAAGCGCGCAATGAGTTGCACTCGCCTGTTAATTCGAGGTTTTTTTTTTTTTTTTGGAGGGGGGGGGTGGGGGGGGCCTTGGGCGCTTCACGAAAGAAGGTGCGGCGCCGCCTTGGCAACAACAAAGAACCCTCATATTATTGCCTCCTTTCTACATTTAGGTGAAGGCATCGTTATCGTCGAAACGTAATATCACTGTCTAACGTCAACGACGATCAGCAATGCTCAATATTGTTTCTTGTTTTGTGGGGTTTTACGTCCCCAAATAAGAAGTATTTACAAGAAGTATCTGGAACGCTGGATTGGGAACAGGTGGGTATAAGGGTTAATGGGGAATACCTCAGTAACCTCCGATTTGCTGATGACATTGCCTTGCTAAGTAACTCGGGAGATGAATTACAAAGCATGATTACTGACCTTAACAGGCAAAGTATAACAGTGGGCCTGAAAATCAATATGCAGAAAACTAAAGTAATGTTCAATAGCCTTGGGCGACTACAGCGATTTCAGATAGCTGGCGAGGCACTGGAAGTAGTAAGTGAATATGTCTACTTAGGCCAGGTAGTGACCCCTGATCCGAATCATGAGGCTTACGTGATTAGGAGGATTAGAATGGGGTGGAGTGCATTTGGCAAGCATTCTCAGATAATGAATGGTAGCTTACCATTGTCTCTGAAGAGCAAAGTGTATAACAGCTGCATCTTACCGGTACTCACTTACGGGGCAGAAACTTGGAGGCTAACTAAGAGGGTTCAGCTTAAATTGAGGACGGCGCAGTGAGCTATGGAACGGAAAATGGCAGGTGTAACCTTAAGGGACAAGAAGAGAGCGGTGTGGGTTAGGGAACAAACGCGTGTTAGGGACATACTAATAGAAATTAAGAAGAAATGGGCCTGGGCGGGCCATGTAATGCGAAGACAAGACAACCGTTGGTCATTAAGGGTAACAGAGTGGATTCCTAGAGAAGGCAAGCGTAGCAGGGGGCGGCAGAAAGTTAGGTGGGCAGGTGAGATCAGGAAGTTTGCGGGGATAAATTGGGCCCAGTTAGCACAGGACAGGGAAACTTGGAGATCCATGGGAGAGGCATTTGCCCTGCAGTGGGCGTAGACAGGCTGATGATTTTGATGATGATGATGATGATGATGACGTCCCAAAACCAGCTCTGATTATGAGAGACGCCGTAGTGGAGGGCTCCGGAAGTTTCGACCACCTGGGGTTCTTTAACGTGCACTGACATCGCACAGCACACGGGCCTCAACATTTCGCCTCCATCGAAATGCAGCCGCCGCAGCCGGGATTCGATCCCGCGACCCTCGGATCAGCAGCCGAGTACCATAGCCACTAGAACACCCGTGGCAGGGCAATGCTCAAAATTCTTCTCTTTCTTTCGGCGCTAAGGTCGAAACAAACAACTGAGTACTTTCCTCAAGACTACCAGAAAGGTTTAAGGATGGGTTTTCTGAGAAAAGCAAATATTTTCTTCGAAAATAGTTTGCCAGTTGCGCGCGGAGGGCTATAAATATTGAAATCGTCGTACTCAACGGTTAGGAAAGGTTACCCAATTAAAGTTTAATTATTACCTTACGGCTAGAACCAAAATTTCCGAATTGTAGCGAGCCAGTTCACGAGGCCTTTCTAACAAGTGATAATTAAAGAAATCAAGTGTGAACCTATCAAAAGCCGTAGGCTGTGGATTACTGCGAGCGGCTGGAGGCGCATTTAGGACCACGAATGGAAAACGTTCACGGGCTTTCCCAAGCGAGCATTATTGCTTGCCATCAAAATCACAGAAAAAAGTTAGAGCACGTGCGCCTGTGTGATCCAGAACGCGGGTCGATATTCTGCACAGGACTTTCAAAAGTTCGGGGAACTGAATGGGACGTAGCGGCCCCTGATGTAGCAACCGCGAATTGTTGCAGCAAGCATAAATTGCCGAGCGAAGATTGTTTAGGGTGCTGAAGCCGAACTGTTGCTCACGCAAGTTGAAGTGTCGAAATATATGCAGGACTAGAAAGGCACCACGCGTTCAACGTGAATAAATAAACATTAGATTTGGGCACCTAGCGCTTTAGAGGCACAGAAAAGAGCTACGGACTGAGGAATAATGGCCTGCTTTGAAAATCGTTCTCGCTCCGATGGTGCAACACTGTTGAACGAGATGGCGAACAAGCACCCGAATGGAAGCATGTGCTGATCATGATGGAAGGAAAACATTTTGTATTCAAGAAAGGTGTCGAAATAAACAAAAGACAAAATTGCTTGTGCGTCAATTTTATTTTAGTGCGCAGGCCAATTCCACGCCTTCACGCACGGTTCTCATGGTTATAAGAGCATTTGTGGGCATCATCAATGGCACGGTTTCATCAAACGGCGAGAAAATACGCAACGTTTGCCGTAAATACCGTGCCGAGATTGTTTAGAAAAACTCGGGGTGTACAAGGTTTCCGGACTTCGCTTAAACATTATATAAGTATGCTGCAGCAGAGACAAATAATATCATTTTTCCAGAAATTAAGGGGTGGGGGACAGTGTTCTTAGAAGCTATTGTGCCTGTGTGTTGAGGGGGCCAACCACAGCTCATTGATAGGAGCAAAATTTTATGTATGAAGATTTGGGTTCGTTAACAAGTGTACACCAAGTATCGAATCACTTAAACTGGCTATTGGGCAGTTACGGTTATGTTACGGCATGCTACGGTTATGGACCCTGCAGAGGGCAGGAATGGCGGCATGACATGAACATTGCAGCCCAGCTCGCGTTGAAGCCGCTACACGCTCAACACGAGCCAGCTCATTGAATGCGTGCAGTTGCGTGCTACCTTGTATCTTTAACTTCATGTCAGGTGCTACATTCCGAGTCACTGTAGGTGTCGAAGGAGTTTGAACTGCAGCCATGTCATAAATAGCTGAAGGAGTAAACAAGTAAAGAAAAAAGAATTCTTGTTGCCGTCAAACGGAACATATTACTAGCGGGCTGGGCCAATAACGTCATACCCCCGCTTGTCCTGGCTTTCATTTTTGCCTTTTTACCGAATCGGAATCTGTAATAGCTCCACAAAACGCATCGGATCGTTATCGCCTCATAATGGTATCATCAATCAAAATGGTAGATCCTTACTGCAGTTACAAGACCCCCCTCAGTTTGGATGTGCAGAGATCAGGCCAAGAGGACACAGCGTGGCGTCTTCTGTCCGCGGTTACACAACACAGCGGTTTCACTGCAGTGGGTCCTGCAGGAAGCTGCAAAGGATCCACGTATACGCCATCAACTCCCTCTCGTGCAAACGAGAAAAAGTAAAAGATCACGAGTCACTCCCGCCCATGCTAGCTTACAGTTTGTACCTCTCACGCCTTAGTAAGACCACCCGCGGCAACAGCCCCGGCTGCAGCAGCGCCACCTCGCGCGTCGTTGTGGATATCGGAAATGCCGACCCTCACTCCCCACATCACTTCTGCACTTTCTCTCCCGCCGTCTCGCCCCTGGGGACGACCACCGTCCCACCGCTGCAGCCGCGGTATCCGAGCTGCACTGAGACCGGGGAATCAGGAGAGTGCGCCCCGGCGTGCTGGTTGCAGTTCGTTCAGGAAACTCGGTGACTAAGAACAAAAGAAACGTCAGGAGAGGACGAAACGGCTGCTGCAAGTTTCCAAACAACAAAACGAGTAACCTTCGTTCGTGTGTATAAGAAGGAAAAACAACGGTGGAAAAGAAAGTTGATGGGATCGAGGGGTTGTTATGGGGTGGGGAAATCCCGAGCAGGAAGAAGACCGTTAGGCGCTGACAGGATAAGGACAGTGGGGTTTTGGGGGAACGGGCCTGAAGGTGCAAAAGGCAGGAAAGGCCTAAGACAAAGATGAGAGAGGGAGAGGGAGATTTTGTTCCAAGCGGCGAACGGAAGTTCTCAGTGGTGATAAAGGAATAAGCCGGAAGGGAAGGAGTGAAAGAAAGGAAGAAAAGGCATATCATCTTCATCGGGACGGTGTATACGCGCACTTCGGTTCTTTTTCCAGCACATAAATGTGTCGCGCGCGCCTGTCAGGTCTGTTACAGACAGAAGCTATCTCTGTTGCTAAAGCTTCAGTGCTTCGCTGTGAGACGTCGCAAGCGAAAAGTCGTTGAGCCTTCAAATGCTTGAACGAATGAGAATGCGTCATAACCAAGAGAAAAACATCGGTAAACAATGAATAGTGTCGTCAAAAATGATTATTTAAAATGGGCACCAAGTAAGCTTGGGTTACCTTCACGTTTAAAGAGAGCTGAAAGAAGACGCGTATATATGTTTTCCGCGTAAAGAAGCCAGTTGCTTCAAGCGGCACGCTCTAATCCATACTCTAGCTGAACGATGTTCTTTATCAGCAAAGGATAGTTGTCACATAGGAAGCCTCAGGAAACATCCTGTCGCCGACAGGGTAGGGTCACTATCTCCTTTTCGCAACGCAGCGACCAGCTCGGTGTTTTGAGAATGACAGTCGTCAAGTGACTCTAGTAATTCTCTGCTTTTCCACACGAAACCGACACACTTTCCCTAAATAGAGCGTCGAATGCCGGTATATCGAAGCCCATCTCCGTGAAATATGTGCGTAAGAAACACTTATGCATACTCAGGTTTTCTTCTTTTCCGCCCCATACAAGCTTTGATATGTCTCATTCTTCGTATTACCGATCGAAGAATTTAAACGCATTCTTTACATCAGTTTGGAAGGGATCCTATAAATGACAGGGAAGCAAATGCAACGTTCCCCAAGGCTACTATATACCTCTTAGTCATGCCATCATCGCCTCAGGGAGGATGACAAATTGCCGTCCTTCACTTACATACAGCAGCCAACCGGCTTACCCTCCCCTCCCCCTACCCCCCACTTTCCACGAGACGTCATCCACACTTTCCTTTCCATTTAAAACCAGCATTAAATAAGTGAGGCAGAGTTATCCTTCTGTATCTGATATGGTCACTTCCGGTTGCCAGAAACGATGGGGATTTCAAGAGCAGCCCTTTACCGACTCATAAAGCTGAGTGAAAAACTTTCTCCATTGTTGGGGACGACTTTTACGAAGAGTGGGCAACATAATTTGCAGCTCAAAAGTTTCCAACGCGAGAATACAGACAAATAAGCGAAAGCCGGGCGCTCTTGAGGCTCTCGCTTTGTCGTCCATCAAGCAACGTCGCCGAAAGCTGTTCACACCCGGCGCCACCCTCAAAATCCAAGAGCGCCTCGAGCAACCAAGACGAGGCGAGAGCCGCATTTCTCTTACGTCATGAATAAAAATAAGGGAAACGTCAGCTTCGGGCGCAAGACAGACGTAAAGGTAGTTAAGGCTTCTTTCAAAGACTGAGCTTTCGACGAGGAAAAATGTTATATTCTCATTGACGCGGCGAAGTTACTTTAGCACCATTTAGAACCAGTACAAAGATCCTTTACGTGGCTCTCGCGTGTCTTACTTTTCTTCTCTTTTCTTTTTGTTCCCTCTCTCACATTGCAAGATAGCAAAGCGTATATGCTCTCAATTAACTCCATGCTTGGTCTTTCTCTCACACTATTATACAAAGAGACTCACCTACACATATGCACCGTAAATATATAAACTAATCGCAAGTTCATTGCACCACTACCCTTATTATAACTTGACTTTTGAAGTCATATGCATTATGGAGACAAGCAGCCGCAAAATACTAGGAACACCAACTCTACGTTTTTTGGTCTATTTCTCATCTAGCCACTTCATTATGTGTCCAAGTTAGACTCAACGCTCCAAAGTCGCGTTTCCACATTGAAAGTCGGATGTTTGGGAACATCTGTCAAGCTTAGAGGTGTTTTTAATGCTTAGCGAGAAGCAAGGGGTGCCATATTATGAGAATTTCTTGGGTCTTACGGCCTAAAATCGCTATGATTATGAGCCATGACAGAGACGAAGTGCGCGAAATGTGCGTCGCTAGGCCATCGGTTACGTTGCACCGGCTGGAGATTGATTATTTAACCGCCAATCTCTAATCGCACACGTGTTTTTTTTTATCCTGTTCTTTATATATGTGTTTTTTCTTCAATAAATCTTCCGTTGCTAGCCTGCGCTTGTGCGTGTGTCTTCCTTGCCGCTGTTTATTTCGCGCAGTTCGTCTCTGTCATGGATTACCAACTGGCCCAGCGTTCTATCCTTCTAGATTATGAGCCACGCCGCAGTGAAGAGCTTCGGGTTACTTTTGACCACCTCAGGTTCCTTGACGCGAACGTAAATGTAAGCACGCGGGAATTCTTTCTTGTCGGGAAGTGGTAGGAAGAAAAAAATGAAGGAAACAGAAGGCTGTCAGACGTTGGTAGATGGGAAAGGACACTATAAAGATGAGAGAGAGAGAGAGGATGGAAAGAAAGAAGAAACTAGGCAGGTAATGCGCTCGCGCGTGAAATGTAGCACTGCTACAGCACCACCATATAATAAGAACCAGAATTTAGTGGCGTAGCCTTGTTCTCGATAGACATGGTATTAGTAAAATATGGTTAGGATAAAACACAATATCACTTCGTGGTGACTGTCGAGGAACAAACGAACGTGCTCTAATGCCACGGCTTATAGAGTCAAGCTGCGGTATTGGAATCAAAGCTCGCAGATCAAAACGTTCAAGGACGTGCAGCGGCAGGCACATTATGCGTACAATGTTAACCATATCACGTTGACGAGGTTTCGCATGCTAAAACCA
Organism: Hyalomma asiaticum; assembly: GCA_013339685.2. NCBI lineage: Eukaryota > Metazoa > Arthropoda > Arachnida > Ixodida > Ixodidae > Hyalomma > Hyalomma asiaticum. Next base: position 99,437,834 of record CM023486.1, read on the forward strand.
ATATATGATTATGAGGCACGCCGTGTGGGAGGCCTTCGGAAATTTTGATCACCTGAAGTTCTTCAACGTGCACTGAGATCGCACCATACATGGGCCTCTACCATTCTCGCCTCCACTGAAGACGCGAACGCCGCAGCCGGGATGGCACCCGGGTCTTTCGCGTCACCAGTCAAGCACCATGACCACCGCGGCGCAATGTCGATAAAGTTAAACAAATTTTCAATGCTTGCGCGTCTAGTATTGAGAAATAGTTCGATAAAAGCGACAATAGGACGAAAGAAAATGTTGCTTGCAATAAAATCAACACAATGTACGCATGACAACACACATAATCAACGTCGATTTCCGGCACTTCTAAAACCGGTGGCTCCCAGACATTGCAATATAAAGAACCCACTATGGAAGGACAACACTACGTCATTGATTTATCGATCAAAGCAGAAGGTACAGTGGAATGAAAATATGCGACAGTTTACTCCTCCAAAATCAAATCTAAGTTCGTACAGGAAGTTGCTGGGCCTGCTTCTATTTTTTAACGGAAGGTTAAACAGTCGACAGCTTTTCTAGGAACACTACGTAAAGGAGATACGCCACCACTGTGTTTGCGCCGTAAGGTGGCGATAATTCAATGATTTTCGATACCGGCGAGTGAAGCTCGACATCTACTTACCTTCTAGAGCATCTTAGCTCGAACATTTATCAAGCATAATTGAGCTTTTCCAGCGCGATTAGTACCGCTTGGTTTGAAAATTCTATGCTAACCCATAACGCAAGTGCATTCGCCCAGTCAAAGCTTGAACTCAAACATCTCTGAAGCATAAACGTCGTTAATGTGGCGGACCAATCATACGCAGTGGCGAGAATCTCGAAGGCAGATTTTGCATCATTTCATCTTTAGGAGCCCCTTGAAGCCTCAGCTGTGCACATTCGCAGGGATTCCGTGAGTATTTCTCGGAGATAATGATGTGATTTGAATGCGTCGTCCGCCCAATATACATGTATAAAAGCGAAGCGTTGTTATTCCGCTAACCGCCTTCCCCTTATCCAAGTTGTTGAGTTTAACGTACAGAAACTTAGCACTTCGTTTCTGACTACGCAGCATTCTATTTTTTTTTTTTAGATGCGAAGCATATTTTGCCCGAGGCTATGTCCGTTGTCCGTTGGCGTCCGCACTCCCACTGCGCATGCGCAACAGCTGGCCCAACTTCGCAAGGAACGAGAACGCACCCTCGCCCGCGAGACAACGCTGACGCAGGCAGCGTCTGCTAGCTAGTTTCTTGATTGAAAAAGCCGACTGCTCGAGCTGCACAACCGTTCACAGGCCACCTCATATATATAGGCACTGGATCTTGACCTGCAATGTAGTGCAACGGGTGTGTAAATATACACACGCGTTGTCACTCATTTACATGCATGAGTGGGCAATGTCACGGGTGATTTCCGGTAACACCGAACGATCCCCAGTGATTCGCCCACTCATCGTGGTTCACTTCGTGGACACGTGTGAATTCTGTTTTCGTTTTTGTGGCCATTGAAGTGCACTCGCTGGCATCGGAGCCAAACCGGAGGCTGCGTGCTCGTAACGATATGTCAAAACAGCTCCCTATAGGCGTAATACCTGCACAATAAATTGCAGCTTATTCATCTAGAAAACTTGCTTAACGGTGCGCCCGACGTAAACGAGATGTTGAAAGAGGCACGGGGCATTGCTAACGAACATTTAAAACGCATTTCGTTATGTTACAGTACGCGCAAAAGCTGGATCAAACTCACACAAAGTCCTGTTGCTGGGAATCGTTACTTAGCAAAAGAAATGCTATAATCACAAACAGAAGATAATACTTTAAGTACTGGCGCACACCAAACACGAAAGAAGCTCCTGCTTCGTCACTGTTCGGTGTGCAGCTAATACTTAAAAAAATGCTTTGCAAACTAGCCCACCAGTATCTCCTTTTGAAAAGGTAGTCACCGTCATAGTAGAGCGGCGCTTCTTCGTACGAACAGTTCTGGCTCAAAAGAAGGAAGAAATTTCTTTCTTTCTTTCTTTCTTTCTTTCTTTCTTTCTTTCTTTCTTTCTTTCTTTCTTTCTTTCTTTCTTTCTTTCTTTCTTTCTTTCTTTCTTTCTTTCTTTCTTTCTTTTTTGTCCTTCGCATAATCACTGCCATGTATCAGTGAGTGTGGCGAGTCAAGGACAAGACAGGGTCCGCTTTTCCCCTTCTACGTGACAGCTCCACGGTTGACTGCATGCGAACGCTCACTACGGGCCAACCTCGACTTTAAACAAGCTCGGCTGTTAATACACAGACCATCATGAAACCAGCAAGTTAGTGACGTTCACGGAAGCCCCGGCCTCTTGGGAGACAGTGCTGACGTACTCAGCTGAACAAAACACCATTGTGTGCGACGGGGATGCGTAGACAACCCGCATATAGCGAAGATGGAAAAGGAAGAAAGGTCGATGGAAACTGTACGGGAAAGGGGAAGGCGAGGAAGAATTCGGGGGCGTTTCGGAGGAGAAGCCGTGTTATGCGGAAATGAGGCAGAAGCAGGAAGATGAAGGAACACCGATAAGAGGAACACGACAACACCTCTGCCGATGAAAACGCGTGCTTCCCGTGCGTGCGCGGAAGCGGAAGTAACGAAGGGAGAGCGCTGTCCGGCAATCCACGCTGGTTGCATGAAGGAAGAAGAAAGGAAGGGTAGGGAGCTTCACGTGTACTTTCTCCTGTTCGGTTCCGTGCATGTTGGTAGGGAGACGGGACAAGCTGCATAAAGACGAAAGTGAACTCAGCAATGCGAACGCTAAGCGGAGACGCGTGGTTGCGTTGTGTGAAACGGAGATCGCAAAAACGGGGGGGTAGAACGCAGGCCTGTGGCAAGACACCCTGTGGCCGAATGCAAAAGAAAAGAAAGACTGATTGATTGATGAAATGTGATCATCAAGGAGTAGAGTGAAGGTAATGAATGGTGGTGCATAGCTGGAGAAGCTAATCGTCAAGGCGGCACATAAGAGGGTTAGAATCCTCTCACAGTTTCAACAGAAGGAGGAAGGGGTATTACTTATCTCAGTTGCGAAACATGAGTGTTTTTGTTAATGACATAACAAGCAACAAACAACTCATTGTTATATTGAATATGGGGGCTCCGGTTCCCATTTAGAGAGAGAGAGGCGCGTGCCTCTCTCTCTCTCCCGGCGCGTGCCTCTGCTGTCTTGTGAGAGAGAGAGAGAGACAGAGAGAGCGAAACGCTCTTTCTTAGAGGAACGCTGTACCAGCTCGCAAGGAAGGAGAACGCGCTCTCACCCGCGAGAGACAACGTTGGCGCAGGCAGCGTCTCCTAGCGAGTTTCTTGATTGAGAAATACCGACTGCTAGCGTTGGACAAGCGTTCACCGGCAACCCATATATATATATATTATATATATATATATATATATATATATATATGCACTGGATCTTGACTGGCAATGAAGTGCCGGTGGGAGATTTCACTTGTGTATAGTTGAACCATGAGGATTCGTAGCGTGCGCGTTAACTAAATTAATCCGGAACTCGGCACGATCTATCTACGATGAACATCCCGAGCTTCGCCCACTCATCATCATTCACTACGTGGATATGCTGTAATTTTTTTGATAAAGCTTCCTACTTTATCGCATAAATAATGTACGTTTCAGAGTTGGCTGACACACGTTCAATGAACTTTGCTTCTTTAATTTTTGTTTCTGTTTTCACAAACTATTAAAGCTTTTACACATGTCCCGAGGCACACAGTTCTTTAGCGCTTCTTGGAATCATGTCTTAATGTTTACCTCTTTTCCTTCACTCATACTGAGCTGGAGTATTTTCGAGGAAACACCACGATTCTGTAGACCAGCTTAAATTGATTTACCGAGCGTGAAAGGCACTTAAGAGCTCTTAGCCCTTGGACTCCTGGACTGAGGCGACTACCGAAAGTAGAGCATAACTTCCCACGCAAGCGAAGCGGTACTGCTTAGCTTTCTCACTCACTCACTCACTCACTCACTCACTCACTCACTCACTCACTCACTCACTCACTCACTCACTCACTCACTCACTCACTCACTCACTCACTCACTCACTCACTCACTCACTCACTCACTCACTCACTCACTCACTCACTCACTTATTCTACGATTCATTATATTGAATGATAAAACCTCCCCTATTTGATTATAAAAGATTATAAGTTAATTAAGCATCTTAGTCATCGTTTCTTGTTTTTCAGCAATCAAACTTGGCCTTTATTAAAACGTCGATTTGCATCTTTGCGTGTCGTAGGAATTTAGTAGTTATGAACCAATTCCACTGTGCGTCGAGTTTTGTGCGCACAACTTTCTCGGAAGAATAAGCGGACTTATACCGTGAACTAATTCCTAAAGTTTATTTTGCAAAGGAGAAGAAAAAAATATGGGGGGGGGGAGCACACGATCATTTAAGCCCTGTACCATACCATCCGCCCACAATCTTCATCGACTTTGGTCACTCAGGCTCGTGCGAAGATTAGCATTTCCCGGAATCAGTGCTCGCATCAGATTGTGCTCGCTCACACCTTCCTCATCAGAGTGTGGGCTTCACTCTAAGGGGGAAAGTGCGAGCTTGCCGTGGCGTGTACGGCAGCCAAACGAGTCAGCGACGAGAAAGGGAAAGGCGCGCGCGGGGAACTAACTTTACCGGAGTTCGTAAACGACTTCGTGCGGAGCATTTTGGGCTCGCAGCCGTCACCGCGAACGTAGCCGCAAAGAAAACGGGCGCACCTCATTTGACCCGCTGCATCGCGATTGTCCGAGACCCTTAGTCCGGAAGTCGGAGGGGCTTTCTTCTGAGGGAGCGGGATGCGCAATTAGAGAGGACGCTAGCCCTTCGGATGCCCTCTGCGGATCTAGATCTATTTATATATTTGGGGAAGAGGAAAGGAGGCAGGTTAGGGCTGAAACACAGGTGTGAGACTGGCCTTTCGGTCATGGGTCTGGCAGAAACGCCAGCTTGTAAAGCAAACAAAATCTCTTCGCACGCGCATCAAATCAGTCCCCTCCCCAGTAGTTCCTGGATTCCTTCAAGAAAATGTTAGTGTATGAACTCAGAAATGGGATTGTACTGAAACGTAGATTCACTGATATGAAGAAACAGCAAAAAAGGAGAAAGAATACAAGAAAATACGTGAAAGCATGTGAATTAAGAATGCTGGTGGGATTATATAATGGAAAGGAACATAGAGATAAAGGACCCAATATCTAGACGAGTTCTTCGGGTTCACAGCAAAGTTACAGACGTGTCCTCACTTTGTACAGGATCACGCTCAGAGGTCATTCGGATTTGTAATTGTATCGACGTTCTAACATTTGTTTGAATTTGGTTTGCAGTTATGGCTGAACAACGGGCGTGTTTTGAAGCCTGGAATTAACCAGACGCGTGAGTCGTATCTGTATCTTACAGCCCTGGCCCAGTTCAGGAAAACGCATGTAAGGAGATACAAAAAGTAAGTCCCGAGATTTACCTCGCTAAATACGAAATTTTCTAACGAATGAGACTTCATCGTATACGTATACACGAGCTTGTCTTGCGTGTTGAAAATTCTTGGTTTTGTGGAAGCTACAATCTCGCATCTCTGGCTGAGCTTTCTTACGCTGATACAAGACCAAGAGTTTGGCATAAGTTACAGTTATTTGTTGTGAAAGTAAAAACATCAGTTTCAAGGGGTCTTTTCGTTTCTCGATCAGACACGAGGACTCCCTCATAGTTGAATCTCCTGAGCATTGCCCGAAATAAATGAATGTCATATGAGTGTACGTCCGCGAAAGACTTTCACAGAGAGTTGTGCATTGTGCGTAAGCTGTGTTGGATGATTAAGTGTGTTAAAATAAATTTCTATACATCCGAAACATATCAAATAATACTCTTACAAAGGGGTGCTTCGCTATCTGTTGGTAAATGTCTAAAATGTTGTACCTACTTTTTTTTTCTTGGGAGAATGTGGTATCCGCTATCCTTGATATAAGTAAGCACTGTTTTCGCAAAAAATGTGACGAGCAATGTTTACCTTGCTTGTGAAAACGCTCCGTTATCTCGTTCCTTTCGAAAGCCGGGAGCGCTCCAGCAATGAACATCACTAAGAAGTCGTGTCAGGAAGCAATATTATCGATCGGTCTTCCATGTGGGTAATTCTCTATCGGGCAGATATACCTTTTACGATGCCCCATTAAAGATTTGGTTGGCTGGGCTGATCCGCAGGCATCACGCAATTCCTCTTCTAAAGCTGAACTCGGGGGTGTCCATTGGTTTATGGCTTAGGGCGTCCACTTGCGTGTTAGTGGCGGTTTCTATTAAACCTTAATTCGGCCTGTCTGCGTCTGAGCGGGTAGTGTTGCGTATCCCCAATAAATTCGCATTTATAGCTTGTTGAAATGAAATGCGCGATTGGGAACTGCTTACCACGCTTTAGTTATTAAGCAAGCTTGTACTACGAAAATTTGTACTCTTGAAATAAGGCGACGCTTATCTTAAATCTGTCTGTACATTAAAGCTTTCCCGTCTTGGCATTTGAAGAAATTTCGCAGTCCCCAAGTATTCAATGGCAAAGTTCAATAGTAACAAAATTAGGACCTGGCAAGAAAATGTGACCAAATGGCAACATTTGCTCGACCGTTTCGTTTGCAATTGTAAAAGGCGTCGCAGTAATAGTAAAGAAGTATTGGCTTTACATGACACGAACGAACAACAGTATTGCAGGGGCCGAATGGGAGAGGTCAGTTTGGAAGCAGAATTTACAGAACGAGTGCTTGCCTTCGTTAGCCAGCTTTAACTGCCCGAAAGATTTGTTAGGCTGGAACGTTCTTTATTCAACCACAGATCGTTTACCACTGCTTTTTTTTTTTATTGCGAAATGGACTTGCCCTTGAGGCATAGTTCATGGTGTGTACGTGTTAGACGTGGGCTGTAAGTCCTGTGTTATGTATGAACTGCAGCAGTGTTTTGTGATACTTGTCGTGTATCCAATTGTAATAACTTGTCGAAGCACTGCAGCGGAGACCGGTTTGTTGTAGGAGACGAGAGCCCTCCAGTGTACTGTGTCGGCTTTGAGTCATCAGCAGACTTTAAATGTCTTTGTATTAAATACCTACGTTTTTTAAGCTTTTCGAGGAAGTTGAATAGTTCTACATGAATAATAACACTTTACAGTAAAAGCTTGTGATCTAGGGGTACATGAAAATTTCTTTGCATTATCATTAATAACCTCTAAACACTGCCATTATAATAAGCTCTGTTACCTTACATAGCCATAGTTAGCCAACGTTGAACAAAAGTATCCTGTGCGAATTACATTAGCCAATAATTAGCCAATAATTAGCGATCAGTTAGCCAACGCAGGCCAACATTTCGCCAACAGTTAGCTAACGACAGTTAGCCAGTGCTAGTTTTATGCGAGTAAATACGGTAGGCTTCACGCAGCATGCCTCAGACAGGGCGTTGGACAAACCATACACTTCTTTCCACTTTGCTTTTCCAACTGCTCGCACATTAAGCACATGGTAAGGCTTAAGGAAAGAAAGGTAACAGAGGTTCCTTTTCTGCAATGGACCCTCAGTTATTCCATCGTCCACACGGGCTTTGTGTAGCTGCGTTTCCGGCATAACGTACCACATTGTCCGCTTCCTGCCAAGGAAACCAATTTGCTCGCTCTGCGGGCGGCGTCTGGAGAACTGCCAATACACGAAGGCGACACGGGTTTACTTCGTCAGCACATTGGTGGCCCCAGCGCCATTAGGGAATCGCTGCAGAGGCGTAGTTGACCCCGCACTGCTCGCCTCCCCTGCACGCCCCCTGCCTCAGGAGTCAATCGATGCTCTGCAAGCTAGAATAAAGGTTCCGCTTCTTGGTCTGAAAGGCTCCGCCGAACACCACCGCCAGGCTGCTCTGTTAAGACTTCTCACACTCCCTCCGCGGACGTTAATGTGCTTTCTTAGTTATTTTGGTGCACCGGTCCGTGATTGTCGGCGCTTGGTGAGGAGCTATCGCCACGGGAACGTGGCGTGGATAAGTGTTGGAGGTAGCCAGAAACTTAGCTTTGTGTGAAGTGTTGGATTTTACCTGCGTGCTTTTTTATTGCTAGGTTTCGATGACATAGCCTGATGAGGTCTAAGGATGTGTTTTGGTGTCATAAAGCGGTGAAATAAAAGGATTTGAACATGTCACACCTGCCTCAGGAATTTCGGCAGGCTTATACTGATAGATAGATAGATAGATAGATAGATAGATAGATAGATAGATAGATAGATAGATAGATAGATAGATAGATAGATAGATAGATAGATAGATACTAAATTTTACTGTTAGATACTAAATTTTATTGATCAAGTGATACTGTTCCTTTTGGCATTTTGTTCAACTGCCGCTAGTTATTCTGCAGCGCGCAGCTCATATACTGTACTGAGCAGTTTATTGTGAGTGAAAGTCCTACCATTTTTCAGACATTTCTGGACATCTGCACCCGATACGCGCGTTCGACATGCCGAAAGTTACGTAAGTGCTCGAAGTGTGGACTCACACGTCAGGTGTCTCAGGTATTTCGGTCCTGTATTGTAAATCGCAAATACTCATTCCAAATAAATACTTCGGCCGCCATATGACAGTACACAATATAACAGTTTGATGCTCCATACGCGGGATGCCCTCTTCTGTGTTGTTGAACTCGCATTAATAACCTCAAGAGCGGTTTTTTGCAACGCCTGCAGGTTACGGACGTCACCTGATTTTAGGGGAGCAGCTTCTTAGGGCGTGGGTCTGTCCTTCCCTCGATGTTTGTAGCCACCTGTAGCTTCTGAAGCGCTTACTAAATGGCGCTAGTATGTCTACATATAATGCGCTCGAATCCCAGCATATGCTCGCTTCATTCAGATGTATGGGAACGCGTAGTATGGGAGTCTGTCCGTCCGTCTGTCCGTCCGTCCGTCTGTCCGTCCGTCCGTCCGTCTGTCCGTCTGTCCGTCTGTCTGTCTGTCTGTCTGTCTGTCTGTCTGTCTGTCTGTCTGTCTGTCTGTCTGAGCGCTGCGGTGCTGCTTAGCTAGTACGTGAATTGATCAATAGATGGCGCGGAGGAGCTCGCTGCGTGCTCTAGTGTGATAGGAGAGCGCTAGATGGCGACACACAGTGTTTCTCACGTCTTTGATGATGTACTCGGCAAGATTCACGGAAGATTCACGGTTTTTACCGATGAAACTCCGGAGCTTCGCCCACTCATCATCATTCACTCCGTGGATATGCGTGGATTTTTGCTAAAGCAGCCCTGCGTTTCTAGACTGTGCGTATTTACGATTCCAACGCAGTTAATGTACCCACACGGCCGCTGCAACCGTACGTTTTTATAATAATTTATGTGCTTTAAGTAATGTGACACAGACGTGCATTCTAGTTTTGCACGTACGAATCCTTTATTGCAATTTGTTTTTGCTCCTGTAGAGCGTGCTTTGCCCCAGTAATACTCCAGCTGCGGCAAAGCCAGCTTTCACGCGAATGTTCTCGTGTCTTGAATAGGTACAAATGCTCACAGTTCAATGGCCAAGCAGTACGTAGCATTATTAAGTCACGACACTGTCATGCAGCCTGTGATACCTTCAAAAATCCCTGCGCTACTTAGTTATGGATCAACTTACCGGTTAGAAAATCGTATTTCTGGAAAAAGCATGCGTTTGGTACGAGTTGGCGTGTTGCATTCCATTTTTTTTTTTGTGAGCCTATGTACCTTATTAATGCGATAGCGTAAGGGAGCTCGGGCCACAGAAACTCTGGCGTCGCTGTCGGCGTCGAAGTACATCGCCGAAATCACTTTGAGCAACCACCTTTTCTCGGGGCACGCAGCCGATTACGCAATCCTTCTACCACGGCGCAGGTACCTTAGTCAACAAGATTGAATTTATCAAAGTTAAATCTGCCAGAAAAATTGTAAACTACGACTTAAGTGACATATACACATATGGTAGCTCGGACTTTAATTTGAATGTACGAGAAGACACAGTTCTGTTACAAGGAAACTTAAAAAAGGTGCAGCATTTTACTGAGAAGGTGCTAACTATGATGTTCTATGAGAAGGCGATGCGAACGGGGCCCAATGGCCCTAAAGCGTTAATATTTTTCATAGGTAGCTACGTATACCTAAGGTCCCTAGATATCTTTTTACCGTTTCCTTAAGAAAGCGAAAAATCTACGGAGTTTATGTATACCTATACAAAAGGAGCTGCCGTTTTATACGACTTTTCCCTTAAGCATTACCCACGGGCCTTCAAGCCTTAGTATGTTAGTCTAGCACTCGCGGTCCTATGTGCGAGTGAATACAGTGACCCGCTGTTTTGGTAAGCACGGGGTTTGAGGGGGTTATGGTAAACAAGGTACTATAATAGGCCCTTAAGCGAGACATAACATGGCTGGATGTAAGACGTAGTTAATTGCCACAGCGATTCAGGTGTTAATAATAATTGCACAAAGATTAATTAATCTCCTCGAGGTCATCTCTCCATGCGTATATGTGCCACACGTGATCTGAAGTTCGAAAGCAGATTTGGAAAAGCGTATTTTATGAGCAGTGTCAGTCTTTCGCTTTTACAGCTCCTCAAACAACCACGTTAGGGACCCTAAAATTTTTGTTATTCTATTTTTTTATCGTCACACTACATAATCTTCCAATAACATGCGTCAGAGGCGTTACGGCAGCGCTGTGCAAACTGTGTCGATGCGTATGACAAATGTCGGAAAGATTTTCTCTTAGTGAGTTTGCTTACGACTGATGCGAACACACCGTAGTGCCCTGATCCGTACATAAATAGATACAAGTGCCGGAATCGGATTTGAGGTGACATAAAATGAAGCCCTCGTTGAATAAATGTTAGACGGACTAATCTGTTTCGACATAGCTTAACATTGCCTGATCTCGCTTGACATGCCATACACCGTTACGGCTTACGGGCCCAGATGAAAGAAAACAGCAGCCAATTGCGATGAGCGGTTCACGTCACGTCCTGAATAACCAATGAAGGGCTGGGACTGCTGCAATGATTCCCGGCTGTCATTAGGCCCACTCGGCTTCCGCTGCACACGTCGAATGCCCTCCTGCGGAATTCTGATTCTTTGCCCGACAGATGCTTATGCTCGTTTGGACGGGATCGCTACAAGGAAAGTTGTATCCCTCGTTACCGCGACCGAGCGGGGCAACGTGTCAGCTGAAGAGAAAGTAGGAGTGACAAGTAATGCTTTATACCTTGAAAAGCATTCAAAGCTGTTCACTGATGGCCACTCTCACGTCGCTAATTTTTGTTGCATGGCTGTTGCAGCGCATTGAAAATAAGGGATCTGGCTGCAAGGGAATCTGGGATGGACATGTGGAAGAAAGTGTGTGCGTTTGTTCGTTTTCCAAGTAAAAAATGAAGATGACGCGAGCCCTGGGTGGTTCTTTTTCGATAAGCTATTGGCTGAAGATTTAAAAAATACAGATATGTAAAACTTACCTAGACAGCCAAGGTAAGAGAACGCTTTAACCATGTGACCTCCTTGCGTTAGTTTTAGTACCGGGTGGTAAATGGTAGGCCCTGCAGAAAGTCTAGGGTCAAGTGAGAAAAATAGAGGAGAAAATGAACGAATGCTTGTTTGTAGCTACTGGTCCTACTTTGAGGATTGATACTGGTGTAAACATTCATATGGTTGTATCCGAACATACGTGCACATCGTACAGTGATATGTGTATCAAATTTGTTTTTGAAACATTGTCGTAGATGTAGGTGATCGGAGTACATGTACTGCAAATCACCTTGCTGCATATTTACGGGAATGTTTATAACACGCGGGCGGACCCATTTCATAGGCGGGCCTGGCCTTGGCAATTATTTTCCTTGTCTCGATAGCGTGGGCATATCTTTGTAGTTTGAGATATATATGGCATCCATGCGCTAAGAGGAACACGTGTTGCTCGGAAGTGCCCCCGGCATTCACCCATTTTCTCACTCCTGCCATTGAACACTAGAACAATGCAACGCTTGAACCTCTGTACGCCATTATTGAACCATAGTCCATCGCGCTTCTTCTTCAATCTATTTAAAGTAATTGATGCATAATGCTGAAAACAGAGAAATAAACAGAGCGCAAAAGTTACTGCAATGTTAGCCGCGGCTGTAACTGCATCTGCATGCGTTTGAAAATTGATAGTGTTGTCAATATCTGTTTGATTATGTGATGTGTTTAGGGATAATTAAGCGTGCTTAACACTACTGGAAAGTTAATAAACTAGCGGTCACGCAATATGTACATTAGCGTTAAAAATACAAAAGGAATTGTTGCCCTTGTAAAAGAAGTGTTACGTGTTTGCGTACTTCTAAGATATTGCGTCATCATTTGTGATCGTTTAACTGCTCAAGGCTACTGAGCGAGAGCTGCAGTTGTGGTCCTGACACAGAAAAGTGCAGTTGTGGAAGTTTTTGGCTCCAGCGAGGGAGGAACTTATTATGCTTATGGACAACTGCTAGTAACATCAATCAATCAACCACCGGGACGGTACATTGGTTACGGTAACCGGTTGTAGAACCCACGAACGCGGGTTCGCCTCCGACTGCGGCGGTCGCATTTTAGATCGTGGCGAAAATGCTAGAGGCCGACGCAATGCACGTCATCAGCGTACGCTAAGTCATCCGAGGTGGTCAAAATTTCTGGAGCCATCCGCTACCGTATGACTTATAGTCATAGTTCTGGCACGCAAAACCCGAGCAAATATTAATAATATCAACCAGTAGCGCACCCATGATCTCTGCCAGGGGGGGGGGGGGGGGGGTTCAATTTTTCACGAAGGGGCGGGCATGCGATTACACAGTTGTTGCGTGTGTAAAAAAAAGTAACTAAAATTCCAAATAATAGTAACATCAATTATGATGATTATTTTTATTTTTTTCGGCGTTTTTCAAAGACATTAGCTCCACATTCTTCTAGGACATAGGAGCAGTTACGGAGTGGGAGGGGGGTTAGGTCGGCCTCAGGGGGGGAGGGGGGGAGGTTACAACACCCGAACCTCCCCCCCCCCCCCCCGGTCGGTTTGCCACTGATATCAACCTTCCATCTTGATATTTAGTGTGTTCGTCGCGCTTGAACTGTTAGAAGTGGGCTGTGAGGTCAGTGACCTGCGATAAGAAACGAATGTAGGTTAAACAAATTATGTATGCACGCAGTACACGTAAATAAAAAAAGTAGATAAAAGCTACCGCATTTCGGTGCGGTCGAGTTCCTAAAGGAAAGCTAGAAAAAAAATGCAACTGTTTAAGCAAATGACAAAATTGGCGCATGATCCCTTGCCCGACAAGCGGCGACGACGCCTTCATTAGCAAAGATAGTGGACGCCCATGTTTAACCGCCACGCAAGAACATTTCCTGGGTGCTCGTATGCAGGCAAGCGAGGATCTAGAGATCTAAACGCATAGATATATGACCCGAGGCAGTCGCTGCTAGCCTGGCGCACGCGCTGTTAGCGGTAGCGTGCCCAGACAAGCGGGCGCGGGCTTCCCATTTCAATAATTACGTTACCATGCTCGGCACATGGCGGCCCTTGTCTCTAGTGGCGCATAAGGAAACAGTCGAGCCTCCGAAAAGAAAGAAATCGAATGCTATCTACGTGAAACCCTTCTAATCGAAAACTGTGGGCTGGGATTTTCGCTCACGAGAAGTAAAGCATGCATCGAGCTTTCCGGTATTGGAACTTAAACTCTGAGTGTATTCCACGACGAATAGATCTGAGTAGTAATTGATCGCGTTGATGGTGTACCGCTTAAGTTTTGAAAAATACTTCACACTCAGGTATAATGACGCTGTAGGTGAAATCCTAAAATTGATTGATGGCAGGCTTTTTATGCATTTACATTGCGTTATACTAAATAAACGTAGCAAACGTGCCACACTGTGCTTCACCAATTCAATCAGCGTTTTCTCGAACCTTGTTTTGTATCTATACAAAAGATACGTTGATGCGAACATTGTTCTCCCTAAGCCATGTTTATGTGCACGAGAATTGTTCCGAATAAATGACCATTTCACTGAGAATGTTCTTTATGTTTGTTGTTTCGCTCGCACGTCTATATATATATATATATATATATATATATATATATATATATATATATATATATATATATATATATATATATATATATAAGAAAGTAAGATGTCCAGATGCAAGGAAGGCCGTCTCATAGTTTCACATAATATCGTATGCCATACGTATGCCATTTCGCTATTCTGACCGGTGTCAATGGGGTAACCAAAAACGGACGTATCTTAGACTACAAGTACAATATAAGTCTTTTAGAAGACAATGCATCTCTGTGTAAGTAGGCCTGCACACTAAGAAACACACCGAATAACCGCAGTCGTACGGGCAGTCACGAAAACATCAACACAAAGAAGCAGAATAACTTCTTGCCGGTATAGATGGTTCATTGCAATGTTCTAGCAGCGCAGGCAACTTTTTGAAGAAGGGACTATTCATAAATGCGGCCAAAACGTGCCACGCCATGCCCGGTATTAAAGTTTGTTTCTGTGCGTGTCTGAAATTTTGTACTCCCTCTCACTATCGTCTTTCTAATCTCTCTCTTCCATCTCCTCAGTGTAGGGTAACAAACCGGAGGCTGCTATCTGGTTAACCTCCCTGCCTTTCCTCTTTCTCTCTCTGTGTCTGTGGGAGTACCACGCACGTTCTTTACTCAAACAGTAGTGCCAGCAAAATCCGTCAGCGGTGCTTTCAAAACGTGCGGGCAACCACGCGAGGGAGCATCGTTAAAGCGCGAGCGCGATGTTGCGTCAGTGCCGTCATGAATATTCGTTAACGATTGCAAATTGCCCGAGTCTTTTGTTGATTAGCGGACCGCCCGTCCCGCCTCGATGTGCCTTAATTATGCACGCTCTCGACCCGCATCGACCGCGTGTGTGTTCATTGGTTGTTATGCCGATAATATAGTAGCGATCTGTGTACGTCGGTTTACCTTTGTTTTCATTTATCGATTTTTCTGTGCACCCGTGTTACATTGAGCGTTTGTTTATTCTGAGCGTAGCGGATGGCTGAAAATATACTTGCCATCGCTAGATTCTTTTTTAGGGCTGGAAATCGATGATAAAATGAACTAATGAAAAAAAGCAATATGAGTCATCGTAGGACCACATTACGTATTATTGGAGCCATTTGCATTGCCCAAAACATCATCAGCTTAAACAAGAACTGCCTCATAACTGCACGAAATCGGGAGAAAGTACGGAGGCATAGTGACTGTATAACCTTAAAATTGAGGCGACGACAGCACGCACTAAAAGCATGCACCAAAAGCATGCATACAGTTGTTCAAAAGTTCACACATCTGTGCATGTTTCGCTGAAGATCTTTCAATAAGCCGGAACAATGTCCTTTACTGTGACACACTCTAGTGCCTTTCGACAGGACGTAACACACAGTGAGGAAGATGCCTGTCAAGATCCGTAAGACGGGGAGAGAGTCGGTCAATACGACGAGGAAAAAAAATTGCGAAGTGTTTGGACATCGCTTCATGAATAATTCAAGCAGAAACGACAAGTGGCTTTGAGTGTACATGTTTAGTTTTGCGTGTGTGATTCGTACTTCAGGAGGCGGGTGTCACATTGGGGAAACCGGAGGCTGTTTTCTAGGCTTTTCTCAGCTTATATTTGAACTAGTTTTGAATATACGTTCGACTGGGTCGCAGTATTCATGAATTAAAGCTAAGCTACTTCAAAGGATTTGGACAAACTCTGTGCTGAAGGAACTCGTACGTAAGTTTAATATTTCTTTAAATGTTAATACCCTCAAGGCATGAATGACTTACAGGAGAGTGATCAAGTGGAGCACACAAAACAAGTTCCTGGTCATACTATGTTAGCTAATATATCGCTATGCTTGATGATATTTTGCATTCAGCTTTGAGTGACCATGACGCTTCTTAGTTATATATTTTTGAATAATGCTTCACGAAAACGGTGTTTTAGAGAGATGCGTTCGATCTAGAAATGTGGTTCTAGCCTGAAAAAAAACAAAAAAAAACAAATCACTGAAAAGAGACATGCTCTAGATTCATTTTTTTTTTTCTGTATCAAAGACGAGGAATGCTAACGGGTCATTATCTCGAGCGCTTGGCTGTTAACAGATGGCAATGGTGTTGGCCTCGGCGCTGTCCTTGCGTTGCGCGAACAAAGGTTGCTTGGATATGTCGTGGCCGATGCAAGTCGCACGTTTGCCAAAGCCAAGAGTAAGTACACCCGAGCGGAGAAAAAGAATGTCTGACGATCATCTGGGCCTTTGTTAAATTCCTGTCAGATTTCTGTGGCTACCAATTTGATATCATCGCACACCGCCACGCACATTGTTGGCTCTTGTCCTTTCGGCAGTCTTGCCCGTTTGGACACTTCGCCTGCAGGTGCACCGCTGTGCGCTGGCATCCTCTGTAAAGGTGGTTTCTGGTTTCACAGTCGTGTCTATTAAGTGGACGTGAAAAGACAGTTGTTGGAACGAGGGCTGTCAAATAAATTTTTAAAGGAGAAAAGTCACACTTAATAAAACTTCAAGTACGGGACAGCATGTTTCATTGAAATACCGGCTAGGCAAGTTCAAAATATTTCGCTCTTTTTCTCATGCTCGTGTACATAACGTGTGTTTACATGTGTTTACACATCGTTTCTACAAACGTCTCATTAAAATATGGAAAGAAAATATGTTATTCTTAAACTTTCGGTGAAAAGTGGGCCACATCACTGACTCTGTACGGCATTCTACATGGTCTTCGCCGGGACTATCACTCCATGATAAACGCTGTATCTTAGTGAGTCCTCTTCCAGCGCGGAATAATAAAGGAGGTCGTTCATGCATTGTTACCATGTATAGTGCAGGCCACGCCACAATCCTTCTTCTTATTTTTCTTCTTCTCACATTGTGATTGGTAACATGCGCAAATTTATACACCAGGCAAGCTGTAGTAACATGCACAACAAAGAACGGCCTACGCTTATACGAGCGACATCCCGTACCACGAACTGATAACACCGGCAGTACGACCGCGTACTCCTACACCTGTGCGGTTAAGGCACTGCTAGGGGAGTTTGTACGCACACAGACACTCTGGTATCGTGCCGCTACGCGCACGTTTTATACAGACGTCGAGTACCGGCGATACGCGCAAAACAAGCAGCAGTAAGTGTTCGCATAAAAGAAACGCCGCGGTCTCTCCGGTACCGTTCTCCACGCATGTAGAAAACGTCTTCGAACACATGAGCGCGCATACATGAAACATCTCAATTTCGTTTACTCTTTCATACGAGTGGCATCACACTTGCGAGCTTCAGGTGCCGCATCCGCAGCGCCCTCCAGCACGTCGGTGCACTCTTACATATCGACGCCCAATTCTGTCGTTCAATGTTTAAAGAGCCGAACACGCACCAGCTCCGCGTTTCACGTAGAGGCAATATTTTCTCTCGCTCTGACGCCTCGATGTTTGGTAGTGGCGATACGCCGGCGTAGGCTTTTTGTCCAGCGATAAGGGCCAGTGCCCGCCCCCCTTCCCCCCCGTTCACATTTGAAGAAAACTTCGCCGAGAACGTCGGCACGGCTTCGGGGCAGCTTTGGTTCCGTTTTTCTTCGCCTATATCCATTTGTGTTCTTTCCGCTCCTGCGAACGACACGCATTTCAATGCTTGCTCCGAGCGACGCAGCATTTGTTTGGCGGCGTTGTAGAATGGCTTCTCGACCTGAAACGAGATCATAAGAAATACAACAGGTTTTTGGCACCATTCCATGACGGACAGCGCGAAAGGCGCCTCGGGGGATCCATTCTTCGAATTTTTGTTCTTTTATTCAGCGAGTATGTCGCGCTTGCGGTTGCGCGTCGTTCGGCGTCCAAATCTTATTTTCAAATTTCTCTCTTTTTGGTCCCGCCGGCGGTGCTGGTCAGGGTTTGTGCGGCTACGAGCGTCAGCGTGCTACGCTAAGGGCCCGGAAACGTCGGTGCCGGAAGTGCCGAATGCGAAATGCCGTGGAAAAAGCTCTGTCCTTTCTTTGGAAGAATTATTTTTCATGCGTTGAAGTTCCCTTTAGTATACCTTTTTCTCTTACGCTTTGTACTATAGAAATGGACGACTCAAAGTAGGAATTTAACGAAAACGAATATCATTTCTTTCTACGATATAAAGTATTGTTGGTAGGGTGGTGCAGAAATCAAAATTAATACCAATTATTGTGGTGATGTCCGTGTCAAAGCCACGATATTATTGCGAGCTGCGGTCTAAAGGTGTGCTCCGGATTAATTTTATCCACCTGGTGTTGCTTATCGTAAACCTAAATCAATGTGCACGGGCTGTTATTGCCTTTTGAACGTACTGAAATGCGGCTACCGTAGCTGTAAGCAAAGTATGTATGATCGAGCCTAGCAGCCTAACAGTTCAGTCGTCAATGTACCACGGTGGGAGGGAAATTGATTCAGAAATAAATTCCGCACAACCACTGCTGGTCGCAGCACAGGACATAAGTGGTGCATTTAAAGGGCAACGTCGCATGCAGGGGATTGTTGTCCGTAAGATTAGGAAAAATTGTGGTCTTTAGAAATATCCGCAGTGCATGCATAACTTGACGCTGCGTATAAGTGCGAGCTTGTAATTTGTAAGCTTTTTATGAGCTTACTGAAGAATAGTTTCCCACCGGTGCATAGGTATCTGCGGTTCCCATTCTCCTCATGCGACCATTACCAAACGACCTTGCACTGGACAGCATATTCCCGGAGCGACGCCCATGCCCCCTGCCACAAGTCCTGTCTTTACTCATGCGGCCTACCTGTTCTTCCCCTTTTATCCCCCCCCCCCCCCCCCCACCCCCATCTGTGTTGTTAAGGTTTCTCACGTATTTTACCTAAAATACGCAACCTCGACATGAGAAGAATTAGGTAACCGGAAATGCATTTCCATTACGGTGCAAAATTTTTGCTTGCATTATTTTTTCTAAGAGAAGAGATTCCCCTCCCCTGTCGCAAATACAGCATCACGACCTGTATAGGAACACCACGTGACTCGGAGGCCTGGACGCGTCCAATATCCGCACTGGCGCCGGTTTCCCTTCGATGCGTCCGCTCTGTGTCTCCCTTCCTGCTGGCAGGGTCTAGAGCTAAGCGCCCAGTGCTTGCTGGAAAGGAATCGGCAAAGAGGATTAGAGGGAGGAAGTATTACTCGACTTGCCGGTCTTCCCGTTTTTACTTTAGGCTATAGGGCAAAATGTTGTGCAGTAATACTGTGTAATACGCTGCCCTACATTTCTGGTACCCGTAGCAGCCGTCTTTACGAAAACCCGGCTTGGTCGTGCCGATTTTCCACCGTCAGAGTTCTCTCGGATCCTTTTACCCTGGGTTGATCTTACTGGCATTGTAATTTTGCAGTAAAATTCGGCAGCACGTCACCAAGGCTGTGCAATTTCTACTGCGTGATCACCGCTATATCCAGGTTCGCATCCGGTGGCGCGTTTTGTTTAATCTTCAGTGGTTTCCTTAGCGCTGGTAAAGGTGATTTACTTCTAAGCGGCGATCAATGTTTGTTCACTACTTGGCTTTCATTCAGGTTATTACTTTCAAGCAAGCACAAATGTTTCCTGGTTAGTTAATCATCGAAGATTTCTCCCGGATATGAACTTTATTACTTTATTACTTATGGTACTCGGCTGCTGATCCGAGGGTCGCGGGATCGAATCCCGGCTGCGGCGGCTGCATTTCGATGGAAGCGAAATGTTGAGGCCCGTGTACTGTGCGATGTCAGTGCACGTTAAAGAACCCCAGGTGGTCGAAATTTCCGGAGCCCTCCACTACGGCGTCTCTCATAATCAGAGCTGGTTTTGGGACGTTAAACCCCACACAACAACAACAAACTTTATTACTTACCCAGGATATCTGGGGTCGCGTTTACGAAGACTTCGTTTATATGTGATATTTACAATCGTAATTATCTTCGCAATGATCACTGATATGGTCGGTGGCTGTTACTTTTTTAGTTATAGCTTTTAGTAAAACCACTTATTTCTTTAAATGACTACCTTGATCCTCTAAACATTATAGGATGCTGGGGCCATATCGATAGACGCTCGGAAGATATATTAAAAACAATCTTCCGTACAAGACAGTCGCAAAAATGTTGAGGCTAGAATTTTTAGGTAAAACTACAGACGGCGTCAACTTCCGATATGGTTCCAGTGCGCATGGAGACGTTTGTCTTGAATTGACTGGCTCCATGAAAAACAAAGCTACGCAAGAGCGCAAAAAGGGAAAAAAAAAAAAGAACATGAACGTAAGGAGAACGTTCTACGTCACCACTGAGAATATACTGCCATGATTTTGATGTAAGTTTTAAAAAAAATTGTCCAAAATACTACTCCATGTTTGCACATGCACAAAAATAAGCTCAGCGAACCTAAAACAAAATGTGAACGTGAGTGAGCGTAAGGAAACCGTAATAACATTAGATGCGCCTGCGCAAGATAAAATAAGGCAGCATACCAACCGCCTACGGTATGCCTTTCGTTTTCAGTTGCCCGAAATACAATGATACTAGCAAGCGTTATGCGTACGCCGATGCAAGGACTGCGCGAAACCGTCAGCGAACCTCTCGTTCCTATTCACCTCTTCCTTTATTTCTCGCGCCTAGCCGTAGCGCTCAGTCCTTGCTCGTGATAGAAAGTGGCCTCAAGGCACTGGAAAACGGCTGTAAGCGCGAAGGCAGGGTCACTAACAAGGACACAAAAATATTTAACGAATATAAAAGGAAGCTGCATCAGTGTAAAATGGAAGGATGGGGAAGAAGCGGCTGCAGCAATGAACTGCTGCAGTTCAAAAGCTTCCGATGCCGGGGAAAGACTCCTTGCGGCCGTGTAGCCGCCAGGGAGCAGAACCCCAGCCCATTTGCATTCCGGAGCGCGTGCACTGGGACGGCTTCGGTGTTTCGGCCTCACGATTCTGCAGCATTATGGGGAGGCAGGCCTGTTGCCTCTCCCATTTGTCTCTTGTATGGACGTCCTTAGGTATTCCGTTTCTGTGCTGAACATTTCTAAAGATTTGCTTGGAGATCGGTGAGAGCGCTTTTCCGTAAAGCACGTAAGCGAGGCACGAAGCGAGAGGGCTGTTCGAGTTAGGCGGTTCAACGTTGAATCTTTACTATAAATGGCTGCAGTGTACAGCTTGCGAGGGCTTTAGGCTCGCTTGAAGACAGACGTTACGCGGGTGTGGATGAGTAGAAAAACAAATAACATGAACACAGGCGTGGCTATTAAGCAGAAGAAAAGTCTTCCATAGAAGAGGAAAGTAGTAGTAGTAGTAGTAGAAGACTTTTATTGAAGCCCAATATTACAGGCTCAGCATTTCTACCGCCTGTGCGACTAAGCGGCGCTGAACTTCCTCCTCTTCAGAGCCAAGCCAGTCGAGCCAGGTGGCGATTGATAGGGATGGGGGAGGGTAAGAAGCCGATTGCTGAGCAACCGGGCAGTGGAAAAGGCAATGCGAAAGGTCAGCATATGATGAGGGGCAGTTAGGACAGGAGGGGGCAGAGCGGTACTTGTAGAGGAAGAGGCGAGAGGGGGTGGTAAGTGCATTCATTTGAATGTGCCTCAGAAGGCGAGCCTCCGGCACAGTGAGCGATGGATGAGGGGGAGGATAGAGTCGCTTGTCGAGGCGGAGCTGGAGGTACACATCCCTGATAGTTTGGCGTAGGGAGATCCTCCCCCCGCCCGCCAAAGTTTCCCCATCGCCCCCCGAAGGGTTAGGCCATGGGATCAACGGTGTCCGGTGGAAAATATCGCGGGCGAGCTGGTGGGCCAGCTCATTGCCGTCGATCCCCGAATGCCCAGGCACCCAGCGTAGGAAGACGGTGGAAGGCTGTAATGCGGAGACCGCCTGCTCGACCTCTCGTTGGAGGGAAGGGGGTAAGGTGCGGTTTTGTATGTGGCGGATAGCGGCGTAGGAGTCGGAGTAGACTGTATACTCTGGGAGAAAAGGAAGGGAGGGAAATGACCGTAGGGCGTGGACAATCGCGAGGACTTCTAGCGACAGTACATCTGGAGGGTGTAGGTATGGCCCACTGGTGTGGGTTTCAGGTGCCGTAAGGTGAGGATGGTAGAGAGCGAAGCCACAGGAACCTCGAGGAGCCACGAAAGAGGCATCCGTGTATGCAACTCCCTGGGTCTCAAAAAGAGGTGAGTGATGTTGCGCGGCCGCGTGACGGCGGCCGGCATGCAAGACGGGGGACATATTGGACGGAAGAGGAAGGATACGAAGGTTGGGAGCCGGAGAGGATATTGGAGAAGGGAAAGTGGAAACGGGGATGGGAAGGATGCGCGCTTGGGCGAGTATCCATTGACCCTGACGGGTATGGGAAAGCCTGGCAAGCTGGGAGTCCCGTTGGAGGGAGAGGAGAGAACGGAGAGGATGGAAGAGGCCAGTAGCGAAGAGTTTAGCGGTAGAGGTCGTGATAGGTAGATTGAGAGCTGCTTTGTAGAGGCCTAGGAGGGCGGTTTCAAGGGTGTTAAGTTGTGTATGAGTGAAAGGAACGTAAGGCACATAGTACAAGAACTTGTTTAGGGAGAGCGCATGGGCAACCCGGCATGCATGGGCCTCATGAAGACCAGAATGTCGAGTGACCACGCGCCGCAGGAGGTGGGTTACCGATTGGCAGGTCTTCACGGCGTGGTGGAGAGCTTGTACATTCTTGGCCGCATGCAGAGGAAAGCCAAGAACTTTGCATTGTTGTACGATAGGAACGACCTGCGAGTAATATCCCTAACTGGTGCAAAAATCGGGACACTGAGGTTTTCGACGTCCGTCAACACGCTTATTTATTGTCTGTACCGAATGCCACCGCCATTGTGCCGTCGACGATGATGCCAATGTCTCACTTCTTTGCACAGAAATGGGTGTTGAATGGACTATTGATCAAACGCGCGCATGAAGTTCTCGTGCAAGCTGCCATAATGCTAGTCCAGATGCATCAAGCAACTGCTCACTACTTTATTTTGTTAATCTTCATGCTACCCATGTAGCACTGTTCTGACAGAAACATATAAAAGAAACAAATAAATTTTTAGTACAATTGTAGTTCGAAGAAGCAGTAACATTTACGCCGGAATTTTTCTATGTAGCGGTGCCTGAGTTGAGATTCTGTCTGATGCTTACATTTTGTTCCTAGAGCTCTTTTTTTTTTTCAGACACCACATTTATGGCTACGCTACCACTAAGCGGCATCAAGCGCCAAGCTTCTACGTTGCCTCAACAGATCTCACGCTTAAATAGCCAATACTTCGGCAACTGAGTAAATTGCTTATGCGAATAAATTCTCGACCTCGACGGCATAAACAAAACTCATGGCATGTCACTATGTGATTCATTTGTATGCTCGTCCTTGAGTAATTTAAACGTTAAAGCGGGCATTTGGTTGCCGCGTTCTGCCCTGCCTAGCCTACCAGGTGAACCACGGGAGCCCTATATCAGCGGCACTTTTGTGTGCCTAATTTAAACACTCGTATTTTAAGTATTGAAATGTGCGTAACGTTTTTCGGACCATGCATGGAGGATATACGCTTCAGCCCGGACGAACTCCTATAAGAGCCACTCGATTGTTTGAGTACACCCTAATATGCAGTCGTGCACAATGACCTAGAATTGACGGCTCGAAAAAAAGCCCTCCTCTCGCCCCTACCCCTTCCTTAAGAAACCGGGTGCATAAGAAATGCAGAAAAAAGAAAGCTATGCGCAACTTTAGCTACGAAAGCTATTCTCGAAAGCCTTTGATGCAGCGTCTGCACGCAAATACAGCAGCGGGTAATTTCCCCCGAGGTCTGCAAGAGATCCCGAAGACAAATGGTTTAAGTGGTGTTGTTAGGAGCAAGGTTTCGCGGTCGAAAACGAGCTCCCTCGCGGGTAGATGCTGAGCGTGCGAAGCGCCATAAAGGGTTTCATTGAAGGACACTGTTTTTTTTTTTTTTGTTCTTTAGAACTTTCTTGCTAACGACGTTTAGATTCGACGTGCTTACAGAGAGAGAGGATGGCTATTGTCATCAGTCAAGTGGAGGCGGCCTTGAATTCCTCTTTCACGTCTTCGTTCTGCTATCGAACGTTTCCATGTTGCGGCGTGAGCTGCAGTTCGGCAGAATAAAGTGGAAGGCCGCGTCCCCAAATCACTGCGCGCAGGGAAAGGAAACTGGGTTTTATCGTAGTTGAACCACTCGCAAGAAAACTGAGAATCACAGTCCTTGACAGTCATTCTGTACATTATGGAGGGGGTACAGGCGTCCAGCATCCGCATTTTAATTCTTTCGCCTGTAGCATTAAAATGACACTAAAGTGAAAAACAATTTTTCTAGCCTTCGTATATTAGCTTTTCACAATACAAAGATACCTATTTTGCGAGCTGGAGAGCCTCGCTAAGCTAGGAAACACGGATAAAGAATATACAGGTAACTACGCCGCTTTGAAGTCCCAGCCCTAATACGCGTGACGTCACAGAGCTTTGAAGGCGCCTGCTAAAGTCCACATAACTATTTATCAGTAAGAAATACATACACTGTGCTCCAAGGAAGCCAGAGACTTAACACAGGGAGTTTCAGAGCATTTGACAGAAGGAAGTTGGCGAGAACACACGCAAAAAAAAAAAAAAAAGGGTTTGGACTTGTGTCGTCACGGGGCCGAAGTTCCGGCGCGAATTTCAAAACTAAAATTTTGACATTCATATTCTCTTTTAACATTGCACATAAAATTGCAAAATTAACAGCAAACGAGTTCTCGAGATATGAAGTGTCATTATAAATCCCTTCACATAGTCGCTTTAGTGTCCCTTTAAGCTACCCGGGTTCGCGAACAGACTTCTTCTCGAAGGGGCTAAAGCTTTGCTTGGTTGTCTAAGCTTAGCTAAGAAATGCGGATGGCAATGGTGTCTCGTCATGGTAACGATGTGTCATGGTTTCATACCACCTGTATTGGCTCACATGACGTGATACACTTAGCGACGCTTTAATAAGAAACGAAATACGCGCGTTATCTATACAGCCTGCCTCTTATCTGCACGAGCGAGCGTATAGCGTGACCGTTGTTCGACAAAAAAGAAAAAAAAAAGAATGCGCGATTGCCATTCAGTGGTTCTTTGAACCATGTTCTTAGGTTTTTTTCCCTTCTCTCTTTGTTTTGTGCATATTGTGTACTCTATTGTCCCACTCTTGCTATAGCACTGTGAAGGGCTGCAGTATATGGAGACAGACAGACAGACAGAGATAAAGGTGATAAATTGGGATGCGACAATCGAGGAATGTTCCGTTTAGTCAGAGAGAAAATCTCTCATTGAGCTGTTTCTTTGGTGCGTTAAACACAGTGTTCTGAAGGGAAAAATGATCGACATCTACCTTTCAGTAGCGCGTACGCATGCAAAAAAGTTCCATACGGCGTTACAATGTAGGAGTTTCTCAGTAAACTGAAAAAAAAAGAAGAAACGCAAGTTTCTTATTATGAGATTCTGTGCTCGAATGAGATTGTCCTCCTGCGAACAATTGGAGCATCCACCATATACATGGATGCTCATGCTAAAGCCAGTTCACTTTAAAGTTTAGCAATACTAAGACACTTCCCAGAGAGCATTAGAAAGTCGTTTTTTTATGTTCTCTCCACCGCGTTCGTAGTTGTAACTGTGAATTCTTTGATTATTCTGGGGTTGAAACTCCAGAATAATCGTTTTTCGCTGCAGTCGCTTCAAAAGACGTAGTGACACGGTGAAGGCAGAACGGAGGCGAATACGGGGTTCAACGTTTTTCTTTGCACAGTGAAAGAGCTCGGGTGGAGGTTGCATAAGCACTCGTTTCTTTAAAGGAAAAGAAACCGCGAAGAAGCTACTGTGCTTCGATGAAAAGCTCCAACCTGCCAAACTCTATGCGCGCGCATGCACGAACACGCGTGCACAACGAGCACAAATCTCACGGGAACGCTAAGGGATAAAGTGGGAATGCGTTGCCGACGGCTAGGCTCGTAAAGATGTGTCGTGCGGTAGTAGGCGCCGTTAGGAACGGTCGTAAACAGCCGCTAAGCCTTCCTGACAACAACAAGCCGCGTTTGATGCAGCCACCGAGACGGCCACACGTAGCATACGAAAAAAAGAAAAAAGAGGCGCGGAAGTTTCTCAGGTGAAGCCTTTACTGCCACAACACCCGTATTTCCGCACCTAATAAACAACGACGACAGCGTTTTCAGAGTCTGTTTAGTTCGTGTCTCCCAGTGAGTGCGGTAGCATTGACTCAAACTAAATGGGACTGCACATCTTTTTCGTTTTCCTGCATATTTTTCTAAGTTCACCGGATTTGCTTTCATTTCTCTTGAAGTAAACGCCCAGTATACAAAACGTTGACGAGGAAAAATAGGCATGCCCGTCATTTGGAGATTTAGGGCGTGTTTTCAGACTACACACTACCGCGAGAATGGGCCAATGATGGACGTTTTCCTCGTCTGTATTTCTTAAGTATTTCGCGAACTCCTGAGAAACTTCTCCATCACCTTAATCGCAATGCGCCGCAGAAGGACTCGCGTGTCGAAATCTTTCTTTCATATCCACCTTTCAATCCTATTCGTTCTTCCAAAATCTCTGGAGGAGGAGGAGGAGAAAGGAGGGAGGAAAGACAGGGAGGTTAGCCAGTGCTGAGACCGGCTGGCTACCCTGTGCAGGGGAAGTGGGGTGAGGGGAATGAAAGACAATAGAAAGGAGACACGACAAGAGAAAAGAAAAGGATAGAGAAAAAAAAAACACGCACAGAAAAAGAAAGGAAACGCGACACTGCTTAGAGGGGTGGTTTGAGGGGTGGAGGAGTTTATTCAGTGGGGTTGGGGGGTTAGCCAAGGTGACTTTGAAGTGGCTAACAACCTCGCCAAGAATCGACGCCACTCACGCACTTTTCACCACGAGCTTTGCAAATGATTTCGTTTGAACCACTGGTCAAAAGGGGGAACGTGCCGTAATTGCAAGGGCGGGGGGGGGGGGGGGAGGAGGCGGAGTTTGTGGGGCTGCAGCGTTGCCAGAGACGATGTCACCTCATTTAGCACGTGTCGTACCCGGATTGTTCAATTCTGTTCAGCCAGAAATGCGGTGGCTGTGCTGAGGAGCCTCTCCTGCAAGGCACGAACGAGCGCAGGCAAGCCGCGTTGCTTGATTACTAGACAAAGGCGCGGGGAGCCGAGAATAATCTACGGGCGTTCTCGGCGGCATCTGCTGATGCATTCAACGCGCGCCGCTGCACCCACACCGCGAGAGGCTTTGGGGCGAGCCATGCATTCCGTGACGGTGCGATCCGTATTGGAGAGCCGCGTGTCGATGTGTAGTGCTTGCACGCAGTGGGTTATGGAAATCAGGCATAAGTTCTTTGCGAGTGCATGTAATCGTCAGTTCCTCCGCTCGTAAAAAAAAAAAAAAAAAAGGAAAGCTGGATTTCTTAAGGCGAACACCTGCTCTCCTGCTGTAAGTGTAGAAAACATAAAAAAATATCAAATCCACGGTTCCACAAATACACAGAAAAATAAGGTTTTGACAGTTATGTCGTTATCCGGCACAAAATATTCTCGAATGCTTTAGCGTAATTTCCCGAAGTGCCAGAAGTTCTCTATTTTCCCAAAGCGGAAGGAACACACGGAGGAAATGATGTTTAAGCTGGACTTACTGCTGGACAAAAATAGGATAATTGCCAGATATGCTAAAATCAGCGCAGCCAGCTTTCACATAAAGACTCTCGCAACAGGCGCGTGGAGAGTGAACATGTTTGAGCTCTCGCCACTCGGAGCGTCAGAAAATTGATGACTACGTAGTTCACATAATCGTAGACAAATTGCAATGCTTCCCTTGCGCAAGTCGGCCATGGATTGTCCCTTGCACAACAATTACGAAATGAATGAGACAAAATAAAGAAGAGGCTTATTTGTTTAATTTAAGAATCATATGGCTAGATAAGTGGTAATTGATAAACTATAATTACCTACCTTTGCAGGCAGTCTCTCCTGAAATGTTTTACTGGAATGTTTCACCGGAATTCAAAAGGGTTAAGGCTTGTTGGAACATTATAGGAACGGCACAAAGACATGTGAGAAGACGAAGCACACTGTTTCGTCTTCTCCTTTGCCTTTGTGCCGTTCGCTCTGGGATAGCCGTTCCTTTACTTGAATGTTTTACTTACTGCGACAGCATAAATTTTTGTTGTACACTGTTAACAACTTTCTTCACCTCTTTCCGTGTAATAGTATACAACAGAACGCCCTTTTTTGTTATGCTTATTATCCACTTCTTTAGAACCATATTCTTCTGCCGCAATATTCATCTAGATCTAATGTGTTGCATACTTTTATGTTGGTAGCGCTGTTCGGAGCACGCCATGAATAGCCAACGAGTCCGACAGGTTCCCTGGCGAGCCTGTCTTTTATCAAAAAAAAAAAAAAGCAAGAAAAGAGAAATGAGTGGGTCGACCTCCGGGGGATGTTCTCTCCCCTAATTGAATTCGTCGCGTCATTGCACTTATCTCCGTTGTTTTTGAGGATATATAGATCATTTACACGGGACTCACATGCCTTTTGCTCGTTCGTCATAAAATAAGAAAGCAAGTAAGTGCGTGGTAAGACGGCCGTGAAATGAACTTAAACTAGCTGTCGCGCTTGAGCGAAACCGTTTTGATAGCTTTTATATCTGCGCGGCCACGGAGGCGTAGCAGAATTTGTCCCACCATTCGCTGGGAGCTTATTATCGCCTCGCGCATTACTGCTGTTTGTTAAGCTAGCCCTTACTTCACTCGTCTTCAACGTGTTTAAGTGCTGTTTTTTCGTTGATAAAGTGGTTGGCGCACGGCATCAACTTTACCACGGTTCAAACGCTTCATGACGCCTCATAACGTTCGTGCCTCCGGCTTAATGGTGGGCATTCCACGGGTCACGCGTTCAAGCAATACTGTAGAACTGGGGGGGCGCGATAACGCAATTAGCTTGTCATAAGAATATTGAATTTATCGAAAAAAGGAAAGAGATTGTCTTGTGTGAGATATCGCGGTATGCTTCGTATGCTTATAACCGCCGGTTTGTCGATTAGTATGTTAACCTGATTAAGATGCGTCTGGAGTACGCGTACATAGACATGACTATGTCGATTTAGGAAACGGTTTTTGTTATTGTAGTCACTGCTTATTATAACATGTACGTTTGGGCGAAACCCTCTGACGGCCGAAGACCAGTTTAAAAATAATTGACCACAGCGGCCCAGCATGACCAAACCATTTTGTCACTTCTCGTAAGGTCATCTCTACCGCCCAACTGAAATTATATTATACAAACATACATGACTTTCATACTGTGATGCTGGAAGCGAAGGTTATGTCATAGGTGGCTTGCCAGCTAAGGTGTGGCGCTGCTGAGCTCAGCGATGGGAGTTCGATTTCCGGCTACGGCAAGGAAAGAAAAAAAAAAAAAATGTTCGGAGCGCCCCCCACTACCCTCCTTATAGCAACCCCCCCCCCCCTCCCCCATGTGTTTCGCTTCTCATTAGAGCCTGCCTCATAATCATGACACGGTTCTGGTACGTAGAACCGCGAATTTTGACTTGAATTCCCGGCTTAGTGTTCCAAAAATCTCCTGGGCCAGTGCACGCTTAGAGGCTCTGCTTCCTGGATCAGTGTGCACTCGCTTCTGAGTCCGCAACCTACAGAAGCGGCCTGCTAGTTCTTCGCGGGCGTTTCTTCATTACGCTCAGCCGGGCTGAATGATCACCGGTAGGTCCACAGTGGAGAGGCACGTGTTGCCAACCCCCCTGACTGTCGCACCACCCATTCTCTTACTCTCTTTCAATCCCTTAATCCCTTTCCCCCAGTGTAGGGTAGCAAACCTGGCGCACATCTGGTTGACCTCCCTGCGTTTCTTTCCTCATCCTCATCCTGCTCGTTCTTACTAATCAGCATACAGATCTTGCAAAGACAAGGCATACCAAAGCCCAGTAACAAGCTCGTGCAAATGAAAGCGAGGAGAAGCGCCTAGCAACGAGAATCCGGACCGTAATCGCAGGTTGCTTCAGAAGCGTTGGGCGTATACAAAAGAAGACTTGGGTTATTTGAGCAAAGAAAAAAAAAAACGTTCCTCTGATCCCCAGAAGATGAAGCACCGATTCTCGAGTGGTTCTTCCCCCCTCATTGTTCACAAGTACAATCATGAGTCTCACATCGCGGACGATTAAGGTATGCACAGAAAAAAAAAAGAAAAAATAAAAGCAAGCATACGCGTTATCTCTCCCCAAATGCAAAACTTCTCTCTCTCTCTCTCTCCCCTTTCTTTATTTTTTTCTTGCACTTTCTGTGCACAATGCTCCCGGGCTTGGAAGCAAGCACATGTGCTTGGAATGGAATGGTCGTAAAAGATCGCTTTTAGCAGATGTTTCACATAGGTAATACACTCTTGCCGAGGCACTGCAAACGCATTGTTCCCGTAATGCCTTCTGCGTATTGTCATTGACCTCGTGTTCGGTAGGCTGGTCTACTTTACTTTTTTCTTTGGCTTTCTAAAGAAGCGATAAATGTTGGCCTTGACTCGGTGGTTGGACTGTTGTTGTTGCTCTCAAAGTGTGAGTCAGTGTGACCACCTCCTTCGATGATATTCTGAAAAACAGAGCAGAAGAAATAACGGGTCGCGTTTTTGTCGTAGTTCGTGGCAAATGTTGCCCAAGCGATGTGGTCCTACGTCAGCACACGGTAATGACGTTAGCGGCACTCTTGCGGCAATACCACAGTTTCCTAATTTTGGTTGCACAAGCTGCAGATCGCCGCAAAAACGTCCACAGCATGAGGAGCTTATACTCTATAAACTGTGGCTCGAATTTTAAATTTCGAGGAAGCTACTGCATGCGTTTTACATTGGAATGAATTCTAAACGTTCATGTAATTTTATTGAATAAATATGTCATTTTAACAAAAAGTTCAGCATTATCAAGTGGGCAGAGACATCGCGTCCGCAGGTTCTCGGCGCGTGCAGCTGTATGTGGCTTCTGAAGCTCATGTCCCAGTTTGGCCACAATGATACCCACTGTACATCTATACCATTTTCAATAACTGATCTATAGCTGTAAGGCTTCGTTCGCTAGCGCTTGCACAATGGAAAGCGACTGAATTCACCGACGATCGTTTGTGCATCTTGTACTTGACTGTGCAGTTTCGTCATCCCCCACGAGTATCTCGGGTGACGGAACACTTTTGTGCCACCTGCGGCTTGACGTATACCGTCCACAAATGCCCACTCATTTCGTATCTGAATGGGCAACAGCTGTGCCACATTAGACTCATAGAGTTTCCTACTAAAATACTAGAGGGAAAACTAGCGATATCGAAAGTAGCGATAGCCTTAGCCATCGTTAGCCCCAGATGCAGATACATACTGAGTGACTCGCAGACGGCGGTAAGAAATTATGCACAAGGCAGAATTTCGCCGGAGGCCGCTGCTATCCTTAAAGCCAACGCGACCTACATCACCTCGGAGGAAACAGAGGAAAGGCAAATTATATGGTTCCCGGCTCACACATCCCCAGACACCCCCGTAACCAACCTCAACGAGGAGGTCCACCGCGTAGCGCGACGTCTTACGTTCCGCGCGCGTGTAGAAGGATCCTCTTCTTTGGGGGATGGGAATCGAGGGGAGGGATGGATAGAGAAGGACAGAATGACCAGATACTGCGACATAACAAAATTTTATAAAAAATCCAGGCGTGTTTATCCGCCCCCTAACCCCAAACTCGACAGGGCCCAAGCGGTAGACTGGCGGCAGTTACAAACCAAGACCTTCCCCAACCCTGTCCATCTCAGGAGGATATATCCGGATTTATATTCTGACGACAAATGCAAACTATGCAGTATGGCTAACGCATCCCTTAAGCACATTCTTTGGGAATGTGAAGTTATAGGCAAGGAAAATGCGGTCTCCTCAGATGAAGCTGCGTCGCGGTGGACGGCCGTGCTGCACAGCTCAAACCTACAGGACCAGTTATGGGCCGTCCAGCAAGCCCGTGAGGCGGCGAGAAGACAGGGTCTCCGGACCTCCTCAGGGGCGGCCTAGGCCCAGGCCGTGAATTTGCGGGACATGCAAATAAAGTTGTTACCACCACCACCAAAACTAGCGCTAGTGTCTATTGGAGTTTCAAACAAGGCGGTTGAGCCAGCATGGGAATGATGGGTATGACATGGATTTGACTAGTCTTCGTTCTTCTGGCTTCATATCGCTTTGGGACTTCAGAAAAATAGGTCGTTTACGACAAAATATTGCTCTAAAACAGAAGATTTTAGAATGACTATGTGCGTGTGCAGGTACCAGTTGCTTTTTCGCGGTTAGAAAAATACTGAACGCTCAAAAATTTAGCAATATTGTGCAATATTGCATTGTTGCCTCCTCTGCTTGTGCCCAGATTTAGCAGCGTCCATACAGGTTTAAGTTCCAGATGTAGTTGTGCTCGAACTTAAAATAAAGATATTGCTCATGTAAGTGACGTGCTGACACTCTAAAGTATGTAAAAGGTAGATGTGTCTTCTAAATATAATAAACGGGCTTTCGCTCGCTTCCTTTAGTGCAGGGCAACTGCCCCACTGTAATTTTACAAGCTATATGCATGGGTCAAGCCCCTACGCGAGGCCGAAGCAGGAGCACAGTGCCGCCCATCACTTGGTGGTTGGTTTTGTGAAAAAAAAACAACAAAAAGAAACGTGATGTTAAATAAACAACCGTGCCGTTAAACTCAATCGGAAACAGCGCCTGAGCTTTGATCTGAGCTGACTTTTTGGGCGTCGTGCACAGGTGCGTCCACTACGCACGATAACTGTGCGCCTGATTGGCGCGTTCGGGCGGCGTTGAATTAACCAGAGAGCGGAAGTGAAAGGCCGTAGTACAAGATAGACGAACAGCCTTCTGACAAGGGATGTATGTAAGCCGTGAAAGCGAGCCTACGGTTACAGATCCTATCGCATCTGATAGAAAGAAAAGAAAAAAAAAACAGTAAAACCACATCGATAAGGTTCGCGAGACGCAGCGCGAATATTTCTAAAGTTGGGTAAAGTACCGCCGCAAATACCATGTGTAGCCATCCATCAACAAATACAACAGCGAAACACTGCATGGCATCTCATCATTGCAAACGACTTTGGTACATGCGACAGTTTGATGATCTCTAGCAGTGAGGCCAGTAAAGCGCACACTACAACCGCTGCCTTCGTTGCGTAATGAATAAAGTGTAGTAACGTCACTCGTGTCACTGAAGTTAAAAAACAGGAACAAACAAATCGACGAAAACGTTTGAAGCCGCAGGCACGAAGACTAGACAAATCCATGTTATACCCATCATTCCCGTGGCAGCTTCAAGATCGCAGCGCCAGTTTTCCCTCTAGCATTTTAGTAGGAAACTCTATGATTAGA
This sequence comes from Hyalomma asiaticum, assembly GCA_013339685.2. Taxonomy (NCBI): domain Eukaryota; kingdom Metazoa; phylum Arthropoda; class Arachnida; order Ixodida; family Ixodidae; genus Hyalomma; species Hyalomma asiaticum. The sequence goes on from CM023486.1 coordinate 99,471,326, forward strand.
CTATCGTAGCTGCGAGAACACGGTTGCCCATCTTATTTACGAATGTGCCCATTTTGGTTGGAAGAGAAACATCGCCTTCTTATTCTCCTTCGTTACCCGCCGCCACTTTGGCTTACGATATGCTTTGAGGTGAAGCAAAATATTTCCACGCCATTTTTGAAAATTTCTTACAAATTATAGGTCTAAAGACACAATATAATAATGGTTCGTGGCTGTACACTTTACATTAAGCATAGCAAAAGAAGTATTGAAGTCGACAACCAAATAGTCTTGAAGTGGAAGGAGTGCGAACATGAGAAAATGTGCAAGATTTCCCATCTACAGGCGCATTTAAATTGGTGAGGCAGTCGAAGTAAAAATACTCTTGTGCTCAATTGGAAGAGTATATACAGGATATTTATTAGTCAGAGTTTGGCCGGAGCGTATTTGTTTTAAGCGAGGCAAAAATCTTTTTGTTGAGCATTCTTCGCGTCCTCGGGCGGCCAGCCCGTAAATCCGCTTCACTGCGCAGCGAAATACCACTGGCTCAAAGGAAATATGCGCCAGCCACACCTGTGGTAATATGGAATGCTGCTTTGTCTGTACACTTTGCTGAAAACTTGCGAAAAGTGCATCTGGCTGGCAGTAGGTATCCGAAGTGTCGCCGAGGCTTCCAGTATCGTAGTGGGCGCTGAGTACTATATTTCAGTGCCGCGTTGCCACCATAGACGACAGACGCAACAGAACACTGATCATGTGCCCCGTTTTCGATCTTTCCGGAGGTTGCAGTTCTTACTAGTGCTGCCGAGGTGTGGTCTTGGCCACTTGAAATACCTGTGTTGATGAGTAGGAGGTGAGGCCGGCAGGAAAAGTGGCCAGGGACAATAACACGAAATCTAGAAAGCCCCGAATCCCATTGAAGAAGGTCGTAGACCTGAACCTTGCCGAGAGGCTTTTTTTTTCCAGCCCTTGTCCAGGCACGCGGAGTGCACGTGTGCCTTTTATATTTTGTTCTGACCATGCAAAATTATCATGGTGTGTAAGGATGTGTTTCTTGTGGAATCTTTGAAGACTTGGCTGGCAGCCGCTCAAAGATGCCGCGAACTCCATCGCAAATGGCACTCGACTGCTGATCCCAAGGTCGCGGGATCGAAAACCGGCCGCGGCGGCTGCATTTCGATGGAGGCGAAATGCTGAGACCCGTGTGCTCTGAGATGTCGGTGCACGTTAAGGAACCCCAGGTGGTCGAAATTCACGGAACCCTCGCCGACGGCGCCTCTCATATTCAGATCGTGGTTTCGGGGCGTTATACCCCGCTACTCAAATCAAATCAACTCTTTTGCAAGCGCTGTTAGCACGAGAGGTTGCGAAAAGGTCCCACTTTGTACCTAAACTAAATGTTTTCTTTATGGTAGCACAAGTTTACAATTTTCTCCCCTTCTTTTTGCTACTGTGACGACGCACCATGGGAAAAGTAGTGAATGTTTTGACATCGGGAAATTAAAGTTTTAGGATCTTGTGGACCCACCTCGAAATGTAGCGACAGCAGCTGTAGTGTGTTTGAGACAGTCTGAAGTCGCAAGTGATTTTACAAGAACGGAGCCGGTTTCTTTGCAGAGATCGTAATCGAAGAAGTAATGCAGTGTTGCTAGCGTATTAACCCAGAGATAAATTTCAGGACCATCTTGCACAATGAAAATTTTTTTGAAGAATCGGTAATTTCATGTTCATGTCTCCTTTCCGAGCTCGAAGCTTACTTAAAGGAACCCAGACAAAATCTGAACCCTCAGCGCCGTGGTGGCCGGAGCAAAGTTCACATTTTCCAAACAGCCAAGCGTAGGAACCCGAAGGCGCATTCGGCTCCTACGCGTGAATGCCGCGAGGCACGTCTGACGAAGCTGCCATAAAAGATAACTGAGTGTATACCCAGTGTCTCATATGCACATACAAGCTCTCGTTTCCTCCGACACTCCGTTTGTTGGGCTGTAGAAGACCATATTATTATTATTATTATTATTATTATTATTATTATTATTATTATTATTATAGTAAAGTTGAGACCGTGGTGTCGAAGGTCCTTCTCCGGGATTCCAGCTCCCCGCTCGGCGTCCTAAACGCACCGTCCGAGACGGCATGGGCGAGTTGGGAAGGAGCTGGCTGCCGCTGGTATGGCGGCGATAGGCTCGCGGGCAAACGTGAAGCGAATGATGAACGGGCTCAGAGACTTCAGTTTAAAGAAATGGAAATGAAAACTTGTATTTACAGTATAGTATACAAAAAGGGAATACAGGGAGTTGACTGGTACATAAAAAATAAAGTTGAAGCTGAACAACACGTAGGGCGACCCTACTCCGGCGTAGCCGGCAGTGCGTAGCACTTTTTCCACCCGTTCAGCCTCTCCCGTCACATGGCGGAGCCATCTTTATTACCACAACCGCTCCGCCTTAACGTCTCAGCCGGCGAATCATATTCACTTCGCTCTGGCATTGGGCAGCGATTCCACCTTTTGTCCCGCCTCCTCAATTGGGGCGGTCCAATTGGTGAAATCACCACCCAGTCTGTTGACGGTGAGAGGGGTATGTTTGTACAATAATAAAAAAAGCATATTCACCTGCACTAAACAAGACACACACATAAAAAGCAGGCCATGCCACCCAAGGTCGAAGGGCGATGGTAAAGATATGGCGCACGTGAAACGCGTTACTTGCGCACGTGTCGCGTCTGCTCGGGCGCTGTTACCGGAAACAAGCAGGCGCCCAAAAGATTCGCCCGAAAGAGTTATTATTAGAAGAAAACCTTCCCATGGGGAAGTTGGACCGTCCGCGCGCCTGCTTCTGGTTATCCCAACAAGCCGAGCCGTACTGGCTCTTACTCAGACCCGTTTAATCGGCACCCCGCTGTGCTTAGACGCATGCTACCCCACGGCGTGCGAGGAAGGAACGCTTGAACCAAAGCCATCCCGCGGCACGCGCGGGCCACAGCCCAGTGACCAAAAACAGGCGTTTCCGACAGCGAACAACAAACGGCTCGCGCGTCTCCGTGGCTGTCACCACCGGCATGTTGCATGCCGACGCCACATTCAGCGTAGCCGCCCCAGGTCGTCGTAATGACGCCCGAGGTGCGGTTAGCAGAACGACCGAAGTGCCGCTATCGCTGCGTGCTCACGCACAAAAGGGGCCCACCCGGGCCTCCGTTCAGGCAAGAGGGGTGGAAGCTTTGTCTCTCCGCGGTGCGGAGCATTGGGAGTGGGCTACCATATCAGCTCGTCCGTCAATTTCGGAAGATCTGCCTTCCGAACCACCGCCCGCTTCCTCCATGCGCGCGCGGGCGCTCACAAGGTCGTGTATACACGTACACCTGGAGCGCCGCGGGGCATCCTAAAGGTCCAGGCCATCTGGGGTCCGCCCGCGTCCCTGCCGCGATCACCGTCCAAGCATCCCCCCTCACAGCCCCGCAGCGGGGTGCCCGAGTCCCCAGAAGACGCGGAGGACACATATGATGAAAGTAAAGAAAATTAACGGATACGGCCGGGGTACGACAAACGAAAAGCCGATGCCGCGAAACGCGCCCCACTGACCGACGTCGCCCGTCGCCGAGTGTTATAAAAAAAATAATAATAAACGCGCCTTGCTAGCGGCAGGCTTACAATTATTATTATTATTTATTTATTTATTTATTTATTTATTTATTTATTTATTTATTTATTCAACAGACGCTGCCAACGTTCTCCAAGCTCACCAAGAAATTCTTGGCATTCAATATTAACAGCGATAATGTAGAAGGTGCGTTGAGCTGCCGTAGTACTTGACCGGCTGAGATGTGCGTTGGTAGCATTATGTTGTGAGTTCTATTCCCGGCGATGAAGACCAAGCTTCGATGGTGACAAACTACAACACCCGCGAAGCTAATTTACTTAAACGCCAAATATCCTCAAGCTGTCGGAAGTAGTGTAGAGCCCACCTCTATGTTTTGACTCAACAATATTGCAGTTTTGCGACGAAAAGCTAAAAAACAGGACAGGTTCTAAGAGACCCGATATAGAAAATCAACTGCCAGTATGAGATATTGCTCAGGAGCACACGAACACCTATGCGCTGTTGAGAGGAAGATTTTGCATGCCATGGCACACGCAAAAAAAAAAAAAACTGGGATAATTTAGCAGTGCAGTATCTCCTGAATAATTTGTTGACCGAATAGCAGCAATTAGGCTGGACCTCCGTTTTCAAAGAACATTCTCAGGCTGCAGTGATAAAAAAGAAGCCGCTGCGGCAATAATTGGTTTCTAAAATACTACTCGTAACAGTACCGTAAAAGTTACTGAACGGAATAACGTGATTTGTGAATCTCGCAGTAACATGCCTAACAGAGGCGCGATATTGTGCGTTGCATCGAATTCACCATAGGGCGAAATTCTCCGACGTCCACTGTAACTGGCCACTGTTCGCTTTTCTCTGTAACGTAGACTCGACATACACTCGCATAACAAAGAGTAGCAAAATCTAGCGCTGTGCTGTATAAGCTCGCCTTCGTCATAGGTTTTCTTTTTCTTTCCGCAGCATAATACGTCAAAATCGTAACTACCGCGAACAGTACTGCGAATGACGCCAGCTTTGCACTATTCTATTGGAATAGCGCGTCTTTCCAAGATGTCAAAAAACAGAGAAACGTTTTGTTTTGAATAATTGTGATTTCAGTTTCGTTGCTATTCAGCGTGAACTAAATCGTGAGTTGCATGAACTGCTCAAAGCTAAAAAAAAAAACCAAAAAGAAAACAAAGTAACACTGTAACCGATCTACTGTTCTCGTAGCTCACAATGGTGTTCAGTGTAGTATATAATAACCGACGCGGCAGCCCAGGATTCGCACTTGTGCAGGTCTTCGAGCAACAGCCATTCTGCACATAACAGCAGCCATGAGGGCCTTCGTAGCCGTTGCTTTTCTCGCCACCGGTGAGGCTCCTCTACTTTGTGCACTCAGTACAACTTTCTGTTGGGTGGCGATAATGTTAAAATGCCCTATATGCAATGCTCAAGCGTTAAATCTCCCCTTAGTTTATATCACTAAAGAAGAAAGCGATTAGGCTTACCTGATTACATCGTTCTTCCCTAATGATTTGCCATTGCTTTCTAAAACAAATTCGCACCTCCGTAGAACCCACCTATGAAATGAGTCGCACAAATTTTGCCTTTAAATGTGTAGCTGGTGCGCACCAAGCGCAGCTTCGCAAAGAAGTTCAGTCTGACACGTAAAACGCGGGATGTTGATAGTTGGCGACATTTAAACTTCTCGGCAAATGGTAACTGAGAATTTTTTTTGTGAAAGAAGGCGTGCAATTGCTAAATCTCGGCACACATTAAGACAAAGTTGGTTCCTGTGTGGAATTTTAGGGGCGAAGCTCCTTAAGGCGTGGGTCGTGCGTCCCTAGTAGTAGGTAGCCACCGGCGCGTGCCTGCCGGGAGGCACGCACGCGCCGAGGGCGAGCGCGTGGCTCCCGGCACGCGCTCGCCCGCGAGAGACAACGTTGGCGCAGGCAGCGTCTCCTAGCGAGTTTCTTGATTGAGAAATACCGACTGCTCGCGTTGGAGAAGCGTTCACCGGCAACCCATATATATATATATATATATATATATATATATATATATATCTCAAAAAAGTTCTTCCTGGCTATCGGGATAATTATACTATCAAAAAGACACAGTGACAAACATAGGATTTATTCTGACGTTTCGGCTGGAGGCCAGCCTTTTTCAAAAAAAAAAAAAATATATATATATATATATATATATATACGCTGGATCTTGACTTGCAATGAAGTGCCGGTGGGAGATTTCACTTGTGCATTGTGCATAGTTGAACCGTGAGGATTCGTAGCATGCGCGAGATGTTATAAAACTAGATGGCGGTACTTGTAGTTGATGATGAAAGATGCGAGATGTTATAACAGTTTGATGACACTTACTCAAGTGTTTCACATTTAATTGTGGGGCGAATTCCACGGAAGAGTTTCACGGTTTACCGATGATTCCTTCCGGAGCTTCGCCCCACTCATCATCATTCACCCCGTGAATATGCTGTGATTTTTTTTTTTTTTGAATACCGCGGGAGGTTCGGAGTAGTTCCATTGGTAAGCGACAGTTACCACAAAGAACTAAATAATTTTGAAACCTCTTAAAGAACTACACCATTTCTGAAGCACATAGGAATATTTAGAGCAGATTAGAAGCGAGACAACCGTAACAAGAGCCAATTTTCCCTTCATAAAATCCGGAGAAATACTGGTCGGCACTCTGAATGGAAAGAACTAATCATAGAACATTAAATGTCAGAACGGGACAGACATCCATCATTTCTAAAATACCCAATGACTTGTCTGCAGGCTTCACTGCAACTCATTCGCCTGCCATGGTGGTCTAGCGATTATGGCACTCGGTTGCGGGTCAGAAGGTCGCGGGATTGACTCCCGGCCGCGGCGGATGCGTTTCGATGGCGGCGAAAGTTCGACCACCTGGGGTTCTTTAACGTGCATTGACATAGCACGTTAAAGAACCCCAACTGGCCGATCTTTCAGGAGCCCTCCGCTGCCGCTTCTCTCAAAATAGTCGCGTTGTTTTGGGGCGTATAACCCCCTAAATCAATCCACTGCGCCTCATTAAGTTATCGACTCATGCGTAATGTAGCAAAACGGTGCTCAATTGTGCAAATATAAGAGTGGGTTTAATTTAAAAATTTCTTTAACAGGTGCAATTACAGTATTCTTTAGTACTAATACTAAACGTGGTGACGACAGATCGACGATACATTTTTTTTTATGGTAAATGTGCAAATTCAAAACACCAAAGCGCGGTGGATCGCTTCCGCCTGTGTTAAATTGGGGGAGTATAAAACACACATCCTGTTTTTTTGTTTATTTTTTTTTACGAGCACCACGCTCCTGTTAAAATACAAATTTTTGTGTTACGCTTGGTTGTGTATTCCAGAGGGCATGAGGAGATCACCCGCCTTTTACGTTGCTAATACTTCACTCAATTTACCAATATACTGGATTAACATATGTATAGGCCTTATTTACAAATTCCCCTGCGCTCGTCTATCTTGAGGTATGCAAAACTGCAGTGCGAAGACATGGGTAAGGAGGGCTTCACATTGCGGAGTCATGTGTTGGAATTAGGGGCGGGCTAAGCGCGAATTTAGCGTTGTACCCTCATGGCATCAATTAGGAAGACGATATTCTTTCTATTACGTGGCCAATGAACTCCTTGTCAGTATATGCCTCGGCATACTATCGCGATTATACTGTGCATATAAAGAACCGCTGATGGATTCGCGAAGTGCCATTCGGGAAGCGCACCCACAGGGACACGAGAAATAATTGTTGAATTTAAAGTTTATGGGCATTTACGCGTTAGAACCATTGCAGGTCTAATAGGGGTAGAGGGCTTCAGATTAATTTTGACTATCTGGGTTTCTTTAAAGCTCACCTAAATATTAAGCGCGCGGGTGTTTCTGCACTTCGCCCTCATCGAAATTCGGCCGTCATAGCTGGGTATCGTAACCACGTCCTCAAGCTCAGCAGCGCGGCGCGTTACTTACTAAGCAACGACGGCGCTTGACAAGGGATGACATTGCAGTGAGCTGTACTGAAAAGAACTAGTACGGAGCCCGCCTATTTCCTTCCTATAACCATTTGCGTGACATAGGCACGTGCTAACTGGTGGCAAGGATGGCGCCTCAGTGTTTCACGGTGATGGCTGTGAGTGAACTAGAAAGAGTTGCGTCTCCGCGCCTGAAAATAAGTGCTATGCGTTATTTGTTATTTTGATGTGAACCGCCGCTACAAGTTTTTTCTCTACTGTTTGAACAACATATGCATTGATCTTCAAGTATGGAAAGATCAGTGGGCTACAATTTTGGAAGTCGTCAACAAAATGTTTCAAAAAAGTGATTTATTAATCGCTAGAGTTTTGCGGCTGTGTCCCATTTGATACGTCTTCTCATGAGAGGGTAGATGCGGGACGATCACCATAAAGATCTCAAGGTATGACAGACACAGGAGCTTGCAAGAACTTTTTCATTTTATAATTTATTTCAAGAATCAAACGCATTGCCCGCCGGCGTTATAGCAGGGGGGTTACAGGAGGAGAAAAAAAAAGCAAGTTTTCACAAGTACAGCGCACTTGCTCATGTCTTCGTAAGCGCGTACGGAAATGTAATGCCTGTGCCTGTGCATACTGCCGAAAGACTGACGTAGTTATGTGCTCTGAAACTGTTTAACTCTGCTAGTTGAAGGAGCAAATATTGTTCACAGTTCTCCCCCTCTCTCTTTTTTCTGGACAATTTCAGCCTCTGTGGCCTTTGCTGGCAGCCTTCCTCAGAAGACGGATCCCTTTGGCCCTGGAAATGTTGGAAGCCACGCAAGCGTTGTGGGAGGAATCGGAAGTAGCCCCGGTGTGCTCCCGGGGGCTGGCATAGGCGGTGCTTCATTAGGGTCCTCGGGTGTAACCTCGGCAGGTTCGTCTGCGGCAGGAGCTCCAGGTAGTCTTCCTGGAAGTTCGAGCTCTTCATCTAGCAGTTCCGTATCCGCAGGGCAACCTGGCTTCCCAGGCTTTTCGGGCTTCTTTCCAGCAGGAGGTTTTGGCGGACAGGCTAGCCCAGGCGGTTATGGTGGCTTTTATAATAGGCCTTCTTTCTTCCCTGGATATGGATTCGGCGGCTTCGGTGGCTCCTACGGCAACAGCTATGGCCAAGGAGGTTATTATGGCTATCCAGGCTACGGATACGGCTTCGGTCCTGCCTTCGGTCCTACCTTCGGCTCTGGCTTCGGCTCTGGCTTCGGCTCTGGCTTTGGCTCTGGTTTAGGCTCTGGTTCCGGCTTCGGCTCAGTCTCTGGTTCCGGGCCAGATCATGCCTCTGGTTCTGGCTCTGGTTTCGGTTTTGATTCTGGAATCGGCTCTGGCTGGGGCTTCGGTACTGGCTTACCGTCTGGCTTGGGCTTCGGATCTGGTACTGGCTTACAGTCTGGCTTGGGCTTCGGCTCTGGCTATGGTGTCCACTCTGGTGTCGGCATCGGCTCGGGCTCTGGGTCCGGCTCAAATGTGGCCGGCTCTGGGGCCACCTCCGGTTCCAGCTCTGGCTCTGGTTTCGGCTTTGGTTCAAGCTCAAGTTCCGGTTTGACTGGTTTTGGAGGCATCGCTAGCACTTACCCCTCGCTCCCAGGTCCGTCCAGTCAGCTCGCTGCCCAGCGTCCCTCTCAATGGACCTCCGCCTCTGGCAGTTTAGGCAGCAGCCACAGCGCATTTCCAATTAATGAAGGTGCTCGAGGATTAAGCGGAAGATCTGCCGCCTCAAGGTCCAGGTAAGCCGTTATTAGCTCACACCTCTGAGAAGTTTCAGCTCATGTGCTTAAGCTTTTTAGTCATTAAAGGACGTCGTTTACGTTCTGAAAGTGCTGATGAATGTGTGTATTGGTTGATGTGCTTTTTTCATGAACACCTAAGAAAGACTTCTCCCTTCATAACGACATAATTTCATGGCAATAGAGTCTTTAATAGAGTCTTTAAAACTGTTGATTGAGGAATGTCGCTGGAGCCAGTGTGTCATGTGGACTTAACGGAAATGTCGGCTCCAGTGGCTCTCCTGATGAACGATTTATTCGTAGCTTTATGGAGATATTTATGCACTGCTGTGCTCTGAATTATCTGTGAAGAGGGCTTAAGAAGTCCCTGTTCCTGGAAAACGAACATTCAATCGCTGTTTTTCAATGCTGGTATTGCTGATGCCTTGAGCTAACGCAAGGATAAGGCTCTTTCATTTTTCTGCCCTTCTAGAATTTTACCTTAACTGCCTCCTTCCTTTTACCTCAGAACAGCTGAAATCGCTCACGGTTTATGCAAGCATTGAGCTGTTCAAAATAAGCTGTGAAGAATACATGGCATAAACGAATCGCGAAGCGTGTCAGTTGTATCTGTGTTCCCAAATCAACCACGACTGCTTTTTTAAATTCCCAGCAGCGTCAGTGAGGACAACGCGCAGGATTAAGCGTTCACTGCCTAATGACATCTTCAAATATTCTAGTTACACCATGGCTATCGAACCGAATATCCATGCACTCTTCCTCCCAACAAATTAAAGGGGCCCTGCAACACTTTTTGAGTCAGAAAACGACGCCGATTGGTCGTGGAGGCTCCTATGAACACGCGGGCCAAATATTATTGCACTGCATCCACCAAAAAGTTTGATTTTTTTTTTCAAGTACAGCTGGGAACTACCTGCTCTCCTTTCAAGGAATCCCGTCACAAGGAACACCGACTAGTTCACTTTAGGCATAACTAACATTGGCGGTTTCATGATCGTATAAGAACCGCCCCGCCACGGTGGTCTAGTGGCTATGGTACTCGGCTGCGGATCCGAGGGTCGCGGGATCGAATCCCGGCTGCGGCGGCTGCATTTCGATGGAGGCGAAATGTTGAGGCCCGTGTACTGTGCGATGTCAGTGCACGTTAAAGAACCCCAGGTGGTCGAAATTTCCGGAGCCCTCCACTACGGCGTCTCTCATAATCAGAGCTGGTTTTGGGACGTTAAACCCCACGTAACAACAACAACATCGTATAAGAACCCTCATTAATGCTTTACTGGTTCGTTTTGAGTTCAAGAAATAAGTAAAATTTATCTGTCTATCTTTAACGAAACCAAAAGAAGTTAAGTGACGTAGTAGGTGCTCCGGGCGATGTAATTTGTTAAAACGGGAGCAATTATTTTTCAGCTGTATTTGAAGCCAAACTGCGAATTTCCTGGTGAGTGCAGTGCAATAATATTTAGCTCACATGTTCGCAAAAGTCGTTCATAGGAGCATCGTATTCCTAAGAGCATCGTTTTCTGACTATGTTCAAAAAGTGTTGAAGGGCCTCGTGAGGTACCTGATGCTATGGTCGCGTTACTTTTGTTCTTCGCTTTTGCGACGCCTTTATGCTTACTAATAAACCGTCAAGCTAAATAGAGCTTCAAGCGCTGAAATGCAGATTAGTTAATTAGTGTCCAGTGCCAAAACACCTGTGGGATGTTAACCTATTATGACGATATTTGCAAAACTGTAGGCCAAAAACTGTGTATTCACTTCAAGCTACTGCTTTGACAATAAAGCTGAACTAAAAAATGTGCCTATTTCCACATGTCTGTCCAAATATATCGACTGAATTTCATACATGCTTGTTCTTCGATGCTGCTGTCAGGAAATAGAAAATACAATTAAAATTGGAAAGAAAGTATAATAAAAAAAGAAAAACTCTCGGCACTCTTATGAAAACTCAACTGCATAATTGGTGATACCACTGCATTTCTTTTTATTTCCGCGCAGCAGTGTGTTCCCCTTTAGATATTTTTTGTCGGACTAACAATAAGAGCTGCTTTGGCTACAGCAGCAGCCCAGCTGGTAGTATACGTCTCCAGTAAGAAATAAAATTTCATTGGTCATACATTCGTAGTGTCATAACGAAAACAAACGTCCGTGCAGGTAAGGCGTTGGGTTTATAAATATAAGCCTGAAATAGGTACTGGCCAGCGACTGCCGCCCTTATTCCGTGAAATTTATGCACTATACAACAAAACTGTGAGAAGGAATTCGGTACATTTCGTGGCTGCATCCATGGTCTGCCGAAATTGTACTCGAACTTACCGTAAAGCTCTTCTCATATCTGCGCTAATCATTTCCCGTCGGTCAAGGACACTTGCACAAGGGGCATCATTCTGACTAGGCGAGGTATCTCTAACATTCTAGATTTTCTAGTCAAAGGAGCACCTTGCCTGAAAACAATCGTATCTCTCTTCTAGCTCTCCATCTTCTAGGTCTAGGAGCTAATCTAATGAAGTTACCGTCCCCGGGCCCCCTATGCAGACCATGGTAAGTATAACTTGTATGGGAACTACACTGGCGACCGTTAGCCCCTATTATGGCCGCATTTCCTAGCTATTCGGCAAGTTTTTTTGCCCTTCATTGCTTCAATACATGTCGATTGCCCTAAATAATTGGCGGAATGAGTGTCCAACATGATTAGAGTTACGAATATTGCCACCAGCTCCTCGAAAGCCTAACAAGAGGCCGCCGCTTGCTATATATGAAAAAGCCACCAAACATGCGGGCCACACCAAACGAGGCGAAGCAACGCTGGACCGCCCGTGCCATCGCACCTCTTTCCGAAGAAACTGAAAGCTCACGGACGCTTGGAGAATTACCGGAACGAGACGGAAACGTTTTGAGAGGAGTCAGTCGACGAGTGCGGAGACTGGAGACCATTTTCGCTGGTTCTCGAACGCTTTAATTTGACGGTCAGAAGTTCGCCCTAAATAAATAGTTTAGTTTTTATAGCAACAGGCTTTATATCTGTTTGTGACAATATGTACAACAAGTCAAGAATCCTCAGAAAGCGGGCATGCCGATATTCAAGCTCCCCCTGAAACAGTCGGACAGCTTTGGGTGACTTATGAGTCCAACAGTGTCATATTTCAGTCTTAATCTTTCAGCACAACTTGTACCGTGAGTTTTGCATATTTATATTCTTGGCAAGAGGGTACTCTTTCCAATGTATAACGAAATTAATGTGCCAAGTTGCGTCATAATTCTTCGAACATCGGCGGTTACGTCTCTACTTACTTCACATAAACAGCGTAAGGAAAGGAAAGCAGGTAGGGTGAGATCAATCTAAGGATTCTGTTTGGAAATGTTGGTAATGATATTTGAAGTAAGTCGCAGTTATTGCCCATTGTTTTAGTTTCGTCGGTACTCCCAAGGACTTTTCTGTAGCCTAACGTATTTAAAAGATTTTTTACGTTCCTGTCTGTAATTTCAACCCCTTGTCCCGCCTGAATAATTTCACTGATAAAGGGACACGGACAGACGACTTGTATTTCATAAAACAAATACACTAAATTTAAATTGAATCTTCTGTTTCAGAACCATAGCAGTGAACTCATGATGATGTCAAGGAAAAAGAACGACTACCCAGGCAAGAAACAGATTTTCTGCAACAATATCTTTGGAATGGCCCGCAATAAAAAGGACGTTTAAATTGCAACTGATGCAGCACGTCTCAGTTTCTAAAGGCGCGAAAGAGGTGAGATCTTGTGACCACAGTGCACAGTTTCGCGGCCTTCACAAAGGAGAGCAAACATCGGGTGGTTTTGAAAAGAGTTTTCATATTGTAACTGCCCCACCTGCCGTGGTAGCTCGGCGGCTAGGGTGTCAACTCGCGAAGCACGCGGTCACAGGATCGAATCGCCATCATGAGGCCGCATTTAGATGGAGGCAAAATGCAGAAAACACCCGTGTACTTTCATATCGGTGCAGGCTAAATAACCCCAGGTGGTCAACATTACTCCATAGCTCCCCACTACAGGCGTGCTTCATTATCATATCGTGGTTTTATCCGTAAAACCCATTCATTCATTATTATTAGTTTGCCTGCTTCCCCACAGTGTGACGCAATGGGGCATGTGGCCTTCAATTCAAAAAGGGAATAACACTGGAGAGATCATTTTCACAAGGGGGATAGTCAATGCCAGAGCAAATCTATGGGCTTCTGTTTTATCACGAGCTGCAAAGCGCTTGTTGCTGGCGTGGATAGGGCAAAACGCTAAAGCGATGCACATTTACGGAATGTACTATTAAGCATGGAGAAACTCACCTTTTAAAGAATTATTAAAACTGATCTCCTATTCTTTAAACTCTTCAGCCTCATTCAATGGGATCGCATTTGTTGCAAGCAAAACATTTGTTCCATGTGTCGCAGCAGTGACAAGTGAAACTTCAGAAAGTTAACAACATTGTTTAACGTGGACAACTGTGACTTTTTTCCGGTGCAAATACTTGAACATGGTCATGGTGCGGTTAAGGAAAGTGCGGCTCGACCGTTATACGGTTAATTTGACTGTCGGCTTGATGAGCATTGTCCAGGTAAGATGTATGTATGGTGTGTGTGCTGAACCATTTGAAGAAGACATACGTGCGTGTCACGCGTAGTAACAGTTGGATTAGCGTTGGGATGGGAGTTACCTACACCTATAAACATGTGAATACGAATGGTATCCCCTTGCCCATGTCTAGTTAAAAGTTTCATCCCCGTGACAACACGCACGCACACACGCACACACACGCACACAAACACTCACACACACACAAACACTCACACACACACACAAACACTCACACAAACACAAACACTCACACAAACACACACACACACGCACGCACACGCACACACGCACGCACGCGCACGCACGCACACACACACACACACACACACACACACACACACACACACACACACACACACACACACACACACACACACGCGCGCGCGCGCGCGCACACACACGCACACACACACACACACACACACACACACACACACAGTCGTTTATGCGGACTCTCCTTTCGTAAACAAAGCCCCCGAGCGGAACCGTCCTAGGAAAAATAGCCGCGATGAATCTTAACCTCGGACTTCCAGTCGTTGAAGGGAGCGACTGTTTCAAAAGTCTAACGGGTTCACACATTCGTCGGAAATTCGCAGAAATTCGTCGAGTCTATTGGTGGCAGAGAAACAACAGTCGTTAGTGACATTGGAGTCACCATCTTGGTCTGCCGAGTTTTTAGTTTTCTTGATGGTGATCGCTAAACGTGAAGATGATGTCCGCAAGTTTGGGCTTTGGCTAGTTCTCATGATGTCCTCCTCGTTGGGACTGTGTTGACGGTTTTCGTTGTGTTCTCATCAATGGAGAAGCACCAGGTGTCATGGGGTGACAGGTATCAAGAAGTTTTAAGACTAACGAACTACTAAAAAGTCCAGCACTTTACTTGCGTACGTGGTGCGCATAAGAATATCTACACCGCACTTCCAAGCATAGCACATAGACGAGGAAGCTGCCGCTAAAGGAACTAACAAACTTTCAGCCGGAATCACTTGCATATCACACCACTAACCATCAGGAGGAGGTGAGAGTGACGAGTTGAAGAGACATATTTGTATGAAGGGGCCTGTGCTACTTCGAGAACAATCTGGTTACAAAAGAGCGCGCAAAGAACGCGAGTCTCGAAGTTTGAGACATATGAAAAGAACGCGCGTCAGCGGCGATCATAACGAAATAAAGTAAAAACCAAACATGGCAGTACATGGGCAGGGGTGTTTTGCATTATGTCGGCTACTAATCGTAACAGTGGCTAGAACAATAGGAGCCCTCGAACTTGTTTTTAGAATATGAAAACTAATGCTGAGACAAAAGCAAACGCAGGCACAATGGAGAAATGTTGAGCACATCTTATTGTTTGTGCTTCATACACCTTTTGTCTTCTCGAACAGTGCTTGCACTGCATTCAAGAAGCAGCCTGCAAAGATGTCATAAATGAGACCAGCCGGAAACAGTGGATTCTACGTATGCTGGCTCATATGCGCATGTGCGCAGTTTATCCAGACTTTAGGGAACATGAAAACAACCCGGGCACTCAGCTAAAAGGTCAGATTAGATTGATTTGTGGGGTTTAACGTCCCAAAACCAGCTCTGATTATGAGAGACGCCGTAGTGGAGGGCTCCGGAAATTTCGACCACCTGGGGTTCTTTAACGTGCACTGACATCGCACAGCACACGGGCCTCAACATTTCGCCTCCGTCGAAATGTAGCCGCCGCGGCCGGGATTCGATCCCGCGACCTTCGGATCTGCAGCCGAGTGCCATAACCACTAGACCACCGTGGCGGGGCAAAAGGTCAGATTAGCAATATGGTTATCGCGACGCTTTGATAAGTACCTTCTGGAGTATGATCGGGCTGTATAGAAGTCACATGGAAAATTCGATCTCGATTACGCTTCTCTGAAAGAAGCTGTAAGGTTCGTCTTCGGGAGTGACGCACTTCTTCAATCACCCGATCTTCACGACGATTTGCTCAGCGCGGAAAAGCGGGACATTCTGTCGCCGTGCCGGCGACTCGGAGCTTTTATTACGAGGATCGGTGTGATGATGTCACTTCTGCATTCCTCTGCATTCGCATTCTCATCCTGCAATTCTCATGTAGATCCTTAAATTCTCATGCATCATGCAGCCGTGGCTCGGCAGGCATGGGCGGCTTGGCAAAACTGTGCCATTTTGCTTGAGCGTCTGAGGAAAGGCATATATTGGATATTTCATAGGACTGCACGCGCACTCAATGGATGATGATGATGATGATGATAGTTTGTGCGTAACTCTAATGGCCAACCTCTGGCTTAAACAAATTCGCAGTTAAACGTGTTCGTGGGCTCCTTGAAAAAGCCTTATTATCATCATCATCATCATCATCATCATGTTTTATGTCTTGCGCGACTTGGACAGGGACGGTGCGTTAAATATGGAAATATGCTACATAAAACCGCATTCATCATTAAACATATTTCTCCGCTAGCCTCATGAGATCGTACGATGTGGGCTTGCTTCAGCGACGCTGGCGTGACGTCAATAGCCAAGAGTCACAAAATGGAACATTGTGTCGCGTAACAATGCCTGCGGTGTTCATTGTATTTCGGGCGGCGACGTTTGACGTCGGAATAGTACCTGTAGGGTTTCGCTGTTTTGCAGGAAAGATGTTCGGACGGCTGTATCGGAATTTAGCTCTTTTCTCGTAAGGATCGATCAAGATGAAGCGAAAAAAAAAAAGAATAACTTAAAGAAAAAAATCTAAAAATTTGCTTACGTTAAAGATGTATTTGCATTGAAATTGTAGGTTGGTGGAGACACTGCAAAGAAAAGGAAAGCTGTCTCACCTACCTGCTGTTATTGTACGTGTAAATGTCCCTTGATCCTGTATAACAAAACGACGCAGCAGAATAATATTGTTCCCGCTTCCTGGACGACGCCATGAAATCTTTCGTTGCGATTGGCCTCTTATCCGCTGGTGAGGTTTTACAACTCTCATTTAACGTTAGCTCCCTTAATAAAAGCTGCAGGTTCTTCCAAGTATGACAGGTCCAGGCTTAATTATTCTAAACTAGTGGTGCACGCTAAAGCCGACGTAGAGGCACATGTCACAAGGGAACTTTTCACGAGTTGTGAGGCAACCCACCTTCGTGGGTGGCACAACTATCCACTTTTGTCTAACTTTCTCCAGTGAAAACTAGATGTATATTATGAATGTATGATATGTGAGCGAGCTCATATTCCACTGTGATTGCACATATTTCCTTGTTAGGGACTGCTTTACTGCATGCTGTCTGTTATATATATACTTGTGCTTTTACTGAAGGATGTGTTTACATACTGTTCTTGCCGCGGATAAAAGCTTCGGCTTCATTGCTTTTGCTGCATGTAAATATGTGCAATAGAAGCGTGTGTTGTTGGTACAAACACTTAAGCTGCTTTTCATATTCATAACAACGTGCGTTCGACTGTGTATGCAGGCGGAAGCTCAAGGAAACAAATATTTGCTGATTATTTTTTTCTTTCTTCAATATATTTCAGCCTCGTTGGCAATCGCATATGGCGCTGTCGGTGTTGCATGCAGTGTCACCGGTACGGGCGGACTTGGCGGTGGCAATATCGCCGGCCCGATTGACTCTGGCAGGTCGGGGTACCCCAACATAGGTGTGCCGGTGTCGCCTGGAGCAGCGTTCCCAGGAGGATCTCCTAATGTACCGAGCGGATTTCCCGGAAGTTTCGTCTTTTCAACTTCCCGTGGCCCCGGATCATCTGTATATAGAGAGTTTTATAGTTCGTTTCCTGGAAGCCCCGGTTTCACGTTTTCATCTGTTTATGCCACATACCATGCACCTAGCAGTCTATATGGTTTCGGAGGTGTCCCGCTGTATGACGCACATGGCTACGGTGCAGGCTACAGTTCTGGGGATGGCCTTGGATATGGTCCAGGCATTTATGGCTATGGAGGAACAAACGCTCGGTAAGAAATTTCAGAATGCCTGGCACCCGCCTGATGATTTCGATCACGAACGCGCTGATGCTTAGAAATTCTTTGATTCTATTCTGTCACTCCCGCTGCATTGCGGAGGGGATGTTCACGTGACAGGATGAAAATTCTAAACAATATATATTTAAAAAGTACTTGATAAATGTGTCATGGCAAATGCATCATAATTATGGGTCCGTCGCGCTGGTGTAGTGGTTACGGTACTTGGCTGCCACAAAAAAAAAAAAAAAAAGAGAAGAAGAACGTGGGTTCGACCCCGGCCGCGGCGGTCGCATTTTCGATGGAGGCGAAAATGCCTGAGGCCCGTGTACTGGGCGTTGTCAGTGCACGTTAAAGAACCCCAGGTGGTCAAAATTTCCGGAGCCCTCCACTGCGGCTTTTCTCTCCTCTCTATCTCTTTCACTCCATTTCCCCCTGCCCCCATGGACGCTTAGCCGTGCTCCCTACATGGACTGCAGAAATTAGTCTTTTCCTTAACCGAACCACGATCATCATCATCATAATTATGACCAGCAAATACTGCCTCCTCAAACTGCATTTGAGTACTGAGGCAAACTGTTTTATTCTAAATACCTCTTTCTTCTAACATACCTGTGTCGGCGTCGAAACCACGGACAAGTTCCTGGAGCGTAGCATATCGGAGCGTAGCATAAATGCATATGACTAAATATGCATTTAATTCGCACAACCTTTAATGAATATTAGTTAATGCGCTTGCGCTTCAAATTACAATCACGTGTGGCTGATACCCGCTTTGGATATACCTGCTTCCCGCTTCCATCATATCAGTAAAGAAAATACAGAAAGATTTCGCCAGCTTATCAATTCGCAGTCGACCGCGTAATCTCGATGATACGCGTTGCTTTTGTGTGTGTGTGTGTGTGTGTGTGTGTGTGTGTGTGTGTGTGTGTGTGTGTGTGTGTGTGTGTGTGTGTGTGTGTGTGTGTGTGTGTGTGTGTGTGTGTGTGTGTGTGTGTGTGTGTGTTAAATTTGTCCACCTGGTATGGAAAAAAAATTAAAATAAAGTGGGGTAGCCCGCGCCACCAGAAGGTATATCGGGCTTAAAGGCAATCGCACCATAAGGAAATATGGGGAAGTGTTCCCAAAAAGAAAATTTTGTGGAAAAGCCAATTGAAAAAAAAAAAATGTATGTATTCGGAAGCAAGGCCTGCAGAGCTTTTCCTTCCATAGTAAAGGCAGGAGATGTGTGGTGTGTGTGTGTGTGTGTTCTTTCTTGTTTTACGCTTTTTGCTAGCTTTCTCTTTAATGACATCACTATCTCTCGTTTATTTTTTCTTGCTATTGCATTCTTATGTGTAACATTGAATTGCCTATTCTTGTATGACTTATGTTTTCTTTTTTTTCCTGTAATTACCAAGTCACCATTCAAATGCAGCTTATGTAACCATGGTGTCTCTCCCCGGTTTTTGGACATCGTTATTTTCTTCCCCTTTCGTTTTATTCATAAGTACACAAAACTGAATTGCCTGCTATAGTGGGAACTGTATTTATTTTTGTTTTCTATCATTATATGCATGCAATATCTAAATTATTTATGTATAGTGGGCAGGAAATCATGGGCAGGAAATCATGTGGATACCTTATTATTATGCCAATTCGTCACTTATTATATACCCATAACGTATGTTCTTTCTTCTTATTATTGTGATGCCTCCCTTACCCAATGCCTTTTACGACGCCTGCAAGGACTTTTAAATAAATAAATAAATAAATAAATAAATAAATAAATAAATAAATAAATAAATAAATAAATAAATATCGCGCGTATCGAGCTACAAGAAAAAAGAAACTCGCACTCGGCTGATACCGACGTTGTAGACTACGGGTTACATTGTTGCCGAGATGCGAGTGCCCCTTTGGGGTAATGATTACAATTACGGTCTACTGCCAGTGTTCTTGTTCACTACAGAATAATAATTGCAATCTGACATTCGTTTATATTTCTTTCCTAGGTCGTTCGCTTTCTCACCAAGCCTGTAATCAACTGACATTACCATTACTTCTTAACGTGCAGAAATAATGGTACGTACGCTCTCTGAAAGGATCACATTTCCTGCACTTGTTCTGCTTGTAGTTTTCAGCGACGTTTTGTTTGGTCTTTATGCTTTGTTTGTATGTAGCACGAAATAATCTATTTATTTATTTGGTACCCACAGGGCCAGAGACATTACAGTGGGGGAGGGGTTTACTGTAAGTCTGGACAGTTCAATATTTTGTCATATATAAAGCGTGGAAAACGGTAATAACAATAGCTACAGCAGATTGACAACATAAGTTATACAAAGCAAAATGTGCCAAGAAAATAACACACACACTACAAGGTTGAGTCACTTCAACAGGAAAAATAAGTGATTTGATACCGGAGTATTGCTACAGTTCTCTTCTGCATACCGTGTGAGGACAAAAGAAGAAAAGAACAAAAGATAAGAACAATAATAGATACACTACGTCCAAAAAAGATCAAGGAAACAATCATTTCAGCAGGGCAAAAAACATTTCATTCGAAACTACGTTGACGACGTCAGCAGGTAACCTATTCCAGTCTTGGATAGTTTTTGGAAAGAAAGATTTCTTAAAAAGTTCCGTCCTGCATAGAACCTCTCGTACTTTTCGCTCATGGTCCACGCGTTGTGACCTATAGTGAGGCGGCATTATGTACATGTCCCTCTGTATATTAGTCGTACCATAGTATATGGAATGAAAAAGCTTCAGGCGCAGCTTTCTGCGTCGTTCTACCAGGGTATCCCATTTAAGTTCTTCCTTGGTTTTTGTTGCACTGAAATTAATTGTGCATTGACGGGACACGTACCTCGCACCGAGATTCTGAACCCTTTCAAGTTTATTAACGTCGCGCGCCGTCGGAGGGTCCCACACCACGCAAGCGTACTCGAGGACAGACCTCACGTACGTCTTGTAGAGTAGCTCACGTGTGGACTGACTGAATGCACCAGAGTTCCTGCGAATGAAGCCCAGCATTTTTCCCGCCTTTCCGGTTACGTAGTTAACCTGCTTCTGCCATGATTATTCTGGGGTATACCAAACACCTAGGTATTTAAATTCGGTTACTTTACCAATTACAATGTTATTCAGGGTGTAGCAGTGATTTAAAGGGTCCTTCTTCCGAGTGAATGTCATATTGACAGTATTCGTGAGGTTTAGCTGCATGCGCCATCTAGTGCACCATGTGCTGATTTGATCGAGGTCTTGCTGAATCAGGTTGAGGTCTCCCGTACCGTTAGTGATTCTATAAATCACGCAGTCATCTGCAAACAGCCTCAACTGCGATGTCAAACCGTCGCCAATATCATTGATGTACAATAAGAACAGCAAAGGCCCCAGGACGGAGCCCTGGGGTACACCAGATGAAACGTTTTGTGCGCGCGACCGAACCCCATTTACAACCACGAATTGCCGGCGTAACGTGAGATAATCTTTAATCCATGAGACAACCGCCGGATTTATTTTATATGTGAGCATCTTTTCTATGAGTAATGAATGGGGTACTGTGTCGAAAGCTTTCCTGAAATCGAGGAAAATACATTCAACCGCAAGCCGTTTATCTAATGCAGAAGCAATATCATTTGCGAATTCCTTGATTGCCTTGATCGAAATGTTCATACAGGAGTTCAAAATGAGTGAGCATGCGACTGAAATAATAATTCCAAAGCATTTGCCAGTACTAGCAAACTCTCTCGGGTAGGTGTACCTGAATGGGCCTAGAGAACTAGAGACTAAGTGCTTCCTTGTCATGTAAATCTGGAGTTTTCAGCTCTATATTTATATTCATTCAAAACTTTTGATACTATCCGCTTTTCAGCGAAGTTCAACAGCCTTTGTGGGAGCAGCTGTGTAAATTAAGATACATACACGAATGGCGCTCGTATCATTTCCAAGGCCAAAGTGCTTGTCTAAAGGATCTTGTAAAAAAAAAAAAAGACATAAGGTAGGGATAGTGAGATTGACCTCTCACTTCATGTCTGGTGTAGCACGAATGTAAAACACTATCCTGATGTAATCATAATTAGCCATTCCCTCCTTTCCTTCTCTTTATGACTTTTGGAAGCTTTGGTAGAGAGTCGCAATGAACAGTCCTATCAGTTATTAGTCATTTCAATGCATTCGTGGATGAGTTCTAAGAATAAGCGCGAAACTTGCTGCGTCGAAATATTGCGCGTTACTTTTCGTTACGTAAAACAGCAAAAGTCACTCCAGTGCGTTTTTATTTCCTCTTCAGGTTCCTGGTGGCGCCTTCCTGTACATTGCAATGAACAAGGAGGATTATGGATAATGTGAATAGGATACTTCATCATCACGCTTAACAACTGCTTAACAATAAACACATAAAATTCCATTTGAAAGATGTATCTCTTGCTTGTGAGGATAACACCGATGTTGGCGACGTGCCTCTGTTTTCGTCATGGTCTTGCAGAGGAAATCAATCAATCAATCAATCAATCAATCAATCAATCAATCAATCAATCAATCAATCAATCAATCAATCAATCAATCAATCAATCAATTAGTTAATTAATTTTTTACCATTTAATACATAAGGTGAAAAAGTATGTACTGGAAAAAAAGCCGAAAGTTCTTCGGCTTGAGGAGGATCCGTTCCCTTGGCAGACAGTGGTAAGTTGGTCTCAGTACAATAGTAAAGGAAAATATAAGAAAAATCAGTGCAGGATTGGGAGGCGTAGCATATTAGTAACAAAATAACGACATAGATTTTAGTAGGACAGTGATATTTATAGAAAACATCCATTAATCGAGTACGCCGTAAACAAACCAGCCTGCATAGGCCGACTCTAGCGGTGTACCGTTGATGCGACCAAGGACGAGTATTGAGAAATGAATTGGTACACCTCAATACATCTGTCAGATGAAATTGCACAGTGGGTAGAACAAGCTTGATTCTTTAACTGACTTCATTGTGGTTAAAACGGGTTTGGGTCTGTCGGATATCAAGTGACGACATAGTGGCCTAAAACAGTTGGAGTTTAAAGCAAGGTGGGCACCGCCGTTCAAATTGCTTCCCCGTTCTTCCCCAAATTATTTCCCAATTACTTCCCCGTTCAAATAGGGGGAAGTAATGGCCACGTGACAAAATATGTCACGGTACCAACAAAGTTAAATGCGGGCTACACAATGGCCACGTGACCAACCGCCTCTCTATATCTGCCAAATTCAAATGTTAGCCATATGAAGGCCACGCGACTTTAACATGGCCCACCAAATTCAAAATAGTTAGCTATGCCACGTGATCAAGCACGGTGTGGCTAGGCACATGACTGTCAGCTTCGCTGTTTGCAAAGTGTTCGCACCTCAGGGTGAAGCTACCCCCTAACTTCGTGCGAACATCCCGTTTCCCTTCCCTACAGAACACGGTCTTGGGCCTGTAATCTTCAACTAACTAACTAACTAACTAACTAACTAACTAACTAACTAACTAACTAACTAACTAACTAACTAACTAACTAACTAACTAACTAACTAACTAACTAACTAACTAACTAACTAACTAACTAAATAAATAAATATCTAGAATGGATATTCAACACGTGTTTTATGATTTACGCACACCAAGAAACGTGTGTTGAACAAAACGTCAATTTTCCCCAGAAAGAGAGCATGGCGAAAGCTACTTCCAGCGCAAGTTATACCGAAGACCTGGACTATTGTCTAAAACGGTCTATCTTAACGAAGACAAGTGGGCTTTCTTGTCTGCAAATGGTGGAATGTCATCGCCGTTG